>JXCR01148782.1:148073-171579 GCA_002079205.1 Phalaenopsis hybrid cultivar
GTCTAGGTGGATGGGCCCATTTGTTGTGATAAAAGTTTATCCCTATGAAGTTGTGGATATAAAAGATCCTAAAATTGAGAAAATATTCAAAGTGAATGGTCACTGACTGAAACCCTATTTACTATGATATTATTTTAAATTAAATAATCACCGGTTATATCGTGCTTACGTCGTTAAACCGAGCGCTTTTTGGGAGGCGGCCCATAGTTATCAGTGTGTTTCTATTCTAAATGTTATGTTGTTGTGTTTGATTAAAAAATTATGGTGGTATTTTTTAAGATATAAAGATTTAGTGATGATTCTAAGAGCTTAATTAATGACCTAGACATCTTAGAATGTATATTTGGACATTAAGTAGACCTGTGCTAAATGAAGCACTATCGCATAAGCTCCAACACTCGGTGCTTAAGTGTGATAGTTAAGAAAACATGCATAATTAAGTTTCTAGAATTATTAAATGTGGTTTAGTAGGTTTAAACGTGGTTTAGTGGGTTTAAACATGGTTTAGTGGTTTGTGAACATGTGTATTGTTTCTAGGCTTCATCCAAGACCTATAAATAGCATGGAATGAAGAGAATTCTCACCACCCTACTTCAAATTTTTATTCTAAATTCTAAATGAAGAAAGTACTTACAAAAATGTCTTCTTGGGAGATTTAAATGACGATGGAAGAAGAAGCTATGAAGAAAAAGTTTGTTAATCAAAGTAGGCAAGAGTTATACAACGGATTCGTAGCCATTAGTATAGAAGGAATAGTGGAGAAGATCACAAATATTGAGGCTGATGTGGCTTCAATTAACAAAAAAGTGAATGTGACTAACACACATTTATACCATATCGAATGGAAACTTAAAACATAAATTAGCCATACAAGTTTTATAGAAGAAATGGAGAAGATGATGTACCTGAAAAACAAATGGATTGAAGAAGGCTCAACAAGAGTTCTTTACCACCGCTTGTTCCATCATATCTATATTTTAAAGCCTCTAGAGAAGCCAATGAAAGGTTGGAATATGTTTCACCGGAAGGAGAGTGGAATTAAGTTCTAGAGTTTGGTATGTACTTTTTTGTGAAACTAATGAAAGTATTTATTTGTGTGTAAAAAATTGTGTCATTTTATGTTTAATCGAATTAGTGAAAATTGATGAATTTTGAGAAAGAAGAGAATTGAATGGGAAGAAAATAATTATTNGATCAGTATACCTACAAGATATACATGAAAACAAGATTTCTTTAAAGTGTAAATTCATTAAAAAACATGGAATAAAAATGAAGGAGTTTAAGCATGCAAAGTCATCGAAATGCATCAGATCAGAATTTTCTTCTTTGCTCATTTTGACTCCAAATTGAACTGTTTTTGCTTCATTTTCACCAAACATTCTTTTCTTCTACCTGAAGACAAAAATATGAAAAATACCTTCCTTTAATGTATAATATTATTAAAAATTTGCATAAAATGACCATGAAATATACAATAAAACAAGTAATTTTTAGGTGGATCAATAACCAAATGCCTCGTCTCTATAGCCAACAAAATAACATTTCCTTGACTTAGCCTCAAGCTTGCTAAAAGTGTCAAGATTGATTAGAAAATTAGAAAGACAACCAAAAGTCCTAGGATGAGAAAATTTGAACTCTTTGTCGCTTCAGACCTCAGATAATTCATGGTCTAATTGGATGGATGACCCCTTGTCGATCAAGTAAACTCCAGCGCTGACCACATCTGCCCAGACATTTGGTGTTAGTCCAACTTGCAATCTCATGCTCTTGACTCCTTGATGGTCCTTTTTATGCGCTCTGCAAATTCATTTTTTTTTTGGTGTCCTAGGAATGGTCTTCTCCATTCTAATACCCTGAGCTACACAATACTCCTGAACCCACCATCAATGTACTCACCACCATTGTCAGACCTCAAACATTTCAGTTTTAGATTTGTCTCTGTCTCAACTATGGCTTTCCATGTTTTAGACACAGTAAATACATCATATTTATGCTTCAAAAAGTAAACTCATACATTTCTGCTATGGTCATCTATGAATGAGATGTAGTAGTGAGAGTTTACAAGAAATGTCACTTAGGAAGGTCCCTACACATCGGTGTGCACAAGTTCCAATTTTCTTGCCTTTGACACTTTACCACATTTTAAGAATTGATATTCTTCTATTTAGACAATGCAACTTTCACACATGTCGAGGTCAACTGACTTCAGTTCAGCTAGCTTGCCTCTGGACTGAAGTTCTTTCATGCCTCTCTGACTCATGTGTCCAAGTCTGTAATGTCACATTCCTGTTGTGCTCTCTGCAACTATAGTATTAGCACTATTAGTTAAACTATTACTCATATAGAGTGTATTGGTTTTATTACCCCAAGTCAGTATCAATGAGTGACCTTCCAAGTGCTATATGAGAACACTACTGAATGCCCTCCTTCATGGAGCTGCCCAATAGAAATTAAATTCTTCTTCAGCTCAGAAATGGGTCTGACCTTTTGCAAGATCAATTTATTCTTGTTAGGGAGTATAATTTCTACATCTCCCATCCCCACCACTTTCAGCGCTTCTCCATCAGCCAGATACATCTTCCCAAAGTTACATGCAACATAGTTTCACATTAACTCTCTGTGGGAAGATATATGGAAAGAAGCCCTTGAGTCCAGTATCTAGTCATCAACATAGCTGTGAACTGCAAGTAATAGTGCATCCTACACTTCTTCAGTTACACGATTACACGGATGTTCTCGATGTTCTTTGATTTTTTGTTGTTCTTCTTTTTGTGGCCAGTTTTGCCTCAATTCTAGAAGGTTGCTTTATGAACAGGCTTTGACATGCTCTTGTCTCTGTGCTTTGTTTTTGATCTTCCTTTGTTTAACTTTCTATTATGTGATCTCCCTCTAGAGTCAACATTTAGTGTGGAACTCGAACCGAATGTCTCACCAGAATCTTTTCTGCACACCTCCTCAGCCAAAATCAAATCACGAATCACTTCATAATTCAAGTTAAATTTACTTGCAAAATTGCAAACTACCATCCTCATGACTTTTCGGTTATTTGACAATGAAGCCAATAACATCAACGAACATATCGTATTGTCAAAATCAATTTTTGTCATAAATGTTAATTAATAAATTTTTTGAAACCTAAATGANTGATGTTCTCGATGTTCTTTGATTTTTTGTTGTTCTTCTTTTTGTGGCAAGTTTTGCCTCAATTCTAGAAGGTTGCTTTCTGAACAGGCTTTGACAAGCTCTTGTCTCTGTGCTTTGTTTTTTATCTTCCTTTGTTTAACTTTCTGTTATGTGATCTCCCTCTAGAGTTAACATTTAGTGTCGAACTCGAACCGGAGGTCTCACCATAATCTTTTCTGCACACCTCCTCAGCCAAAATCAAATCACGAATCACTTCATATTTCAAGTTAAATTTACCTGCAAAATTGCAAACTACCATCCTTATGGCTTCTCGGCTATTTGACAATGAAGCCAATAACATCATCGAACATATCGTATTGTCAAAATCAATTTTTGTCATAAATGTTAATTAATAAATTTTTTGAAACCTAAATGAAATCGTGAATAACATAAGATAATATTCTAAATAAATGTTAATTAATTTTTCATTAAGTTGCCAACATGTTAACATTTTAATAAAGTATAATTTACTTGTAAATATATTATTAATTGAAAAAAAATAATGTTCGAATTAGTTTTCTATTATTTTCAACTTTGTAATTAACTTTTAATCCTTCATTAAGTCATTATCAGCTCCTTATTTCCTTATTCTCTCTCACAATAAACCTCGTCTCAAAAAAAAAGGAAGCAAGGAATTCACGACAGAAGCTTGCTAGCGAAAACATTGACGAGATGCTGGGCGTGGTGGCAGAGAACGCTGCCACCGACGCCGAATTCCTGATTTAGGGGAAAGTAAATGAGTTTTAAAATCAGCAAAATTTATGCTGCTATTTTTAACCACATGCAATTCTCCTCTCCCGTCTTCAAAACCGATCCGATGAAAGATGCATTCCTTCTTTGAATTTTTTTAATATNGGAATTCCTGATTTAGGGGAAAGTAAATGAGTTTTAAAATCAGCAAAATTTATGCTGCTATTCTTAACCACTTGCAATTCTCCTCTCCCGTCTTCAAAACCGATCCGATGAAAGATGCATTCCTTCTTTGAATTTTTTTAATATTTGCCTTTGACTTTTGAGTCCATGATGACGGCTGCTTAAATTACAAATGCCAAATTACTTTTTTGTATGATGGTAAGAATTCTAAAATCAATACGGGCCACAGAAATTATTCCACAAGAAACTACGTTCCACGCGGTCGACACTTAACGAGCGTGGTCGTATAAGTTGACCATTGGCCAAGACTTCTTCAATGTAGCGTATCACATTGCTTACATTTCTGACTAANATTTTCTGTATGATGGTAAGAATTCTAAAATCAATACGGGCCACAGAAATTATTCCACAAGAAACTGCGTTCCACGCGGTCGACACTTAACGAGCATGGTCGTATAAGTTGACCATTGGCCAAGACTTCTTCAATGTAGCGTATCACATTGCTTACATTTCTGACTAAAATATAATACTGAACTCGGCCGTGCTAAAAATTTGATCATACGATACTTCCTTTTATATAGATAATCACATGTAACTGCACTTCATTGCCTGTGTGATATCAGAATCTCTACACACATATAGCCCTCATTTTACGTAGTTCCGTTCTGCAATACCTTACGTTTTTGAAGAGAAAAGTCATGCCAGCAATAAGGAGAATCGAGCTCGTGTTGAACCGTGAGGGGCGGTCAACGGCGCCACGAGGCTACGTGCCGGTCGTTATTGGAGAAAATGATGTTGACACAGATACAGAGAAGTTCTTTGTGCATGTAAAACTGCTGAAAGATCCGTTCATTATCAAGCTCTTTGAGATGGCAGCTGAGGAGTTTGGCTACGAACAGGAGGGTATAATCAGAATCCCTTGCAAGATTGAGTATTTTATGAAAACGGTGGATGAGATTTGCGGGGATTGATGACAATTTCTTGCATGGATTATTTTGTGCATTTTTAATTCCCGTGTGATACATATGTAGCTATTCTATCTTGTTTATGTTTTTTCTAAGAGAATTTGAGGTGACAAGGTTTTTTCATTAATTGGTACATCTGTTATCTTTATTTTATGTTTAGCAAATATTTTTCTTAATTTCAAAATGCTGCATGCTAAAAAAATTTGTGGTTACAAAGTGATTATATGTAATCTTAGTATTGCATGAATATCTATGTAAAGTGATTATTTAACATCTCACTATTACCCAAAGATTTAGTACATTTTACATAAAAAAAATAGTGTCAAGAAGAAACATGAAGATGTTTTGCAAATGGCCAGCATATGATATGACAAAGAACTATCTTTCAAGGACAACTCCAAATCCCAGGATAAGCTAGCAGCATCAATCCCACTCATAAGGGAGACATATTTCCAGAGAATCCGCAGGGAGAGGGGAGAGGGGAGGGGGGGCGTGGAGGGGGTTTGCATTACTCCTGGGGTTAATGCACCAAGACCGTGATCACTAATCTAACTTGATGGCAGCTGATTTGTCACCTACGTGGTCAAACATCTACCCAACCTCGTTGTCTCCTAGCTGGACCACAACCCAACTACGTAACTACCCGACTGCATCAGGTGCCGTCACCTGGCCCAAAGCTAGGCACTCATGTCAGTGGCTCCCACACATTGCATGTTTGAGATGAATAAAAGGCCCCCAACTTACCCTAGAATTTTAGGAGCACAGGGTGTAATTTTACGCAAGCCTATTCCTATAAATAGGGGTGTTTCATAAATAAAGGAAGGGATCAATCTGTCTCCACATCTTAAACAATCACTCTCTTTCTTTCTTCTCATCTAGAATTATATTCCTTAGGTATGTCTCCCAGACGGATNACAAGCCTATTCCTATAAATAGGGGTGTTTCATAAATAAAAGAGGGGATCATTCTGTCTCCCTATCTTAAACAATCACTCTCTTTCTTTCTTCTCATCTAGAATTATATTCCTTAGGTATGTCTCCCAGACGGATTTTGATCCAACATCCTAAAAGGCACAGTGAATATGAATTGGGGTTGACAATAAGAAGAGGGGTACGATGATCATAGTGAAAGACAAGCAGCCAAGGGAAGGTGACCAAACAAGGCACCAGCTAAAGACAATGTTGATTCCACGGTCTGGTAGCAGACGACCTGAGGCGGCGACCTTAATGCTACACAAAAACTTAATTTGGTGTTTAATACTTGGACAACTAATCTAGAAAATATGCAAGACAACAAAATAATAATTTTTAACTTTAATTAATCATTATGATGTAAATGCAAGTATATGTATCACACAAGTAATATTGGGCTCTAATGGAGTCCTAAGTATCAATCCCACAGGGAGGTGAAAATTATTATTATAATAACTCAAGAAAATAATATCTAAACTATAGAAAACTTATATAAGAAAGCAGTTGAAATTATTTTATGCTACTAAATAAACTTTCTTTACTACAGTTATCCTAAATTTTGAAAGATAAATCTAATGTGTTTTAAGTAAGTTTTATGGCAAAGAAATCAAATTTAAAAAAGTATCCTTCCACTTACAATGAGGTTATAGTGAGTGAATAATCCAAATCTTTGTAAATTATATTGGATAATCAAGAGTTTGGTTTTAGGCTGGGAAGATAGTAGCTCTCACTTTAGAGTTCCCACGTTCCCCTCACTCGAGGGCTAACATCTTGCTTTAGTTTTCAAACCTTTGTACCAAATTAAGGATTTTAGTCTCACCCTAAAATCTCCCATGAATTACAATCTCATTCTTGAGAGCAAATATGATTCTTACTTTGTTGAAGAAAGCATAACCCTCTCGTATCATATGTTTCATAACAAATTTTAAAAAAATTAATTGGCCAGCTTGATAAGTAAATGAAGATCGAAGTTTAACTCATCACACATATGAAATTAAAATGCATTTAAATAATTTAGATTTTTCACATGACTATATCTCATTGTAGGGAGAGGAACAAAGCAAACTAGTAAGATTTTATGTGGAAGATACAACAAAACATGGATTTATATATAAAAACAAGTTTACACAACAAGAAAAGTAAAATACAAACAACTTATCTCATTCTCCACCCTAAGGAAATCCCTTAAAGTTCCTTTGAATCACTCTCTTCTCATAATATCACTCAATTCTCTCTAGAAATGTAATGAAGAAAAAATCTCTCACTTTCTCTCTCCTCTTACAGCTCTGAAGAAAATCCTCTCTTCACTCTCACGCCACTACTCTCTAATGCACTCTAACTCTCTAATGCACTCTCCTTCTCTCCTTTTCTATTATAAAATCACTATTATATAATGTAGGGCTGAATTCCCAAGAGTCTCATTTGATATCCCTTCAAAATTTGTCCAAATTCACTATATTTGGAAGATAACCGTCTCTAACACCTATGCACTGAAATCTGGGGCATAGGCATCTCCTTCTCTGTATTTTAGCGGGTAGGCACTAGATCCTAGTGCATTGGAACTAATTCAAAGTTTTTAAAAAGTGGGCTTTTGACTCCAAATTTCGTTCTTTTTGCTTCCTTTCAGCTCCAAATGTCTAATTTAGAGTACCTGCAACAAAAAATGAAAATACATTTCTTTAAAGTACAATATCACTAAAAGTAAGCATTAAATGTATGTATAAAAGTTTAATATATTGAGACATGTCAGAATATTTCAAACTTAACTATTACTTGTCCTCAAGTAACTCTCTTACTATATAAAAATTATGGCTTATGGTAGTGATCTTTTCTTAAAGTATTCTATAGATTTTGTTTTACAAATACAATAGTGAAACTTTAGAAAACTTTTCAATAACTCAAGTTAAAAAACTAGAAATGTAAGAATATCTAGTAATCAAGTCTACGAGTTCTGATTTTCTATTCATTTCAAGAAATAATTGTAATTTGTTATATTAAGAAGACCTAGAAGAATTATATTAAAAATAATTCCATGAGAGCTCTATTAATAAGAATGCTAATATTTTAAATATAAGTTCATAAATGTAATTAAGTTCCTTTCCTTTAGAAGATTCAAGTGAAGCCAATTTTTGATTAGGCATCTTCTTAAGCTTCTACTCACACATATTTTTCTTTTTTGTTTTTCTTTTTCTTTTCTTGATTTAGCTTTTCTTTTTCTTTTCGTATTTTTTTTAATGTTATTTTTTTCTTTTCATATGATAATTACTATATCTGGATAATCTTTAATAATTTTGAACTTCATTATCTTCTTCCTAAAGTTAAAAATTTATCACATTTCTTTACTTTATAAATGCGTATAAGCTTTAAAAAAAATTCATAGAGTCTCAATTCTTTCTTCTTTTATGTAACTCTAAGACTGTTAATATTTCAAAATTACAATTTTCTTTACTTTAAATAATAAAAACATAGTCTTATTCTCTTATACTAAATATATTCATTCCAAAACTAACCTTTATTATTAAAAACAATTTTTTAAGTCTACTATGATATTTATAAAATAAAAATATAGTTAACTAAAGTTAACCTCTAATACCAAAATATCATTTTAAAATAATTTTAAAAATATAATTTATTGGGGAAAAATAAAGTTTAGTCTCATTTAAGAAAAACAAATTTCCTTCTCCCAAAGTTAAATTTTTAACAAATAAAACATATAGTGCAGAAATGTAGGTAGGAAGAAAACAGTAAATGCAAATAATAAGATTGACCTGTACAGGGTTTCAGACATGGAAATTTACAAGTACCAATTAAAAAGATCAGGTGTATAACACTACATAAAGCTTGTTTAANTATATAGTGCAGAAATGTAGGTAGGAAGAAAACAGTAAATGAAAATAATAAGATTGACCTATACAGAGTTTCAGACATGGAAATTTACAAGTACCAATTAAAAAGATCAGGTGTATAACACTACATAAAGCTTGTTTAAATATGATATATCAAAAAGATTTGCTAAGTAAAGGACAGTTCTAAACATAAAAAATAAATTTAAAAAGAAAAAATAGTACGGAAAGACAAATAAACAAGACAGTACCACACATAACAGGTTTAGTACGATAGTTTACCATAACACAGAATCTAAAGAATACATCTATCTAACATAAACATAAAAGCAAACTACAATCATAAAAAATAAAGATAATACTACTCATCATCACTATCATCATTTTCTTCATCCTCCTCCTCAAGGTCATCCTAAATTTCTATGCTATCATAAGGTGTAAAGTTGGAGCAAGTGAAGAATTCCACTATAAGCAATATCAAAATCAACTCTTCTCTATATGTAGTCATCATTATGAAACAAGCGAGTATCAATTCTTTTTATTTGGTTTTGTAGTGTCATAATATTTCCTTAATGTATGAACAATTTCTCTTTCACACTATCCAGTGAAGTAGAACTAGAAGTGGAAGTTCTAGATGCTGAAGTAGAAGGTATGTCTTTGCTTCCACCCCCAGTCCTTAATCCAACATGTAGTTCATAAGTATGCAAATTGGGTCCACTGATGGTTTTTAGGGGTTGTAGTAATTCTTCCCATCTCTCATATCTTTCTCCTGAATGTTCACATAAGCTGAAAATCAAAGCAGGTACCGTAAACCTCCACTAGTCTCACATTTAGAAGAAATGAGGATGTTCTGATAAATAAGAGAGCCAATATTTATATGTTTCGTTTGTTGAATGCAAAAGTTCAAAGTGGTTGTATCTTTAGTCACTTCACTATGATGATTGAAAGGAAGAAGTCTTGCATAAATAAAATAATCCCATGCCTTAGCGTGTGCATTTAACATTGAAGTGGAGAAGTTTACCTTGTGGTTATTCTTAATTTTTCAGACTCCCCTTCCATCAATCAGAAATGCAATAACTTCATCCAGATATGAATCATAAGTATCAAATGAAGAGTACTCACAATACAACTCATCCCGAGTCTGATAAAGAGCATTAATCCTATTAGAGGAAAATTCTACCCTTTTTCCATGAATGAAAATTTGATCCTCAGTGGTTTCTAGGAGGTTGGCATAAAATTCCCGACTATTGAGATAACTGCTACTGTTGTGATGTAGCATAAGTCCTACTAGTGTGGGTCTGCAATTAAACTTTCTATAACACCTCTAATTCTGAAGAAAGCACACTTTTGAATCAAAGTTTTTGAAANCATTGAGATAGCTGCTACTCTTGTGATGTAGCATAAGTCCTACTAATGTCGGTCTGCAATTAAACTTTCTATAACACCTCTAATTCTGAAGAAAGCACACTTTTGAATCAAATTTTTTGAAANGTTTTTGAAATGAGTAGAGTACTATGATGAAATTGAGCCTTGATGTTGACAAATTATTTAACATAAAAGACTTTCTTTCCTTTCCCCTTCTTCATTATAGGAGCCATGAAATTTCTAAAAATTCACAATNTTTTTTGAAATGAGTAGAGTACTATAATGAAATTGAGCCTTGATGTTGACAAATTACTTAACATAAAAGACTTTCTTTCCTTTCCCCTTCTTCATTATAGGAGCCATGAAATTTCTAAAAATTCACAATAATTCCAGATAAATTTATAATAAAGGTATAGTAAACTCATAAAATCAAAATCAGTGTTGAGAAACTTCATGATCCACCTTAAAAAACCTATCTTTTATGTACATTTTATTCTCATTTTTTTAGGATATTATTCTTTAATGAAGGATATTTTTACTGGTCCTTCACTTACTTTACAAATTGGTCACTTGTATTATTAAAACCAGTTGAGGAACTTANGTTCTCAATTTTTTAGGATATTATTCTTTAATGAAGGATTATTTTATGTCTTTTTTTTTTAGGTGCATGAAAAAAACTTTAGGAACAAAAAATAGCAAAATTACATCAAAAAGAAGCAAAATTGACTAAACTAAAAGAAAAATACCAAACAAGCTGAACTGTCGCTTAAGCGCTAGATGTAGAAAATGGTTAGCACCTAGGAACGATGATTTGGCGCTTAGGCTTCACGTTTGTTTTCTAGAAGATTCATTGAATAAGGAAGAATTTTGAAGATATTTCTAAAGAGACCCTTGGTCATTTTTGAAGCTCTATAAATTTGGATTAATACCAAGGGGCTAGGAGAGTTTGATCTATATAGTTTCAAAATGTGTGAGTGTATGAAGTTTGTGAGAAGCTTTCTTCAGGAGTCTTTGTTATTTCTGGAGTTTGTGAGTCCTGTAAGTATTTTTGGAGTTAGAGAAGTCAGATAACTTCAAAGGAGTGCTTGGGCAAACATTCTAGATAAGTATTTATATCTTTGTCTCTAAGTTTTGTATTTTGGATTGGAGTTTTATAAATATGTTTTGTTTTGTTATCCCCATGTTTCGTGAGTAGTTTTATTTCTTTCTCCTTCCAATATAATGTAATTATGCAAGTAATTTTGATTTTGTTTAGAAATTAATTTATTCCTAAAAGTTGTGATGATATTTTTACTGGTCCTTCACTTACTTTACAAATTGGTCACTTGTATTATTAAAACCAGTTGAGGAACTTATAAACCATAAAGGGATAAGATTTCCTGACTCGTAAGTATCACATTCTACCTTAGAAAGAGCAGTTGTGATCGTCTGAAGAGGGGTGCAAATAGATAGGGAGATAAGATTTGATCGGCGTAGAATTGATGTTTCTAGAGTGACATGCTAGATTCTTTTATCAATTTAGTCTAGAGATTGGAACTAGGGTCACTGGTAGGTCTTATAGAGAGGGCACAATGGGTAATTTAGGAGTGAGAAGCTAGAACCTACCCAACATTATTATAGATGTCGACACCAACTTTAGATTAGTCAATGCTCTTTAAATAATTCAAATAAAGTAAAGTATATGTATGCTCCTATTTGTCACACTATCACATTTAAGTTTCTAAACAATTTTGAATTCCTACACTGATTATGAATTATTTACAAGGAGAAAGTCTCTTTTTATATATTGTCCAAGTCATTACATTTACTTTTACTTGCATGTTGTAGAATTTAGTAAACTTAATTTTCGTCTTTAGATAGTTGTTGTAATCTTAAGTTATCTTAAAGTCAAAATTCCTGTAATTCTTAAGTGTTCTTAAAAACAAAATTCCTGTATTCCATTTCAATATTTTCTTGTTTTAAGTCCTTCCCTTGGGAACAATACTGAGGTTTTTAAAGAAAGCTCTATATTACTTGAAACGATATGTATACTTAGGAGTACCTCTAGTGAGAAAACTATGTCTTTAATTTTTATCATATTACATTTTTTCTCACAAGCCGCTAAATATAATTTGGGTCAATTTTTTGCATATTAAGCAACATAAACGTCTGCGTAATTGTGTGTCGGCTTAAGCTTTTGGCACTGTCATCGGGGAACGACAAAAAATTAAAAAAAATGAAACTTTAAAGGAAATATCTTTTTTAGGAATTTTCCTTGAAACTTTATTTTTTTTACTAAGAATTTTAGTTTTTACTTATTTGAAATTTTCAAAATTTTTTTAAAAAAATGACAAAAACCGAAAATATTAAAATTTTTTGTAAAAACTGAATAGAAGAAATATTTTATTTTATTTTATTTATGTTGGTTTAGTATTTTATCTTCTGAATTTTACTTTTTGTATGTGAAGTTGAGGATCTAAAGGTTTAGTACCATATGATTCTGAATTAGAGTGAACCATAAGAAGAATTTGAAAGCAGAAATAACTTCACAATTTTCAAGAAATGACAAACTCATCACAAAATAACATTGAAATTATTACTAATGAAAATGAACATCAAATTTTACAAAGACCTTTAAGAGATTATGTAAACCCTATGACAGATGAAATTCACTTAAGTTTTCAAATCCCTGCAGTAGCAGTTAACTCATTTGAACTTAAATCTGCAATAATACAAATGATGCAAAATAATCAATTTGGGGGAACACCAACTGAGCATCCAAATTTACATTTTGCAAGTTTTCTAGAACTTTATGATACATTCAATTATGATGGCGTGTCGAACAATGTGATTAGACTTAGATTTTTTTTCTTTTTCCTTAAGAGATAAATTTAAGATGTGATTAAACTCATTAGCACTTGGATCTATTAAAACTCTGGGAAAAATGTCACAAAAATTAATGGATAAATATTTTCCTCCTTCAAAAACTGCTAAGCTTAGAAATTATATTACTTCTTTTATGTAGTTTGAAGTGGAGTAAATTTATGAGGTTTGGGAACAATTTAAGGAAATCCTTAGAAAGTTCCCACATAATGCTTTGTTAACCTCACTTTTGGTTGAGGTTTAGTTTTACCTCTTTAGTAGCCTAAGGTCTAGCCATAGGACTTTCCTATTGACTATTCCTAGAAAATTAGAAAAGGAACCCTCACTTTTAGCAACTCTACACTTTTGTGCTCAACTTGAAGTTCCATATACTGGTCCTAACCTCTATCACTTAGTAGGTGGGTCCACTATAGATGAAGCTCAAGGGGAGTCCAAATAGGATTGCTTGGCATTAAGATTGACCCTGGGTGTTGGTCTAGAGCTAGTTCACTCACTTGCACCTACTTTCACTCACAACCCTAAAACCCAAATTTGTTGACTTTAATCCCTTGACCATTTGCGAAACTTATGTTGATAGTCCCTTAGACCCACTGGCCCTAGGTTAGGGTTTAACTAAGATCAGTACGTAGAGGACCAAAATGGGGATTTCTTGGTCCATAGCTCATATAAGGTGGTTGACACCCTAATTCTACCAAAGTATCCAACTTCGTGATACACCTAAAATATATGTATTTTTAGACCCATATTTTATATTCATTTTTGGTGATATTGCACTTTAAAGGAATGTATTTTCATGTTTTATTGCAGGTTGTTTATTTTTAGGACTTAGACAAAAAATGAACCAAAAATGATGAAATTTGGATTCAAAATGGAATTTTGAAAATTTGTTCAACGCCGACAGTGCTAGTGTCAGTGCAAACCCTGTTTCAAAAAGATTCAACGAATTTGGATGCTTTTTGAAGAGTTTTTTTATGCACATATTGGAAAACCAATCTTAGGCTCTATTTAGAGCTAAAATTGATCAGAAAGACTCTCTTCGCACTCCTCCGCTTACTNATCTTAAAGTCAAAATTCCTGTGTTTCTTAAGTTTTCTTAAAGTCAAAATTCCTGTATTCCATTTCAATATTTTCTTGTTTTAAGTCATTCCCTTGGGAACAATACCGAGGTTTTTAAAGAAAGCTCTATATTACTTGAAACGATACGTATACTTAGGAGTACCTCTAGTGAGAAAATTGTCTTTAATTTTTATCATATTACATTTTTTTCTCACTAGCCGCTAAATATAATTTGGGTAAATTTTTTGCATATTAAGCAACATAAATGTCTGCATAATTGCGTGTCGGCTTAAGCTTTTGGCACTGTCACCGGGGAATGACAAAAAAATAAAAAAAATGAATCTTTAAAGGAAATATCTTTTTTAGGAATTTTCTTTGAAACTTTATTTTTTATTACTAAAAATTTTAGTTTTTACTTATTTGAAATTTTCATAATTTTTTTTAAAAAATGAGAAAAATCAAAAATATTAATTTTTTTTGTAAAAGCTGAATAAAAGAAAAATTTTATTTTATTTTATTTATGTTGGTTTAGTATTTTATCTTTTGAATTTTACTTTTCGTATGTGAAGTTGAGGATCTAAATGTTTAGTACCATATGATTCTGAGTTAGAGTGAACCATAAGAAGAATTTGAAAGCAGAAATAACTTCACAATTTTCAAGAAATGACAAACACATCACAAAATAACATTGAAATTTTTACTAATGAAAATGAACATCAAATTTTACAAAGACCTTTAAGAGATTATGTAAACCCTATGACAGATGAAATTCACTTAAGTTTTCAAATCCCTGCAGTAGCAGTTAACTCATTTGAACTTAAATCTGCAATAATACAAATGATGCAAAATAATCAATTTGGGGGAACACCAACTGAGCATCCAAATTTACATTTTGCAAGTTTTCTAGAACTTTATGATACATTCAATTATGATGGCGTGTCGAACAATGTGATTAGACTTAGATTTTTTTTCTTTTTCCTTAAGAGATAAATTTAAGATGTGATTAAACTCATTAGCACTTGGATCTATTAAAACTCTGGGAAAAATGTCACAAAAATTAATGGATAAATATTTTCCTCCTTCAAAAACTGCTAAGCTTAGAAATTATATTACTTCTTTTATGTAGTTTGAAGTGGAGTAAATTTATGAGGTTTGGGAACAATTTAAGGAAATCCTTAGAAAGTTCCCACATAATGCTTTGTTAACCTCACTTTTGGTTGAGGTTTAGTTTTACCTCTTTAGTAGCCTAAGGTCTAGCCATAGGACTTTCCTTTTGACTATTCCTAGAAAATTAGAAAAGGAACCCTCACTTTTAGAAACTCTACACTTTTGTGCTCAACTTGAAGTTCCATATACTGGTCCTAACCTCTAGCACTTAGTAGGTGGGTCCACTATAGATGAAGCTCAAGGGGAGTCCAAATAGGATTGCTTGGCCTTAAGATTGAGCCTAGGTATTAGTCTAGAGCTAGTTCACTCACTTGCACTCCCTTGCACCTACTTTCACTCACAACCCTAAAACCCAAATTTGTTAACTTTAATCCCTTGACCATTTGCTAAAATCATGTTGATAGTCCCCTAGGCCCACTGACCCTAGGTTAGGGTTTAACTAAGATCAGTATGTAGAGGACCAAAATGGGGATTTCTTGGTCCATAGCTCATATAAGGTGGTTGACACCCCAATTCTACCAAAATATTCAACTTCGTGATACACCTAAAATATATGCATTTTTAGACCCATATTTTATATTCATTTTTGGTGATATTGCACTTTAAAGGAATGTATTTTCATATTTTATTGCAGGTTGTTGATTTTTAGGACTTAGACAAAAAATGAAGCAAAAATGATGAAATTTGGATTCAAAATGGAATTTTGAAAATTTGTTCAACGCCGACAGTGCTAGTGTCAGTCCAAACCCTGTTTCTAGAAGATTCAATGAATTTGGATGGTTTTTGAAGAGTTTTTTTATGCACATATTAGAAAACCAATCTTAGGCTCTATTTAGAGCTAAAATTGATCAGAAAGACTCTCTTCGCACTCCTCCGCTTGCTCTTGTTCTCTCTTCACATCTCTTCGCCCCCTTCATGCCACTTTGCATCCTTCCACGCCATTCCACACCATTAATCATTTATTTTCTTTATAGTTTTAAGTTTTTGTGGTGAGTTTAAGTGTGAATTCTTTTCTAAGAGTGTTTGAGAGGGAGAGAAGTGAGAGATTTTTTCTTTCTACATTTCCTAAGAGAGGCTACAAAGGATTTGTTTTGAAAAAGTGTTTTAGATAAGTGTTGTTTGTTTATTATTGTTGTATGAACTTTCTTTTATATATGAAATTTGCGTTTTGTTGTATCTTTCTCTCGAAGTTTAAGTAGTTACCTTTATCTTTCTCCCTACTCTAAGATATGATGAAATGAAGAGATAATTTGAGTGTGCCAATGTTAAAAATTAAAATAAGTTGTGATGGTTTTTCTACTCCGCTCTTAATTTACTTTTGATCTGGCCAATTGAATTATTAAAACATGTTGTAAAACATATGATCCGGAAAATGGAGTATGATTTCTATAACAGAGTGAGAATTACATTTAAGTCCATGAAGGAGTATTTCATTTATGGAATTAAATGCAAATAAATAAGAAAATATACATTGTTGGATGTAGAATTGGAGATTTTTAGGGTGACAGACTAAAATCCAAAATTTGATCTTAGTGTTTAAGAACTAAAGCGAGAATTAGCCTTCGAAGGAAGGGAAGTGGCAGCTCTAGAGATTGAGCCAATGTCCTCTTATCCTAGCCACAAATTTNTTCTAAGAGTGTTTGAGAGGGAGAGAAGTGAGAGATTTTTTCTTTCTACATTTCCTAAGAGAGGATACAAGGGATTTGTTTTGAAAAAGTGTTTTAGATAAGTGTTGTTTGTTTATTATTGTTGTATGAACTTTCTTTTATATATGAAATTTGCATTTTGTTGTATCTTTCTCTCGAAGTTTAAGTAGTTACCTTTATCTTTCTCCCTACTCTAAGATATGATGAAATGAAGAGATAATTTGAGTGTGCCAATGTTAAAAATTAAAATAAGTTGTGATGGTTTTTCTACTCCGCTCTTAATTTACTTTTGATCTAGCCAATTGAATTATTAAAACATGTTGTAAAACATATGATCCGGAAAATGGAGTATGAGTTCTATAACAGAGTGAGAATTACATTTAAGTCCATGAAAGGGTATTTCATTTATGGAATTAAATGCAAATAAATAAGAAAATATACATTGTTGGATGTAGAATTGGAGATTTTTAGGGTGACAGACTAAATTCCAAAATTTGATCTTAGTGTTTAAGAACTAAAGCGAGACTTAGCCTTCGAAGGAAGGGAAGTGGCAGCTCTAGAGATTGAGCCAATGTCCTCTTATCCTAGCCACAAATTTAGGGATTAAACGTGAGATTAGCCAATGATTTTCTATAACACTAAATCAGGGTAGAGAATTAAAATTGCTCCTACTTGACACAATACAAATTTAAACAATTTATCTCATCTCATTTCACCAAAAACTCGTTGTAATGGGAATGAAGTTTTTTCATATTAGAAAACTTCAACACATAAACATAGTTTAGTAGTTACTGTTTTAAACTTTGCATTTAAATCTTGTTAGTAGTTAATAATTTAGTTATAATAGTATCTCAAACATTCTAAATTAGTGAAAGTACTTTCATTTTATTCTTGTGAATTTCTTAGTTAATTTATCATTTTGAATTTAAACTTTCTTTGTGGGATCACTGTTTGGGACTTAAATAGAAAGTCTTATATTACTTGATAATGATACGTATACTTGCGTAGAATCCCAATATTAANCTTTAAATATGATATATCAAAAAGATTTGCTAAGTAAAGGACAGTTCTAAACATAAACAATAAATTTAAAAAGAAATAATAGTACGGAAAGACAAATAAACAAGACAGTACCACACATAACAGGTTTAGTACGATAGTTTACCATGACACAGAATCTAAAGAATACATCTATCTAACATAAACATAAAAGCAAACTACAATCATCAAAAATAAAGATAATACTACTTATCATCACTATCATCATTTTCTTCATCCTCCTCCTCAAGGTCCTCCTAAATTTCTATTCTATCATAAGGTGTAAAGTTGGAGCAAGTGAAGAATTCCACTATAAGCAATATCAAAATCAACGCTTCTCTATATGTATTCATCATTATGAAACAAGCGAGTATCAATGCTTTTTATTTGGTTTTGTAGTGTCATAATATTTCCTTGATGTATGAAGAATTTCTCTTTCACACTATCCAGTGAAGTAGAACTAGAAGTGGAAGTTCTAGATGCTGAAGTAGAAGGTATGTCTTTGCTTCCACCCCCAGTCCTTAATCCAGCATGTAGTTCATAAGTATGCAAATTGGGTCCACTGATGGTTTTTAAGGGTTGTAGTAATTCTTCCCATCTCTCATATCCTTCTCCTGAATGTTCACATAAGGTAAAAATCAAAGCAGGTACCGTAAACCGCCACTAGTCTCACATTTAGAAGAAATGAGGATGTTCTGATAAATAAGAGATCCAATATTTATATGTTTCGTTTGTTGAATGCAAAAGTTCAGAGTGGTTGTATCTTTAGTCACTTCACTATGATGATTGAAAGGAAGAAGTCTTGCATAAATAAAATAATCCCATGCCTTAGAGTGTGCATTTAACATTGAAGTGGAGAAGTTTACCTTGTGGTTATTATTAATTTTTTAGACTCCCCTTCCATCAATCAGAAATGCAATAACCTCATCCAGATTTGAATCATAAGTATCAAATGAAGAGTACTCACAATACAACTCATCCCGAGTCTGATAAAGAGCATTAATCCTATTAGAGGAAAATTCTACCCTTTTTCCATGAATGAAAATTTGATCCTCAGTGGTTTCTAGGAGGTTGGCATAAAATTCCCGACCATTGAGATAGCTGCTACTCTTGTGATGTAGCATAAGTCCTACTAATGTCGGTCTGCAATTAAACTTTCTATAACACCTCTAATTCTGAAGAAAGCACACTTTTGAATCAAATTTTTTGAAATGAGTAGAGTACTATAATGAAATTGAGCCTTGATGTTGACAAATTACTTAACATAAAAGACTTTCTTTCCTTTCCCCTTCTTCATTATAGGAGCCATGAAATTTCTAAAAATTCACAATAATTCCAGATAAATTTATAATAAAGGTATAGTAAACTCATAAAATCAAAATCAGTGTTGAGAAACTTCATGATCCACCTTAAAAAACCTATCTTTTATGTACATTTTATTCTCATTTTTTTAGGATATTATTCTTTAATGAAGGATATTTTTACTGGTCCTTCACTTACTTTACAAATTGGTCACTTGTATTATTAAAACCAGTTGAGGAACTTATAAACCATAAAGGGATAAGATTTCCTGACTCGTAAGTATCACATTCTACCTTAGAAAGAGCAGTTGTGATCGTCTGAAGAGGGGTGCAAATAGATAGGGAGATAAGATTTGATCGGCGTAGAATTGATGTTTCTAGAGTGACATGCTAGATTCTTTTATCAATTTAGTCTAGAGATTGGAACTAGGGTCACTGGTAGGTCTTATAGAGAGGGCACAATGGGTAATTTAGGAGTGAGAAGCTAGAACCTACCCAACATTATTATAGATGTCGACACCAACTTTAGATTAGTCAATGCTCTTTAAATAATTCAAATAAAGTAAAGTATATGTATGCTCCTATTTGTCACACTATCACATTTAAGTTTCTAAACAATTTTGAAATCCTACACTGATTATGAATTATTGACAAGGAAAAAGTCTCTTTTTATATATTGTCCAAGTCATTACATTTACTTTTACTTGCATGTTGTAGAATTTAGTAAACTTAATTTTCGTCTTTAGATAGTTGTTGTAATCTTAAGTTATCTTAAAGTCAAAATTCCTGTAATTCTTAAGTGTTCTTAAAAACAAAATTCCTGTATTCCATTTCAATATTTTCTTGTTTTAAGTCCTTCCCTTGGGAACAATACTGAGGTTTTTAAAGAAAGCTCTATATTACTTGAAACGATATGTATACTTAGGAGTACCTCTAGTGAGAAAACTATGTCTTTAATTTTTATCATATTACATTTTTTCTCACAAGCCGCTAAATATAATTTGGGTCAATTTTTTGCATATTAAGCAACATAAACGTCTGCGTAATTGTGTGTCGGCTTAAGCTTTTGGCACTGTCATCGGGGAACGACAAAAAATTAAAAAAAATGAAACTTTAAAGGAAATATCTTTTTTAGGAATTTTCCTTGAAACTTTATTTTTTTTACTAAGAATTTTAGTTTTTACTTATTTGAAATTTTCAAAATTTTTTTAAAAAAATGACAAAAACCGAAAATATTAAAATTTTTTGTAAAAACTGAATAGAAGAAATATTTTATTTTATTTTATTTATGTTGGTTTAGTATTTTATCTTCTGAATTTTACTTTTTGTATGTGAAGTTGAGGATCTAAAGGTTTAGTACCATATGATTCTGAATTAGAGTGAACCATAAGAAGAATTTGAAAGCAGAAATAACTTCACAATTTTCAAGAAATGACAAACTCATCACAAAATAACATTGAAATTATTACTAATGAAAATGAACATCAAATTTTACAAAGACCTTTAAGAGATTATGTAAACCCTATGACAGATGAAATTCACTTAAGTTTTCAAATCCCTGTTGTAGCGGTTAACTCATTTGAACTTAAATCTGCAATAATACAAATGATGCAAAATAATCAATTTGGGGGAACACCAACTGAGCATCCAAATTTACATTTTGCAAGTTTTCTAGAACTTTATGCTACATTCAATTATGATGGCGTGTCGAACAATGTGATTAGACTTAGATTTTTTTTCTTTTTCCTTAAGAGATAAAGTTAAGATGTGATTAAACTCATTAGCACTTGGATCTATTAAAACTCTGGGAAAAATGTCACAAAAATTAATGGATAAACATTTTCCTCCTTCAAAAACTGCTAAGCTTAGAAATTATATTACTTCTTTTATGTAGTTTGAAGTGGAGTAAATTTATGAGGTTTGGGAACAATTTAAGGAAATCCTTAGAAAGTTCCCACATAATGCTTTGTTGACCTCACTTTTGGTTGAGGTTTAGTTTTACCTCTTTAGTAGCCTAAGGTCTAGCCATAGGACTTTCCTATTGACTATTCCTAGAAAATTAGAAAAGGAACCCTCACTTTTAGCAACTCTACACTTTTGTGCTCAACTTGAAGTTCCATATACTGGTCCTAACCTCTATCACTTAGTAGGTGGGTCCACTATAGATGAAGCTCAAGGGGAGTCCAAATAGGATTGCTTGGCATTAAGATTGACCCTGGGTGTTGGTCTAGAGCTAGTTCACTCACTTGCACCTACTTTCACTCACAACCCTAAAACCCAAATTTGTTGACTTTAATCCCTTGACCATTTGCGAAACTTATGTTGATAGTCCCTTAGACCCACTGGCCCTAGGTTAGGGTTTAACTAAGATCAGTACGTAGAGGACCAAAATGGGGATTTCTTGGTCCATAGCTCATATAAGGTGGTTGACACCCTAATTCTACCAAAGTATCCAACTTCGTGATACACCTAAAATATATGTATTTTTAGACCCATATTTTATATTCATTTTTGGTGATATTGCACTTTAAAGGAATGTATTTTCATGTTTTATTGCAGGTTGTTTATTTTTAGGACTTAGACAAAAAATGAACCAAAAATGATGAAATTTGGATTCAAAATGGAATTTTGAAAATTTGTTCAACGCCGACAGTGCTAGTGTCAGTGCAAACCCTGTTTCAAAAAGATTCAACGAATTTGGATGCTTTTTGAAGAGTTTTTTTATGCACATATTGGAAAACCAATCTTAGGCTCTATTTAGAGCTAAAATTGATCAGAAAGACTCTCTTCGCACTCCTCCGCTTACTCTTGGTCTCTCTTCACATCTCTTCGCCCCCTTCGTGCCACTTTGCATCCTTCCACGCCATTCCACACCATTAGTCATTTATTTTCTTTATAGTTTTGAGTTTTTGTGGTGAGTTTAAGTGTGAATTCTTCTCTAAGAGTGTTGTAGAGGGAGAGAAGTGAGAGATTTTTTCTTTCTACATTTCCTAAGAGAGGCTACAAAGGATTTGTTTTGAAAAAGTGTTTTAGATAAGTGTTGTTTGTTTATTATTGTTGTATGAACTTTCTTTTATATATGAAATTTGCGTTTTGTTGTATCTTTCTCTCGAAGTTTAAGTAGTTACCTTTATCTTTCTCCCTACTCTAAGATATGATGAAATGAAGAGATAATTTGGGTGTGCCAATGTTAAAAATTAAAATAAGTTGTGATGGTTTTTCTACTCCGCTCTTAATTTACTTTTGATCTGGCCAATTGAATTATTAAAACATGTTGTAAAACATATGATCCGGAAAATGGAGTATGATTTCTATAACAGAGTGAGAATTACATTTAAGTCCATGAAGGAGTATTTCATTTATGGAATTAAATGCAAATAAATAAGAAAATATACATTGTTGGATGTAGAATTGGAGATTTTTAGGGTGACAGACTAAAATCCAAAATTTGATCTTAGTGTTTAAGAACTAAAGCGAGAATTAGCCTTCGAAGGAAGGGAAGTGGCAGCTCTAGAGATTGAGCCAATGTCCTCTTATCCTAGCCACAAATTTAGGGACTAAACCTGAGATTAGCCAATGATTTTCTATAACACTAAATCAAGGTAGAGAATTAAAATTGCTCCTACTTGACACAATACAAATTTAAACAATTTATCTCATCTCATTTCACCAAAAACTCATTGTAATGGGAATGAAGTTTTTTCATATTAGAAAACTTCAACACATAAACATAGTTTGATAGTTACTGTTTTAAACTTTGCATTTAAATCTTGTTAGTAGTTAATAATTTAGTTCTGATAGTATCTCAAACATTCTAAATTAGTGAAAGTACTTTCATTTTATTCTTGTGAATTTCTTAGTTAATTTATCATTTTGAATTTAAACCTTCTTTGTGGGATCGATGTTTGGGACTTAAATAGAAAGTCTTATATTACTTCATAATGATACGTATACTTGCGTAGAATCCCAACATTAAGTGCTTAACGTTATTATTCATTAAATACCACATCAAGTTTTTGACAGCGTTGTAAAGCGGAGTAAACTTTATAAATTTTATACAACTATATTTTTCGGGATCAAGTTCTTGGCGCTGTTGTCGGGGAAAGTAACGACAAATTAAATACATTTGGTAAATTTGAAAATTTAGAGACAAAATATATATATATATATATATATATATATATATATATATATATATATATATATATATATATATATATATATATATATATATAT
>JXCR01148782.1:171682-181892 GCA_002079205.1 Phalaenopsis hybrid cultivar
AATTTGAAAATTTAGAGAAAAAAAAAAAAAAAAAATATATATATATATATATATATATATATATAATAATAATAATAAATCCATAAGAATATATAACTATATATATTTAAGAGTATTTTGAAGAAATTTTTCTTTGCTTAATATATTTGTTTATACAAAATATTGGATTTAAAGGTTTAGTACCTTATGATTCAGAATTAGAACGTACTATTAAAAAATTCCAGAGCAACAAAAAGAAATTAAAAATATGAACGAAATGATGAATAACATAGATAATCAAATAAATGAAAATCGATGCAGACCTTTAAAAGATTATGCTAATCCAACAGCAGATGAACTTTACTTAAATATTCAAAATTCTGATGTTTCTGCTAATTCATTTGAGCTTAAACCTGTTATTATCCAAATGGTACAAAATAATCAGTTTGGAAGAACACCTATTGAAGATCATAACTTACATCTTGCTAGTTTTCTTGAAATTTATGCTACTTTTAAATATGATAGAGTGTCTAATGATATTATTAGGCTTACACTTTTTGCTTTTTCACTAAGAGATAAAGCTAAAGCCTGGTTAAATTCATTAGCACCTGGATCTATCAGAACTTGGGGATAACTATCATAAAAATTTTTGGTTAAATATTTTCCACCCTAAAAATGGTTAAGCTTAGAAATGATGTTACATCTTTTTGTCAGTTTGAAGGGGAATCGATATATGAAGCCTGAGAAAAATTTAAGGATCTCCTTAGAAAATGTCCACACCATGCTATACCAGATTGGTTAATAATTCAAACTTTTTATAAAAGATTAGTAGGATCACTTAGATATATTATAGATGCTGTTGTATGTGGATCACTAATGTTAAAACATTTTAATGAAGCATACTATTTAATAGAAGAAATGACTACTAATAATTTTAATTGGCCCTCTGAACGGGTAAATCCTAAGAGAGTAGCTAGTATTCATGACTCTGATGCAATATCTATTTTAGCATCTCAAATTGTTACTATATCAAAAAAGATTGATCAAATTAGAGTGAACTATTCTCAAATTCCACTAGTATTAGAGGAAAATTCACTAGGGCAGATAATTGATACTCAATCATCTTATGAAACTTTGAATGCTATAATTAATCGTAATAACAATACCTATTATAACTATTACAACCCTGGATGGGAAAATCACCCTAATTTTACTTAGAATAATTATAAAAATTCAATGAACCCCTCAGAAAATTTAAATAATTAAGAAAATCCCAATTATTTATCTTATTATCCTCCTGGATTTAACTCTAAGCCTAACTCACAAGTTAAGGAAAAGAATTTAACGATGGAAGAAGTAAAGTGGAATATGGGAAATGAAATACAAAATCAAGGGGCTACTATTTGAAAATATTGAAAATCAATTAGGACATATTGCTACTACACTTAGTAATTGACCCTTACGAAATCTTCCGAGTATTGTGGAAGTTAATCCAAAAGATCAAAATAAGAAGCAAATTAAAGCTATTCAATTACAAAGTGGAAAAGAAGCTGAAACAAGAATCCAAAGAGAAACTGAAGTTTTTTAGCAGAAGGAAAAGATTGAAAGTGATTATAATGAAAATGAACAAGTACAAGTTCCCTTAGAAAAACCATTACCTTCGTTTCCTCAATGTCTAAAGCAGAAAAACAAAGACAAACAATCTACAAAATTTTTGGAAATCCTTAAAAAGTTAACGATAAACATTCCTTTCATTGAGGCTTTGGAAAAAATGCCAAGTTATGTGAAATTTATGAAAGATATACTAAACAAGAAAATGAAGTTTGTAGATCTTGAGACCGTTGCACTCAGTGAAGAGTGTAGCGCTATTATTCAGAAAAAGCTCCTTGAAAAGTTAAAAGATCCTGGTAGTTTTACTATACATTGTGTAATTGGTGAAAAGTTTTTTGGAAAAGTCTTATATGATTTAGGAGCAAGTATCAATCTTATGCCTCTATCGATTTTTAAATGTTTAGATTTAGAAGAGATTTCTCCTACTACTGTAACTCTTCAGTTAACTGATCGATCAATAACTTATCTTAAAGGAGTTATAGAAGATGTATTAATAAAAGTGGATAAATTTATTTTTCCTATAGTCTTTATAGTATTAGATATGGAGGAAGATAAAGAGATTCCTATTTTTTTGGGGAGACCATTTCTTGCAACAGGGAGAGCTGTGATAGATGTGCAAAATGAAGAATTAATAATGATAGTTAATGATCAAGAAGTAGCATTTAATGTTCCAAAAGCTATGAAATATCCTGCAATAGAAAAAGATAATGAATGTTTTAGGATGGAAGTTACTGATTATCTAAGTAATCAACAATTTAAGAAACAGTTTGAAGAAAAATTAAGTCAAGAAGAATTTAGTGAGAATGAGAATGAAATAAAAGAAGAAAATTTAGATTATATTCAAGATAAATTTAAAACTTTAGATTTGTTGAAAAATGATAATAAAAATCTTATTACTTAAAGTATTAAACCACCTGAACTTGAACTGAAAATATTACCTGCCCATTTAAAATATGTATTTTTAGGAGATCCATCTACATTGCCTCTTATTGTACCTTCTGAGTTGACTGAAATTCAAGAAAAAAAACTAATAGAAATGTTGAAAAGATATAGAAAGGCTTTTGGATGGACTTTATTAGATATTAAAAGAATTAGTACTTCAATTTGTATGCACAGAATTCTATTATATGAAAAATACAAACCTAAAGATGATCCTCATAGGAGATTAAACTAAAAAATGAAAGAAGTTGTTAGAAAAGAAATCTTAAAATAGTTAGATGTTGGAATTATATATCCTAATTCACAAAGTACTTGGGTGAGCCCAATTCATTGTGTTCTAAAGAAATGAGGAGAGATCATTGATGAAAATGAGAAAAATGAATTAATTCCAATAAGACAAGTTACTGGTTGGTGAATTTGTATAGACTATAGAAAACTAAATATGTCCACCAGGAAGGATCACTTTCCTTTACCCTCTCTAAACCAAATGTTGGTTACATTGGTTGGAAACAAATATTACTACTTTTTAGATGGATATACTGGTTATCATCAAATTTCAATTGCTCCTGAGGATCAAGAGAAGCAAACATTTATAAGCCCTTATGGAACATTTGATGTTCGTAAAATGCCTTTTGGACTATGCAATGCATCTGTGACATTTCAAAGATGTATGATGTCAATATTTAACAATTTGATTGAACACAGAATGGAAGTATTTATGGATGATTTCTCTGTATTCAAGACTTCATTTGAATTATGTTTAAATACTTTAGAAAAAGTTCTAGAATTATGTGAAAAAAACAATTTAATACAAAATTGGGAAAAATGCCAATTTATGGTTGGATAAGGAATTGTACTTGGCCATAAAATTTTTGAAAATGGCATGCAGGTAGATCCTGCAAAAATTCAAGTTATTGAAAAATTATCACCTCCTACTATGGTTAGAGGGGTAAGAAGTTTTTTAGGGCATGTTGGCTTGTACAGGAGTTACATAAAAAAATTTTCAAAAATAATTAAGCCATTATGCCAACTTTTAGAAAAAACAAGTTTTGATTTTAATGAGGAGTGCATAAAAGCATTTGAATTATTAAAAATAAATTAATCATTGCACTTATAATAGTCTCACCTGATTGGGAGAAACCATTTGAAATAATGTGCAATGCTAGTGATTATGCAATTAGAGCTGTTTTAAGACAAAGGCACAATAAAGTTTTTAAAGTAATATATAATGCTAGTAAAATTCTAAATGATGCTCAAATAAATTACACTACTACTAAAAGAGAGCTATTAGCTATTTTCTATGCCTTTTATAAATTTAGACCTTACTTGGTTGGAACCAAATGTATAGTGCATATAGATCATTCTACTATCAAATACTTGATGCAAAAGAAGGATGTTAAACCAAGATTAATTAGATGGATACTTCTATTCCAAGAGTTCGATTTTATTGTAGTTAATAAAACGGGAAATGATAATAAAATAGTTGATCATTTCCTTAGACTAGAAAAAGAAATATTAAGTAATTTTGGAAATAAAATTTTAGGTAATTTCCCTGATGAACAATTATATAATATTGATGAAATAAATATACCGTGGTATGCCGACATAGTAAATTATATTGTAATTGATAATCTACCACCAGATATCAAGAATTAATAATTAAAGAAATTTATATATGATTAAAAATTCTATTTTTGGGATGACCCATATTTATATAAACAATGTAAAGATCTAATTATTAGGAGGTGTGTGCCTTATGAAGAAACTCAACAAATAATTGAAAGATGTCATGATTCTAAATTTGGAGGACATTTTGGAAAAAAATAGAACTGCATATAAATTTTGCAAGCTAGATTTTATTGGCCTAATCTTTTTACATATGTTAATGAATATATTAAAACATGCGATTGATGTCAACGAGCAAGAAATATTTCTAGAAGAAATGAAATGCCTCTAAATTACACATTGGAAGTTAAAATTTTTGATGTGTGGGAATTAGATTTTTCGGAACCATTTATGCCTTCATTTGGAAATTTATATATATTACTTGTTATTGATTATAAATCAAAATGGATTGAAGCTATTGTTCTACCTAAATGTGATGCTCGGAGTGTTTCTAAATTTTTAAATAAAAATATTTTTACAAATATGGAATGCCGATAGAAATTTTTACAGATGGAGAATCTCATTTTAGGAATAAGAGAATTGAGAAATTGATTAAAAAATATGATACTATGCAAAAATTCTCTACTGCGTATCATCCTGAAACCAACAGTCTAGCAAAGATATCAAATAGTGAAATAAAACAAATTTTAGAAAAAGCTGTAAATCCTTATAAATTGGATTGTCTGCTAGATTAGATACTGTATTATGGGTCATATAAAATTGCTTATAAGACTCCTTTTGAAATGTCCGCGTATAGATTTATTTTTAGAAAAAGCATGTCACTTACCAATAGAATTGGAGCATAAAGTATTTTGGGCTATTAAAGAATTTAATTTTAATCTAAAAGATGCTGGTGAGAAAATATTATTGCAACTCAATGAACTTGAGGTGATTAAAAATGAAGCATAATGATAATGCAAAAATCTATAAAGAGAAAATGAACATATGGCATGATCGGAATATTATTAAAAAGAAGTTTGAACGTAGACAAGAAGTTTTGTTATATAATATATGATTAAGATTATATCCAGGAAAATTGAAATCCAGATGATCAGGACCATTTAAGGAGATTAAAGTCTATCATTACGGAACTGTTGTTACTAAAGAACCTAAAATTGGAAAGATATTTAAAGTTAATAGGCATCAATTGAAACATTATTATGAAGGATGCATGCCACAATTTAAGGAGATTTTGATTAAGTCATCCTAATTAAACAATGATATTGTCGGCGTTATTTCAAGTTAGTTTATGGGGAGTTGCCCATAAGAAGCTGTCGGTCGCTGGAATTGAAATCTCATCGCTCGCTTCAGAAGGAAGATGAAGTATGAAAGCAAACTGACCCTATATTTTTCATAGTTTAAAATGAAAGAGCACTATACCTCCAATCCTGTATCTATCCCAAAGTATAAACACAAGATTTGAGGATGAGGCTCGATCAAATTAACTAAGAAAAGTGTAACATCCGTCTTGTCTGCGAAACCTTTTGTATTTGCCGACAAATTCCCTTATTTAATAGAAAGGATTAAATAGGGTTTATATTAAGCTGGGTTCAGACATGCTTCCTATAAGGGCAAGCTCCTATAGTTAANGTGCGAGACCCAATTAGTGGCAGAAAATGCCGAGGTGGAACTAGTCCACCAACACACCTATTAGGGAACCGACCCCATATTAAAAATTTAATGATTCTGAACACCTCTCTTCAAAAATGGTTGAACAGCTAGTCCTGAAGTCCAAGGAGTTGATTGTACCTTCCCAAGATAGAAATGGGTAAAGTATGTCAACAGAATAAGGGTAATTTGGTCCAAGAGGGGCATTGACACATTATCGATGTGTGGAGATAATATTTACTGATTTGTATGGAGAGAAAAACTTGTCCCCCAGCGGAGTCACCAGAAGCTGTCGGCGCTATATCGGGGGTTTGTGGGGAGTTGCCCGTAAGAAGTTGTCGGTCGCTGGAATTGAAATCTCGTCGCCCACTTCGGAAGGACGTTGAAGTATGAAATCAAACTGACCTCATTTTTTTTCATAGTTTAAAATGAAAGAGCACTATATCTCAAATATTGTATTTATCCCGAAGGATAAACATAAGACTTGAGGATGAGGCTCGATCAAATAAACTAAGGAAAGTATGACGTTCGTCTGGTCTGCAAAACCTTTGTATTTGCCGACAAATTCTCCTATTTAATATAAAGGATTAAACAGGGTTTATATTAAGCTGGGTTCGGACATGCTTCCTATAAGGGCAAGCACCTATAGTTAATTACATCTTAAATGACCAAAGTCACTTAAGAAGACTCTCGATAAAAATGTTTGGCTTCAATTTTGTTTGGCAAGCCCCTATAGATAATTACATCTTAAATGACCAAAGTGACTTCCCAAGCTATCCTAATGTTTGGCTTCAATTTTGAGGAGAAATATTTAGGTGTTTCATCCTGCCANATCTTAATAAAATTTAAGAAATTTTATCTTCATGGAGTTTCAAAGGGTAGGACTTTTTAATGAGATCGGAGGTGTGAAAGGGGATTGGTTCAAATTTGGAACATTTTGTTGTAGAGTCCAAAGGAGGAAGAGGGATGTCATGGATCCAGAGGAGAATCTCAGTGACTTCCCAAGCTATCCTAATGTTTGGCTTCAAGGATGTCAGGGATCTAGAGGAGAACCCCGGTGACTTCCCAAGCTATCCTAATATGTTACTTCATTTATGTGGAGAAATATTTAGGTGTTTCATCCTGTCAATTTTATTAGTTAGGGCTTACATTTGTGTGAAACGATCACACAAATAGCTTGGAAGATATGAGGATTTAGGTCGTGACAAACGCAACCTCAGAATCCTAAGACGAGTTAGGGCTTATATTATATAGTAGGGCTATACAAAAGGCATAAAGATAAGGTGAGGATTTAGGTTGCATAAGCAAGCAACCTCGAAGTCCTATGGCTTTGTTGTTTATATATAAGGAAGGAAGATTTGTTTAGCTGGGGAAGACAGGTTTTGTTGTTGAAGATGGTCGTGCTGCCCACCATGCTAGCTCAAAGCTCCTTGTCGCGATGAGTTTGAGTTTTCTAGTGTATCAAGTTATGATGTCAAATCAGGTGGCCCTATGGTTGAAGTTCTTTAAATTTTATGGGGGCATTGTTATAATATCAAATCAGGTGGCCTTATGGTTGAAGTTCTTTAAATTTTATAGAGGGCATATTAAAGTTATGAGAGTGACACCGGCTAGGATCCTACGGTTCCCTCGTTCCGACACCACTATTTTCTATTGGATTCACTTAGTCCAAATTGAACTTTATATATGTTGACAATCACTTTATATATGCTTAAATTTATGAACCCAGATTTATATATTTATAATGATTTTGTAAAGTCACAATTTTAAACGCAAGTATACGTACCGCTCAAGTAATGCAGGGCTCTAGTGGAGTCCCATTTATCGATCCCACAGGGAAGCAAGGTAAGAGGTCCTTAGTCAAATTCTAATCTACTTCAATTAGTTTTTAGTTTAGAATGTCGATTAAAGTGATGTTTTATCTAGCAACTACTCCTAAATGTAAGTGTTAAAAGTAAAGATAGTAACTATAACTAAATGCAAATATTAATTCTAAAGATAACCCTTTTTGGATGAATTGGTTCGANTTAGTGAAAAAGCCTCGAGTCCATTAAGCTTACTATATTGCTTAATGGTTCATCCTGTAAATACCCTTATTACTCAGTGAACCTTGATGTCTCAATTATCTAATAATAGGATAATTGTCACTTATCATTTAATTTGAAAATTAGAGGGATGAAGATCCTTAAAGAGGAAAGCTAATGTAATTTGAACACTTAGCCAAATTTTTAATCTTAATTGGGCTAAGTGGTGTTTCAAGGATGTTTGATTTAATTATGTTTATTTATTTAATNCATCATTTAATTTGAAAATTATAGGGATGAAGATCCTTAAAGAGGAAAACTAATGTAATTTGAACACTTAATCAAATTTTTAATCTTAATTGGGCTAAGTGGTGTTTCAAGGATGTTTGATTTAATTATGTTTATTAATTTAATCAATTTTTGATTTATCCTAAGTCATCACTAAGCACTTAAGACCTAGGTGAGTGTCTTAATTTGTTTTGAAAAACGTTAAGCTTTAAGTGGTCATGATTCATGATTTGGATTTTTTTGAAAAACCANTATTTAATCAATTTTCAATTTAGCCTAAGTCATCACTAAGCCCTTAAGACCTAGGTGAGTCTCTTAATTTGTTTTGAAAAACGTTAAGCTTTAAGTGGTCATGATTCATGATTTGGATTTTTTTGAAAAACCAAAATAGGGGTATTAAATTGATTAATTATTGGCTTCAAAAGTCATACCCCTAAGTCCAAGTTCATTTAATTTTAATAAACTTTCAAATTTTAATAATTTAGAAATTTATTAATCTTAATTAAGGTGAGATTGGTTTCTACCAAGATCATTTAATTTTAATAAACTTTCAAATTTTAATAATTTAGAAATTTATTAACTTAATTAAGAAAGTGAGGATTGGTTTCTACCAATCCTTTGTGTTTCAAACATCAAATGAATTGATTAAGATCAGAGGTTACCCATTTTCCCTCCTTGCATGTTTCATCCATAAATTAATTAAGATCAGAGGTTACCCATTTTCTCTCCTTTGAATTAAGCCTGATTTAGAAATTTATTAATCTTAATTAAGAAAGTGAGATTGGTTTCTACCAATTAACCCCTTTAGTTTAGAAATTTATTAATCTTAATTAAGAAAGTGAGATTGGTTTCTACCAATTAACCCCTTTGCTTTCAAGCATCAAATAAATTGATTAAGATCAGAGGTTACCCATTTCCCCTCCTTAACTTAAGCAGCATAAATACAATTGATTAAGATTAGAGTTTACCCATTTTCCCTCATTGAATTAAGCCTAAATGTTAATTAAGGCAAAATTTTCAAAATTACACATTTGCCCCTAAGGCCCTTGAATTAATCCTAAATGTTAATTAAGGCAAAATTTCCAAAATTACACATTTGCCCCTAAGGCTCTTTAACACCTCATAATTTGTCAAATTCAATTGAAATGACTTTGAAATTTTTATCCTACCTCATTCATCGATCAACTAGAACATCAGAGGTAAAAATATGATTTTTCAAAATTTAATTTAATTTATATAATTATTTTCATGCAAAAATAGGATTTTTTAAATAAAATTCCTAACTTGACCAAGGTAGATTCTAATCTCTTGAAATTTTTACTAGAACTGTACCTAGACCAGGGAATCAATTGGATTAAATTTTATAATTTTTTGAATTCTCTGTGATTTATTAGAGTTATTTTAAGTTCAGGGATTTTTAATAAAAATAAAATATTTTAAATGGTAAAGATTAATTTTTGTATTTTTAAAAAATCTCCCTAAGGTTAAAAAACTTAGAGAACCAAATTTTATATTTTTCTGATTTTTCTTTGATTTTTTGGAATTATTTTAGTGAAAACTCATTTTTTAGCTTTTTTTTTTAAATTATTTTTAATCTTTAAAATTCAATATCTTTATTTAGAAAATCTGGAAAATTATTCTAATTATTCTTAAGTGATTAGGAACCAATTTAGAACATTTCCATGAATTTTATTATTTTTGTGTTTTTTATGAATTTTTTTTTATTATTCAAATATTTAAAATAGGCTAAAAATCAAGTTTTTATTTTAAATATAATTTTATTTTTAGAAAATATCTTTGATCACAGAGAACTCAAAAAATAAAGTTTCATAATTTTTTGAGTTATATTTTGATTTTTAAAAATCTTTTAAATGTCAAGAGTGGTATTTATCTTTAAAAATCAATTTAAGTTGTCAAATGAACTCAAAATATTTTGAAGTGTCAAAAGTGGTATTTATTTTTAAAAATCAACTTAAGTTATCAAATGAACTCAAAATATTTTGAAATTTATGATGAGTTCTCTGGATCATAAACCACAGTGGAGATAAAAAATCAAGTCATTTAAATGTTTATATTTTCCAAAATTAATTATCTTA
>JXCR01148782.1:191833-217257 GCA_002079205.1 Phalaenopsis hybrid cultivar
AATTTGGAGGTTAAGGCAATCAATTGGGTGAAATTTGGGGACTTGGCCAATTTGGGGCTAAATTTGGGAATTTTGGATTTAGGCCAAAATCAAATGGATTTCAGACTTCACCAAGGCCAATTGATGGCTGATTTTGGTGTATAAGAATGTTATAAATATTTTTCAACATTAATTGAGGCCAATTGATTAGGCTATGAGTTTAATTTGGTGAGATTAGGTCATATGGTCAAAATTAGGGTTTTGACCCAAATAAAAATTGAGCTCAAATCATGGACCAATTGAGCTTGGATTTGGTTTAATTTTGGTCATATAGAAAGTGAACTTGAGTTTGGGGTTGGAATTGGGGTCAATTGAGATCAAATTGATGGACATTTGAGTTGGATTTGGGGAAATTTGGGTCTTTAAAGGGAAATTTGGGGATTTTGGTTAAAGATGGTCAAATTGGCCAAATTGGGTCATGTGGTAGTTGAGAGAAATGCAATTGAAAATATTTATGATTTACTGGGATTTTCTTAGAATTTTTGGAATTTTTGGGATTTTTAGCCATGGAGGGGTATTTTGGTAATTTTGGGGTATTTTAGGGGTAAAAGGCCAAGATGGGTATTTTGGTAGAGTTGAGGTACCAATCATCCCCACTTGTTTTAGGGTAAAAGGCCAAGATGGGTATTTTGGTAAGAGTTGAGGTACCAATCATCACCAATAAGCCAATGGCCAAGATGGGTATTTTGGTAGAGTTGAGGTACCAATCATCACCAACAAGCCATGGACCAATTAATGAATCAGAAATGTAGGACTGATTCGAAAATAAGAATTGATATGTAGGTCAATTCTTAAAAGAGGGTGTCGGAATGTAAGGACAGACCTCGAATGTAATGAATCAGAAATGTGGGATTGATTCAGAAGTGAGAATTGAAATGTAGGTCAATTCTCAAAAGAGGGTGTCAAAATGTAAGGACCGACCTCGAATGTAACGAATCAAAAATGTGGGACTGATTCGAAAATGAGAATTGAAATGTAGGTCAATTCTCAAAAGAGGGTGTCGGAATGTAAGGACCGACCTCGAATGTAATGAATCAGAAATGTCGGACTGAGTCAGAAATGAGAATAGAAATGTAGGTTAATTCTCAAAAGGTGTGTTGGAATGTAAGGATCGACCTCGAATGTAATGAATTAGAAATGTGGGACTGATTCAGAAGAGAGAATTGAAATGTAGATCAATTCTCAAAAGAGGGTGCCGGAATGTAAGGACCAACCTCAAATGTAATGAATAAAAAATGTGGGACTGATTCAAAAGTGAGAACTGAAATGTAGGTCAATTCTCAANTATAAAAAATCAAGTCATTTAAATTTTTTAATTTTTCAAAATTAATTATCTTAGTGATTTAGTATTTGGAAAATTCAAGGACATTTTAAGTGACTTGACCCATGAAATTATTTTCAAAGGTTTCTCTGGTCATGTTAGACCTTCCAAAAATTTCTTGACTAATTTCCATGATTATTTTAAGGAAATGATGTGAAGAATTTGAAAAATATGTATCTCTATATAGAAACCTTCTATGACTTTGGAAAAATCAGAGAATATTCCTCCTTACAGAGGCTACAACATGTCAAAATTTCAAGCTAAGGTGATGTGTCAATATGCATGGAGAATCAAATGATTCTAAATAGTGTTTGATTAATTAAAAATATTGTATGCATCAAATGGACTTGAAAATTATTCCACATTATTCTCCTTTGTTCACTGAGCAAGAGGGGTATTTGTATTTTATTTTTGTGATTTTTCTACAAAGTTATGTATTTTCTAATTTAAGGGTATTTAAATAAATACAAAAAATCTCTATTTATCTATTTAAACAGCGCGTGCTGACTAGATCATAGACAACTCCGAAGGCATGCGTGGTGCACTTTGGTTGGACGTCGCCGTCCACATAGCTGCTGACTCGGCCCGCGTTTCACGTCCTGAAGTGCTTTCCGGCACGATCTCCCCATTCATTTGATATACGCTTGATCGAACGGCTCCCCATCATCGTCCCCGATAGAATGATTTCGTGCCCATCCACACTAAAACCTTAAGATCTCGGCCTAGACTCAACCAAATCACTTCGGGCTTGATCCTATGGACTCGTTTAAGTGAGACGAACACATACATACGGCTAAGGTACCATGAAATCAAGCTTAAATAAATGGAGAATCAAAATAAGCTCGGGAAGAGGAGTTTTATACCTTTGCTCTGAGAAGGGAAGCTTCGATCATAGGTGATCATCACGTTTGTTGGGGTCCAAGAAGGCTAGGGATTGAGTCCCTGGTCTTGGTGTAAAGCCTAGGTATGAATTCGACCAAGCTCGATTTCAGGTGTTGGTCTAGAGCAATGGTAGAGGCTCTGTAGAAAGGGGATTTGATGGCGATTTAGTTTCTTTCACTGCTGTGAAGGTGTGGGTGAAGTTAATTTGAGTTTGGTGGACAGTGGAGGTGCATTGGATTCTGTCCTGGTTTCCGGCAGGGTTTCGAGCTCAAAATTGAGCTCTGGCAATGGGAATGGGTGAGGAAAAATTGTTGGGATGCACTGAGGGGATCTTAGGGAAGCTCTGTGTGAAGTTTGGAGAGGCCTCTCTGAGAAAATTTCAGCACACCTCCCATGGCCGTGGGAGGTGAGTTTTTATAAAAATGGCTATGGGGTGGCTCTCAAGGCATAAGTTTGGGTGCATTGTGGTGCTTAGGTAGAGGGCAGAGCAGCTCCATAATTTGATTTGGATGAGCTGGCCTCTAGGTTTGATTTGGGTGAGGTGCAATGGGAGTGGCTCTCGGTTATGGGCTTCTCCGACCACTAGGCTTGTCGGCCGGCCAGGGGGAGGTGGCTAAAAGCTCAGAGAACCCAGAGGAATCCATCACAACAATTTAATGCAAATGTGCTTGGATTTGGCAAAGATATCTTAAGCATGTGCATTTTTGGAAATAAGATCCCTTAATTTGGGGGAATTTTGTTCCATGGCTTTGTTTAGGAGATTTCATGGTGTTTGGAATGGTCACTAAGTGGTTAGGTTAGGCTTAGCCATGTCAATTGGTCCAATTTATTGTTGAATTTGGTGTAGATGATCATAAGGAACAACTTTGGTGAAGAATGGAAGTGGTTTTGAGTCCAATTGAAGGGCCAATTTGAGGGAATTTTGAACTCTAATCAATTTGGTCATGTTGGGCTAGGCTTGGGTCTAGCATGGTTGGCTAAGTCCAAATTGATTGTTGTAAATGGTCAATAGGGACCTCATGAAGGGTTTTCAACATGAATTGGATGCCAATTTGGAGGTTAAGGCAATCAATTGTGTGAAATTTGGGGACTTAGCCAATTTGGGGCTAACAAAATCAAATGGATGGACTTAGCCAATTTGGGGCTAAATTTGGGAATTTTGGATTTAGGCCAAAATCAAATGGATTTGAGGCTCAAAAAGTTCAATTGATGGTTGATTTTGATGAATAAGAATGTTATCAAGATTTTGCAACATCAATTGAGGCCAATTGACTAGGCCATGGGTTCAATTTGGTGAGATTAAGTCATATGGTTAAAATTGGGGTTTTGACCCAAATCAAAATTGTGCTCAAATCATTGACCAATTGAGCTTGGATTTAGTTCATTTTTGTCATATCAAAAGTGAATTTGAGTTTAGGATTAGAATTGGGGTCAATTGAGACCCAATTGATGGACATTTGAGTTGGATTTGGGGAAATTTGGGTGTGAATTTGAGTTTAGGATTGGATTTGGGGTCAATTGAGACCCAATTGATGGACATTTGAGTTGGATTTGGGGAAATTTGGGTCTTTAAAGGGCAATTTGGGGGTTTTCGTTAAAGATGGTCAAATTGGCCAAATTCAGTTATGTGGTAGTTGAGAGAAATGAAATTAGGATTATTTGGGGTTTTTTGGTAATTTTGGAATTTTTGGGATTTTGGGGGGTATTTTGGTAATTTGGGGGTGTTTTAGGGGCAAAAGGCCAAGATTGGTATTTTGGTAGAGTTGAGGTACCAATCAACACCAATAAGCCATGTACCAATGGAAAACCCATTTTGGGTCCTCTGCATAGTGGTTTTAGCCAAACCATAACCCTAGGGCTAGTAGGTTTAGGGGACCATCTACATCAGTATCCCAAAAGATCAAGGGATCTAGGCTAGAAATTTGAGTTCATGGTTGTGAATGAATGTGGGTGTAAATAAGTGTACTGAGTGCCTTAGATCCAGACCAACACCCAAGGTCAACCTTAAGGTCCAGCAATCCTAAGGGTGACTCATCCTGAGTTTCCCCCATAGTGACCCCACCTACTAAGTATTTAGAGGTTGAGACCAACATGTGAAACTTCAAGTTGAGTTGAGAAGAGTTTGGAATTTCCAATCGTGAGGGTTCCATGTCTAGTTTTCTAAGAATAATCAATAGGAAAATCCTATGGCTAGACCTTAGGCTACTAAAGAGGACAAACTAAACCTCAACCAAAAATGAGGTCAACAAATGGACCCCTAAAAGGTGTGGTGTGCTGGGCAAGCACACCGCGCGTATTGGCGTTGACCAACGAGATCAACAAAAACCAATAAAAACTCCTAAGTCAACAGACCCGAAAGTATGTGTAGAGTTGTGTGTGTGATTTGTTTCTGCCGGGGAATTAGCAAGTGATCGGCTGGTTGAAATCAAGGAGTAGAGACTTTCGCTGGGGATCAGAGAGTGAATTTTGAGTTATGAAACTTCAGGTATTTATAAAGGATGGGAATCAGTATGTAAGTGCTGACCCCGAGGTGGGAATTAAAATTTGGGTATCAATCCCGAAAGAGAGAGAGAGAGAGTCGGAGTATAAGGACCGACCTCGAATGTAATGAATCAGAAATGTATGACTGATTCGGAAATGATAATTGAAATGTAGGTCAATTCTCAACAGAAAATGTCAGAATGTACAGACTGACCTCAAACGTAAGCAATCAAAAATGTAGGATTGATTCGACAATGAGAATTCAATTGTAGGTCAATTCTCAAAAGAAAGTGTCGGAATGTAAGTACCAACCTCAAACGTAAATAATCAGAAATGTAGGACTGATTTGACAATGAGAATTGAAATGTAGATATCAATTCAAAGATGTGAGAATTGAAATGTAAGTATCAATTCAAAGATGTGAGAATTGAAATGTGGGTATCAATTCGCAGATCTGAGAATTGAAATGTAAGTATCAATTCAAAGATATGAGAATGAAATGTAAGTATCAATTCGAAGATATGAGAATTGAAATGTAAGTATCAATTCGAAGATATGAGAATTGAAATGTAAGTATCAATTTAAAGAAATGAGAGAATTGAAATGTAAGTATCAATTCGAAGATATGAGATGTGAAATGTAGGTATCAATTTGAAGATATGAGAATTGAAATGTAGGTATCAATTCGAAGATATGAGAATTGAAATGTAGGTATCAATTCGAAGATGTGAGAATTGAAATGTAGGTATCAATTCAAAGATATGAGAATTGAAATATAGGTATCAATTGAAAGATGTGAGAATTGAAATGTAGGTATCAATTCAAAGATGTGAGACTTGAAACGTAGGTATCATTTGAAAGATGTGAGAATTGAAACATAGGTATCAATTCAAAGATGTGAGAATTAAAATGTAGGTATCAATTCAAAGATGTGAGAATTGAAATGTAGGTATCAATTCAAAGATGTGAGAATTGAAATAAGGGTATCAATTCTGGGAGAGAGTCGAAATTTAGGTATCAACCTTGAAATTTGAGAATCAGGATTTAGGTACTGATTTGAAGATGTGATTTGAAACTTACAAAGAGCTTGTGGTGTTGAATTTGCAGTAGTGTGTTATGTGAGAAGGTTGATTTTGAAGAAGATTTGTAGAGCTTTGTGGAGTTATGTGAAGAATGTTAAATTTTGCGAGGATGCGCAAAGGGTTAGTGTAGATAACGATGGTTGTGCTGCGCGCCAAAGAGTAGGAAATTCCAAAAACGGAAGAATCTACTCAACAGGTTTGTTTTATTTTCTTATTGTTTTCATCACAATTGATTTTTCAAAAATTTGTTTTTAAAGTTTTAATTTTAATTGGTTGATAAGAAATTTGTTTTGTTATTTATTCATTTATGATCATCTTTCATTTGTGTTTTGTTACGTTGTCGAGGATTTGTTGTTTCGTTCTTTGTTCATTTGAACTCTGAACCATCGCATGGTTCGCGGCTTTCATCCATCGCACAAAAAGGCAATTTCCATTAATCTGCTTCAATAAAGATGCTACAGACCAAATATAGGCTAATGCCTCAAAAAGAGTACATCACATAGTACATGCTGAAATGCATTGAGAGTCATCTCAAGATATGAGTATATCATAGATTGATTACATCAGATACATGTCATGCTTGCTAAAAGAAAGCAAGTGAATCCTCTGCGCTTGGTATATCGAGCTCCTGATCAAGCAGACCTTCTGAGTCATGCTTCAGGATAAGTACCCTTTGCATGTATTTAGAGGTACAACCTTCTGATAGCTCGTAAGGAAACAGTTTCTCCAACTCCGGGTCTTGCTGGAATCCATATGGTATCTTACTGTCATCCATTCTGCGGAAGGTCACGGACACCCTACGGTGTCGTACTCCTAGAATGCAGTGCTGGCCACATCTGCACCGTTGTCCTTGAGGACAAGTATTGAACCAACTGGGAGAGGAATTTCCACACCGCCTCTGAATTCACCAGGGCCAATTACATCGATTTCTTTTTTAGACAGAATATTGCTTTTAATCATGAATGAGACCGTGCAGGAAGGCCTCACAAAGTCATGATGGTCAATGTGCGGGGGAATGCAGTCACCTTCTTCATAAATGTTGATGATGCCAGCAGTTAAGAATGCATGTGGCGGGTAAGATATTCCACTTGACCATTCTCTTTATCATCCACTTTATCATCGGGGGTAACAAATCCACTTGGTCGTATCTGAGGATCTCAGGAGGATTCCCCTGTCTATCGTTTGTAAAATTGTAGCAACAGCCGCACTGGATGGTGATACTTCCCTTTCTTCGCATCCATTTCTTCAGCTCGAAATACGTTCTTTCCATGAGAAAGCCCGCTCGACCTCTATCTATTAAATCAATGATGTAGTCTAGAATGCTTCTTTCATCAATTTTAGAGAAAACCCTCGTATATAGCTCCAAGCCTTCCAATATGTTGATAAACTTTCCCTGAACCTCTTCATAGAACTCAAATTCTCTTTTGTTTAACTTGCTTATTTTGTAGTATTCTACCATTCCGAGAGTTGGCAGTTTTCTGGGGCGTTCTTTCCTCCAGGACTCGGAGGGAATCCAAACTGGTGCTGGCCGATCCGGAATATGAGATTCAGCCTCAAACGGGATGTGTGATCCTGGGCTCCGCGGTGCGCGTTGATCCATCCCCAGTGGGACATACGGCTCATTTGCCATGGATATGGAGTCTGAGACTCGTTGGTTCTTGCAGTGTATACTTCTAAGGTACTGAAATGCTGTAGATGTAGAACGTTGCAGTCCGGGCATTCTACAAATGCGCCTGTGACTGATGTCCTTGTTGGTATCTCGACATTGCATGTTAGGCAACCTCTGCATAAGATATCTGGGACCGGGGGTACATCTGATTTTGTCAAAAATCCTGACTTCATCTGTAGTGGACAGGCTGGTAGAAGTTTCTCTCAGATCTGGATCATAGATATGTCTCTCAGGAATGGGGGAAAGAAAACCGCTCACGTTTCTTTGGCGTTTGCATTCCTATCGCAGAAAGGCTCTCTTTTTCTTTCGGCTTGCATTTCTACGTTGTGTCCTGCGGAGTGGAGTATTTGGTAGTTGTTCACTGTGGACAGCTATTAAGCCCCTTGCTGGAGTAGCTATCATAGAGGGCAGTCGGTTGGACCCCTCCATCGAATCTTCTTCTGCTATCACATTTTTACCTTTACGTGACACATCGTCTTGAGTGGTCACCCTCAACAGTGAAGGTAGTCCCTTCTTTTCTTCATTGCTGACTACGTCCATTAAAGGACCGTCGTAGTCCATATCAATTTGGTTGAAATCTATGTCGAAATCTTTGACACCTTCTTGTGGCGCCATCTCTTCATTCAGTGCGAGGTTCCAGCAGTCCTGGAAGGCAAAGATCAGCCTCTGTCCTGACATTTTTCTACAGACGACAGAAAGAAACGTCAGTGGGCCAAAGTTTGTCATGAACAAGAACAAAACAGAGTATTTATTAATGTAAATTTTAGTTTGTTTTGATGGAAAGGATTACTCATTTCAGGTGTGAGTTTTGTTTTAATTTAATGGAATTTTTAAATCCAAAAGTAGAAAAGAGAACATGTGAAGTTCAAAAAATTTCTGAAAATTTTCATTATATATGAGATTAATTACAAAATTTGGACCCGGTCATCAGACATATGACCACATAGATAAACCTAAAACAATAAAGGTTTCAAAATTTCAAAGAAAGCAGAGGCAAGCGGAGACAGGCGACATCAGGCTACATAATAGGTTTTCAGGTATCGTCTATTTATCAGTAACATGGGTCTTTCACCCCAGAAGTCCACTAACTGGTAGGCTCCTCCTGTTTAGACCTTCTCAACGACAAATGGTCCCTCCCAAGTTGGCTCGAATTTTCCACCTATTTTCCGGCGAGCAAGAATAGGTCTTTTGAGCACAAGCACGAGGTCACCAATTTTGAATGTCCTTGGGCGGACCAATTTGTCTTAGGCTTGTACCATCTTTGCCTGGTAGAGCTCCAAATGTTGTTGTGCTTCCAATCGTTTTCCCTCAGGACTTTCCAGTTCTTCAAGTCTAATTTTTGCGCTTTCTTCCGTTGTGAGTTGATTGGCAACGATGACTCTGAGAGATGGTGTCTGGATTTCTAGCGGTAGCACAGCCTCGGTCATGTACACGAGCATATAAGGTGTACACTGAGTGGGAGTCGAGAAAGTCGTCCGGTAGGCCCGCAAGGCTTCTAACAGTTTGTTATGGCAATCCCTTTTATTTTCATCCAGTGTTTTCTTCAAAATCTGTACCAGTGTCTTGTTGAAAGCTTCAGCCAGACCATTTGCTCTAGGATAGTAAATTGTAGAGTATCTCCAATTTATCCCATGTCTTCTGACAAAATTGTTGATCTTTGTGCTTTTGAAAGCTGTTCCATTGTTAGAGATTATCCTTTGCGGTACTCCAAAATGGTAGACGATTTGGCTTTTGAAAAATTGAAGGATGTGCTGTGCCGTAACCTCACGTAACGGTACTACCTCTGCCTATTTGGAGAAGTAATATGTAGCGGCAAGTATGAATCTGTGCCCTTTAGAAGATGGAGGGTCTATCAGACCTATTATGTCTGTGCCCCAACACTCGAACGGCCACGAGGCGACAGTTGGGTGTAGCACATTCGGAGGCTGGTGTAAGACCACCCCATGCACTTAGCATTGGTGACATCTTCTGGTGGTATCCATGTAATCAGAAATCATTGCTGACCAATAATATCTGAGTCTTTTAATCTTCATTTTCATTTTTGGTCCCGACTAGTGAGCTCCACACAATCTGACCTATACTTTTTTGACTATATTCTGTGCATCGGCTCTGCTCAAACACCGTAGCCACATTTGGTTGAACGATCTTCAGGAGAGAACATTTCCCACCAGAGCGTAAGACATGGCTCTTCTTGTGATGTGGTGCGCCTCAGACTTGTCCTCCGACAGCTTTCCAGTATGCAAATATTCTATTAATGGCTTGCGCCAATCTTTGTTGATGTCTGCAATTGCATTTATTGTTTCTTCTTTTCCAAGTTTATGTAAAGTTTTGAAGTCTCTTCGAGACAAGACTCGTCTTCCTTGCACCGTGACTTCGATGGAATCCTCTGGGGGACACGCCCTTTCCTTAGCGAGTTTTGCTAAAGCGCGACATGAGCATTATCTCCCCGAGGAATCCAGTAGAAAGTCACCTCAGGAATCTGCTCCAGGAGCTTCATCGCGTACAGATGGTATTCTGTTAATCTTGATTTCAGAATTCTGTATTGTCCGACGACTTGCTGGATGACAAGTTGAGAGTCACCATAAATGACAATGTTCGTTATATCCATTAAAATCGCCAACTTCAACCCGGTGATTAAAGCTTCATATTCTGCTTCATTGTTGGTGCACGACTCTGTCAGGAGGTATGAGAAACTCAACATACCCTTATCTGGCGTAATAAAGATCAAACTGATTCCTGCCTTGCCTGGTATAATTGTGCCTAATCCCTTGTCATTCCTGGCTGACGAAGCACCATCGAAGTACATTTCCCAGCGTTGGGCACTAGAAAATTCCATCTGTAATATCTGGTCGTCCGACAACTCGTCGTTGAGAGAGGACCTAGCTGGCAGTAGGTGTGCAGCGAGAAAATTTGCTAAAATTTGTCCCTTGATAGCACGGAGGGGCACAAAAGTTATATCAAATTGCAATAAGATCATTGACCATCTCGCTAAACGTCCAGAGAGTGTTGGTCGGGTCATCAAATACTGCAATAGATTAACTTTCAAAATTAAGGTGAGCTTATGAGAAAGCATGTAATATCTAAGCTTTTGAGTGGCGAAAATTAGTGTCAGACAATGCTTCTCAATTGGTGGATATCTCCGTCGGTATTAGACGATGACTCAATTAGTAGAGAGCATTTTCTTTTCCCTCCACACTGACTTGGGCTAAGAGGGCTCCAAGAGAGTCATCCAAAGCCGCAGTATAAAGTATCAACAGTCCCTGGGATAGGGGCTGCCAAAACATGAGGTGTCATTAAATATTGTTTAACGTCCTCAAAGGCCCGCTGGCATTTCTCTTCCCAAATAAAATTTGGCAGCCTTTTAATTAATGCCGAGAAAGGCTGACACCTACCTGTGAGATTGGAAGTAAAGCGTCTTAGATATGCCAACTTCCCCAGGAAGTAATGTAGTTGTTTCAAGGTTTTAGGGGGAGGCATTTCCAAGATAGCTTTAATCTTATCCGAGTCGATCTCAATTCCCCGATGACTGACAACGAATCCTAGAAATTTCCCAGAGGTGACGCCAAAGGCGCACTTTAAGGGATTCATTTTAAGGTTATATCGTCGTAACTGTTCAAACACAATCCTCAAATCATACAAATGGTCTATTTTCCATTTACTTTTGATGACCAGATCATCCACGTAGCATTCTACTTGATTGTGAATGAGGTCGTCAAAAATCTTCGTCATTGCACGCTGATATGTCGCTCCAGCATTCTTTAGGCCAAACGGCATCACTGTGTAGCAGAAGATTCCAATCGGTGTTCTAAAAGTTGTAAGCGCTGCATCCTCGGGATCCATCCTGATTTGGTTATACCCCGACGATCCGTCAATGAAGGAGAAAATTTCATGTGTTGAAGCAATATCCACCATCATTTCCGGTATAGGTAGTGGAAACTCACCTTCTGGACATGCTTTGTTCAACTCTCTGAAGTCGACACAAACGTGGATCTGTCCATTTTTCTTTTTAACAGGTACAATATTAGCTAACCACGTGGGGTACTGCTCTTCTTTAATAAAGTTCGCGTCTATTAATTTCTTTACCTCGGTGATGACTTGTTGTTCTATTTCGAGGAGCATTCTCCTGAGAGCTTATTTTACTGGGGTTACATTCTTGTCCACCCCAAGTTTATGGACTGCAACCTCTGCTAAACCCTGACATTTCATCGTAGCTGCCGCGAAGCAATTTTTGAATTCTATTAATAGTTTGACCAATTCTACAGATTCTTCGTCATCAAGTAGAGAACTTATAAACGTAGGTCGGGTCGTTCTTTAGTCCCGAGGTTAATCTCTTTCAATTCATCGATAGTGGATTTAATTTCTTCTCTGGCGGAGCATCTTCTATTGGTTGATCAGCAGAGTCATTCTCTATATCGAGACAATCCTCTTCTGACTCACTAGTAACAACCATGCAAAATTGTGGCGGACCACCTTCTATTGGTTGATCAGTAGAGTCATCATCTTCATCGAGACAATCTTTTTCTCTCTCCTTAGTAACAACCATGCAAAATTCAGAATCATCGACTGGTCCCACTGTACCAAATCTGAGTCCTTCTTTTGAATTGGGAGCTCAACTTTTAGTATTCCACAATTTTTTAAAAAGTTGAAATTTATCTTTTGGCATTTGTTTTGGTAAATGTCCCTATTGAATTAACTTTTGAACGCAAGGCAAGAAGTGAAGGTAATTCCACTATTTCATTAGAATCAACATCCAAATTTACATGTTTTTCAAGCTCGGTAGAGGTAGAAGCACGGTAAAATTTGATCGGCTTTCAAACAACACTATGGACTTCCTGGACCTCTAAACTCTCGATCTTTTGAGGGAGAATCAGAGTGAGGGTCATAGTATCCACATAGTAGTTTATCCGATCATACTTTTTTTCATATTCATTCCTCTCTGTATCTTTTAGGGATATGTCGTACTGAGGCTTCTTCTATTTTGTCATCATTACTTCATCTTCAGAATTATTTTCATCACCAATGTTGATAGTTGGCCTAGTCCGCTCAACAATTAAATTGATCTTTCCTCGTCCGCATCCCCAACCTGGACCTCGGGTGCGTGAACTAGAAGAACCTCCACCAACTCGTTGTAAGGGAGTGGTAGAAGGTTTTTGAAGCGGAGTAGTCTGACCTCCTTTTGTGATCCTTCTGAATCTTTATCTTTGTGTGTAAAAATTTTGCGTGAGAAGACAGTCTTCTTTGGAGGTGCGTAGTAGGCAGCATCTTCATGGATACCAACTTCATGCACTGAAAATGGATGTAGGTCTCCCTTGATGCAATTTTCTTGACCATCTTTCGGTATTTAATGCACTGGTGTAGGGATGATGGAGCCATGTTATGCTCATGAATCCACGATCAACCCAATAGAGCGTTGAAAGAGGTCTCGGCGTCGATGATATGAAATTTAACGGTTGTTACGAGTTCTCCAACCTTCATAAATTGATCCAAGGGCTCTTTCTCCCTTTTGGTTAAATCCTCTTAACCTCATCTTATCAGGGATGAACTCCTGAGTGTCAAAGTCTAAATATGCTAACGTCCGTAGACTCATCAAGTTAAGATATGCTCCAGGATCTACTAAAACTCTGGATAACACAAATCTGCCAATGTTGACGGAGATTTAGAGCGGAAGGTTGTGGTCGGAGGTACCGAGCAACAAGTCTTCATCTGTGAAGGTTACCCCTGACTGTTCTGTCAACAAGCAAACTTCATCTGAGGTTGTGCTAGCCAACTGAGTTAAGCAAATTTCTCGATCTAGCAAAGCTATAACTACAGATTCTCTCATCTCCTTTGATAGGATCAGAGCGTCGTAGATGCTTAGTCGGGGAGGCAACTTCCTAAGATGTGCTAGCACATTGTAGTCTACTTTGTACAATCCTCTGATTTTGTCTTGATTATGTGGTTCTTTCATTGGCGGAGGTGGGGGTACCTCTTCTCGAGTCATTATCTATTTTCCTTTATCTGCTGGAGCTGTTCTTGGTGGTAACACTTTCCCATTTCTTAAGTTGACTTCTGTGACTTCTTCTTCTTGAGATATCATTGTTGAATCTTCCGGTGTCTTTTCCACTTCATCGTAAAGATCTAAGTTGATGGCGAGCGGTGCACCATGACGCTCGAGAGTTGGTTGTTCGTTATCAGTGCTGTCGTAAGCGATATCGTTGATGTCTTCTTTAGACTTGACAACAAGCTCATCGGACTCAAATATGATTTGAGGATCATTTTTGGGATTGAGATCGCAACTAGCTTAGTTATAATAAGTCACCATATTACCAGAAATAGTCAAAACGTAGCCGAAATCATAATCATTTTATTCATAAGACCCTGGAGGGACAAAAAGATAATCATACAAAGTCAAGGGTTCGAGGACTTTCTTCCCCGAATCCGAGACAAACAATCTAGTAGGGATAACCTTTATCCTACCCCCCGTGATATCAATCTTGGTAGTGATGCTCTTCTTTTATTTATTCTTGATCCTTGACGATGATGGATTTTCTGGTGAAATCTTCATCTCGGGCTCGATATGCTATAGACTCTGAATGAAGGCTTGTTTTGATGCAGACTATAGCTTGTTCAGTATCTTCTTGGATGATCTACTCCATACCTCATTCCATCCTTCTTCGGTATTTGTATAAGCTTGTCTCGATGAATCCTGTATTCGATTGAGGACCTTCTTGAGTTCATGCCAAGTTGTACTCCATCCATCTGTTCCGACATATGGATCAATTGAGGAGATTGACTCAGTTAAAATCATGTTTATGAAACCCTTTTTAGGTTCTCTCAAATGCTCCTTTGGGATTGTTATACTCTCTTCCTTGAGGTTCTTCTCGAGCTAGTCTTAGACGAAACACCTGTCTATAGTGTGCCCAAGCAACCCGTGATACGGCCAATAATTTGGTTCATTCCTCTTATCCACCTCTTCGGGTTTCTTTGGATCAGGCAGTTTGAATTTTGGTTTCTTCATCAAGCTTTTGAATATTTTAGATTCAACTTCATCTTTGAAGGAGTAAACAACTTTTTGTCGCTCTAACAGGGATATTCTTTTACCCGCTATTCGAGNTTGAATGGTGATTCTTCCCTTTCCCCGCATCCAATTCTTCGGCTCGGAATATGTTCTCTTCATGAGAAAGCCCGCTTGACCTCTGTCTCTTAAATTGAAGATACAATCCAGAATGCATTTTTCATCAGTTTCAGAGAAAACACTAGTGTACAGCTCTAGGCCTTCCAATATATTGACAAACTTTCCCTGAACCTCTTCATAGAACTCAAATTCTCTTATATTTACTCTGCTTATCTTGTAGTATTCTACCATACCAAGAGTTGACAGCTGCCGTGGGAGTTCCTTCTTTCGAGCCTCGTCGGGAACCCAAACTGGTGTTGGTTGATCCAGAATATGAGATTCAGCCTCTAGTGGAATGTATGATCCTGGGCTCCATGGTGCGTGTTGATCCGTCCCCAGTGGGACATATGGTTCATCTATCGCAAAGTCTGGAGTCTGAGACTCGTTGGTGCTTGAAGTGTATTCCTCTAATGTACTGAAATGTTGTAGATGCAGAACTTTGCAATCCAAGCATTCTACAAATGCGCTCGCGACTGATGTCTCGACTGGTACCTCAACGTTGCATGTTGGGCAACCTCTGCATAAGATATCTGGAACTGGGAGCATATCTGATTCTATCACAAATCCTGACTCTTCATCTGTAGTGGGCAGGCTGGCAGAAGTTTCTCTCAAATCTGGGTCATAAATATGTCCCTCGGGAATGGGGGTAAGAAAACTGCTCATGCATCTCTGGCGTTTGCGTCCCTGTCGCAGAAAGGCTCTCTGTTTCTTTCGACTGGCATTTCTGCGCTGTGTCCTGCGGAGCGGAGTATTTGGTAGTTGTTCACTACTGGCGGCTATCAGGTCCCTTGCTGGAGTAGCTATCATGGAGGGCATACGGCTGGGCCCCTCCATCGGATCTCGTTCCTCTATCACGTTTTTACCTTTGCGTGATACATTGTCTTGAGTGGTCACCCTCAATAGTGAAGGTAGTCCTTCCTTTTCTTCATTGCTGACTACGTCCATTAGAGGACCCTTGTAGTCCATATCAACCTGGTTGAAATCCACGTTGGAATCTATGACATCTCTTTGTGGTGCCATCTCTTCATTCAGTGCAAGGTTCCAGCCGTCCTGGAAGGCAAAGCTCAGCCTTTGTCCTGACATTTTTTTTTGCAGACGACAGAAAAAAAAATGTTAGTGGGCCGAAGCTTGTCATGAACAAGAACAAAACAAAGTATTTATTAAAGTAAATTTTAGTTTTTTTTGGTGAAGAGGATTATTCATTTTATGTTTGAGTTTTGTTTAATTTAGTAGGGTATTTAAATTCAAAAGTAGAAAAGAGAACGTGTAAAGTTCAAAAATCTTTCTTAAAATTTTCATTATATTGAGGTTAATTACAAAATTTGGACCCGGTCAGACATTTGGCCATATAGATGGAGGGTCTATCGGACCTATTATGCCTCTGCCCATTTGGAGAAGTAATCCGTAGCGGCAAGTATAAACCTGTGTCCTCTAGAAGATGGAGGTTCTATCGGACCTATTATGTATGTGCCCCAACACTCGAATGGCCACGAGGCAACAGTTGGGTGTAGCACATTCGGAGGCTGGTATAAGACTACCCTTGGCATTGGTGACATCTTCTGGCTGTATCCATGCAATCAGACATCATTGCTGGCCAATAACCAGTATCCATGCAATCGGACATCATTGCTGGCCAATAATATCCGAGTCTTTTAATCTTCATTTATGCACTTGGCATTGGTGACATCTTCTGGCTGTATCCATGCAATTGGACATCATTGCTGGCCAATAATATCCGAGTCTTTTAATCTTCATTTTCATTTTTGGTCCCGACTGGTGAGCGCCACACAATCCACATGTACCTCTTTGACAGCATTTTGTGCCTCGGCTCTGCTCAAACACCGTAGTCACATTTGATCGAACAATCTTCTATAGAGAACATTTTCCACCAGGGTGTAAGACATAGACATTCTTGTGATGTGGTGCGCCTCAGACTTGTCCTCTAGCAGCTTTCCAGTATGCAAATATTCTATTAATGGCTTGCGCCAATTTTTGTTGATGTCTGCAACTGTATTTATTATTTCTTCTTTTCCAAGCTTGTGTAGAGTTTCAAAGTCGTTTCGAGACAAAACTCTTCTTCCCTGTACTGTAACTTCGATGGAATCCTCTGGGAGACGTGCCATCTCTTTAGCGAGTTTTGCTAGAGCGTCGGCATGGGCATTATCTCCCCGAGGAATCTGGTAGAAAGTCACGTAAGGGATTTGCTCCAGGAGCTTCATTATGTACTTATGGTATTCTTCTAGTCTTGGTTTCAGAATTTTGTATTGTCTGGTGACTTGTTGGATGATGAGTTCGGAGTCTCCATAAATGGCAATATTCGTTATATCCATTGAAATTGCCAACTCCAATCTGGTGATTAAAGCTTCATATTCTGCTTCATTGTTGGTGCACGGCTCTGTCAGGTGGTATGAGAACCTCAGCATATCATTATCTGGCGTAATAAAAATCAAACCAATCCCTGCTTTGCCTGGTATAACCGTGCCTGATCCTTTTTCTTTCCTGGCTGACGAAGCACCATCGAAGTACATTTCCCAGTGCTGCGCACTAGAAAATTCCATTTGTAGTATCTGCTCATCTGGTAACTCGTCGCTGAGAGATGACCCAGCTGGCATTGGGTGTGCAACGAGAAAGTCTGCTAAAATCTGTCCCTTGATAGCACGGAGGGGAACAAAAGTTATATCAAATTGCAATAAGATCATTGACCATCTTGCTAAACGTCCGGAGAGTGTTGGTCGGGTCATCAAATATTGCAATGGATTAACTTTCAAAATTAGGGTAATATTATGAGAAAGCATGTATTGTCTATGCTTTTGAGCGACGAAAATTAATGTCAGACAATGCTTCTCAATAGGTGGATACCTTATCTCCGTCGGTATTAGACGAGCATTTTCTTTTCCCTCCTCATTGACTTGGGCTAAGAGGGCCCCAAGAGAGTCATCTAAAGTCGCGGTATAAAGTATCAAAGGTTTCCCTGGGATAGGGGCTGCCAAAACAGGAGGTGTCATTAAAAATTTTTAACGTCTCAAATCCTACTGGATTTTCTCTTCCCAAATAAATTTGGCATCCTTTTTAATCAATGTCAAGAAAGGCTGACACCTACCTAAGAGAATAGAAATAAAGCGTCTTAGATATGCCAACTTACTCTGGAAGGAACGTAGCTGCTTCAAGGTTTTAGAGGGAGGCATTCCCTAGATAGCTTTTATCTTATACTGGTCGATCTCGATTCCCCGATGACGGACAACGAATCCTAGAAATTTCCTAGAGGTAACGCTAAAGGCGCACTTTAAGGGATTCATTTTAAGGTCATATTGTCGTAACCGTTCAAACACGATCCTCAAATCGTACAAATGGTCTATTTTTTGTTTACTTTTAATGGCCAAATCATTCATGTAGCATTCTACTTGATTATGGATGAGGTCGTCAAAAATATTCGTCATTGCGCGTTGATATGTTGCTCCGGCGTTTTTTAGGCCGAACGACATCACTGTGTAGCAAAAATTCAAATCGGTGTTCTGAAAGCTATAAGTGCTGCATCCTCGGGAGCCATCTTGATTTGGTTGTATCCCGAAGATTCGTTCATGAAGGAGAAAATTTCATGTGTTGAAGCGATGTCCACCATTATTTCTGGTATAGGTAGTAGAAACTCGTCTTTTGGACATGCCTTGTTCAAATCTCTGAAGTCGACACAAACGCGGATTTGTCCATTTTTCTTCTTAACAAGTACGATGTTGGCTAACCACGTGGGGTATTGCTCTTCTTTAACAAAGTTGGCGTCTATCACCTTTTTCACTTCGGCGATGACTTGTTGTTCTATTTCAAGGCGCATTCTCCTTGGAGCTAGTTTTACTGGGGTTATATTATTGTCCACCCAAGTTTATGGACTGCAACCTCTGCTGACAGCTCTGGTATTTCATCGTAGCTCCATGCAAAGCAATCTTTGAATTTTGTTAATAGTTTGACCAATTCTGAAGATTCTTTGTCATCAAGTAGAGAACTTATAAATGTAGGTCGGGGTTGTTCTTCAGTCCCGAGGTTAATCTCTTTCAATTTATCAATGGTAAATTTAATTTCTTCCTCAAACTCTGGCGGAGCATCTTCTATTGGCTGATTAGTAGAGTCATCCTCCACATCGAGGCAATCCTCTTCTGACTCACTAGTAACAACCATGCAAAAGTCATAATCATCGATTGGTCCAACTGTACCAAAGCTGAGACCTTCTTTTGAATTGGGAGTTTGAATTCTAGCATTCCATAATTTTTTAAAAAGTTGAAATTTATCTTTTGGCATTCGTTTCGGTAAGTGTCCCTATTGAATTAACTTTTGAACACAATGCGAGAAGTAACCAAAAAGGCAATTCCATTAATTCATTAGAATCGACATTGAAATTTACATGTTTTTCAAGCTCAGTAGATGTAGAAGCACGGTAAAATTTGATCGGCTTAGAACCAACACTACGGACTTCCTTGACCTCTAAACTCTCAACCTTTTGAGGGAGAATCGGAGTAAGGGTCATAGTATTCACATAGTGGTTTATCCGATCATACATTGTATTCATTCTTTCTGTATCTTCTAGGGATATCTCGTACTGAGGATTCTTCTGCTTCATCATCATTATTTCATCTTCATAACTATATTCAACACCAATGTTGATAGTTGGCCTAGTCTGTTCAATAATTAAATTGATCTTTCCTCGTCCGCATCCCCGGCCTCGACCTCAGGTGCGTGAATTAGAAGAACCTCCGCCAACTCGTTGTAAGGGAGTGGTAGAAGGTTGTTGAAGCGGAGTTGTATGGCCTCCTTTCTGTGATTCTTCTGAATCTTCATCTTTGTTTGTGATAGCTTCAAGAGAGAAGATAGTCCTCTTTGGAGGCGCGTAGTAGGCAGCATCTTCATGCATACCTACTTCATGTACTGAAAATGGTTGTAGATCTCCCTTGATGCAATTTTCTTGACCATCTTTACGGTATTTAATGCACTGATGTAGGGATGATTCTCCCTTGATGCAATTCTCTTGACCATCTTTGCGGTATTTGATGCACTGGTGTAGGGATGATGGAACCATATTGTGCTCATGAATCCATGGTCGACCCTAATAGAGCGTTAAAGAGGTCTCGGCGTCGATGATATGAAATTTAACGGTTGTTACGAGTTCTCTGACCTTCATAAGTAGATACACTCGTGTAGGGATGATGGAACCATATTGTGCTCATGAATCCATGGTCGACCCAATAGGTTAGAAGAAGTCTCGGCATCGATGATATGAAATTTAGCGGTTGTCACAAGTTCTCCGACCTTCATAAGTAATGTAATTGATTGAAGGGCTCTTTCTCCCTTTTGGTTGAATCCTCTTAACATCATCTTATCGGTCGTAAGCCCTTGAGCTTCAATATCCAAATAGGCCAATGTTCATAGGCTCATCAAGTTAAGAGATGCCTCAGGATCCACTAAAACTCTGGATAACACAAATCTGCCGATGTTGACGTAGATGTAGAGCGGACGATTATGGTCAGCGGTACCGAGCAGCAAGTCTTCATCTGTGAAGGTTACCCTTGACTGTTCTCTCAACAAGCAAACTTCATCTGAGGTTGTGCTAGCCAACGAAGCTAAGCAAATTTTTGGATCAAGCAAAGCTGTAACCAGAGATTCTCTCATCTCTTTTGACAGGATCAGAGCGTCGTAGATGCTTAATTGGGCAGGCAACTTCCTAAGATGAGCTAGGTATACTTTCTAGGGTCCTTCGATTTTATCTTGATTATGTGGTTCTTCCACTGGAGGAGGTGGGGGAATCTCTTCTCGAGTCATTATCTGTTTTCCTTTGTCTGTCAGAGCTGTTCTTGGTGGTAACACTTTTCCGCTCCTTAAGTTAACTTCTATGACTTCTTTTTCTTGAGATATCATTATTGAATCTTCCAGTGTCTTTTCCTCTTCGTCGTAAAGATCTAAGTTGATTGCAAGCGGTGCACCATGACGCTAGAGAGTTGGCTCTTCGTTATCGGTGCTGTCGTAAGCGATATCATTGGTGCCTTCTTTGGCCTTGACAACGAGCTCATCGGACTCGAGTACGATTTAAGGATAATTTTGGGAATCGAGATTGTAGCTAGATCGATCATAATCAGTTACGTTATCACCAGAAACAGTCAAAATGTAGCCAAAATCACAATCATTACACTCATAAGACCCCTGAGGGACAAAAAGGTAATCATACAAAGTCAAGGGTTCGAGGATTTTCTTCCCCAAATCCAAGACAACCAGTCTTGTAGAGGCAGCCCCTATCCTACCCCCCATGCTATAAATATTGGCAGTGATGCTTTTTTTCTTTTTATTGCTCTTTATCCTTGACAATGATGGATTTTCTGGTGAAATCCTCATCTCGGGCTCGGTATGCTGAAGACTCTGAATGGAGGCTTGTTTTAATGCAGACTGTATCTTGTTCAGTATCTTCTTGGATGATCTGCTCCAGANTGATGCTTTTTTTCTTTTTATTGCTCTTTATCCTTGACAATCATGGATTTTCTGGTGAAATCCTCATGTCGGGCTCGGTATGCTGCAGACTGAATGGAGGCTTGTTTTGATGCAGACTGTATCTTGTTCGGTATCTTCTTGGATGATCTGCTCCAGACCTCCTTCCATTCTTCTTCGGTATTTGTGGAAGCTTGTTTCGATGAATCTTGTATTTGATTGAGGACCCTCTTGAGTTCATCCCAAGTTGTGCTCCACCCGTCTGTTCCAGTATACAGATCAATTGGGGANCAGACCTCCTTCCATTATTCTTCAGTATTTGTAGAAGCTTGTTTCGATGAATCTTGTATTTTATTGAGGACCCTCTTGAGTTCATCCCAAGTTGTGCTCCACCCGTCTGTTCCAGTATACAGATCAATTGGGGAGATTGACTCAGCTGAAATCATGTTTATGAAACCTTTTTCAGGTTCTCTCAAACACTCCTTCGGGATTGTTATATTCTCTTCCTTGAGGTTCTTCTCGAGCCAGTCTTTAAAGATGAAACACTTGTAGATTGTTATATTCTCTTTCTTGAGGTTCTTCTTGAGCCAGTCTTTAAAGACAAAACACTTGTCTATAGTGTGCCCAAGCATTGGTGGCGGGCAATAATTTGGTTCATTCTTCTTATCCCCCTCTTTGGGTTTCTTTGGATCAGGTAGTTTAAATTCTAGTTTCTTCATCAGGCATTTGAATATTTTAGGTACGGCCTCATCCTTAAAGGAATACACAACTTTCTGTCACTCTAACAGGGATATTCTTTTACTCGCTATTTGAGGTGATCCCTCCTGAGACGGCTGTTGGTTGGCTTGGCTGCTCTGTTTCTGAGAGTACTGCGATGAAGACTGGCGATGCTCTTCTGCATATATCTTTATCAACTACTTTCCTTTGTCAACAGTTGCGACTACTCCTAATTTCTTTTCAAACACTCTGGTCACCTTAGCCTTTTCATGTGGCTCCATGTGCTTCATTTCTTCTTGAAGACTTCTGCTTTAGTGAGTAGCTTCTCGAAGGATTTGATGGTGAGTTCCTTAAGCTTGAAAGCTGTAGGCCATGAATTGTTTTGAGCAGAATCTCAATCACTTGATGTTCCTGTAGCTGAGGTTCACATTTCATGCTAAGGTTTCTCCATTGTAGTCTGCCAAGGTTTCACTAGGCTTCTGCTTCTCCATCATGAGCTTGCCAATAGACACATGATGCTGCGCCCCGACAAATCCTTTCACAAACAACTATTCCAACTCAGAAAATATTTTAACTGACCTGTTGAGCAAGTCAGCGTACCAGTCAAAAGCAATCCCTAACAAGCTGCTGACGAACTGCTGGCAGAGTAGAGCCTCATTATTCGTCCTGTTGCCACAACTGGCTCGGAAATGTGCTATGTGCTGTCTGGGATTTCCAGACACATCGAATAACTTGAAGTTTGAGGCCACAAAACCCTTGGGGAAAGGGATGGCATCAAGCTCCTCCGGGTAAGGTCTACCCTTTAAAATTGATGCACCGCCCTTGGACTGGGCTAAGGCATTCCCCGTACTTGTTCAACATTTGGTTGAACTTTTTTTCTGGCATGGCACTTGATGGGGAATCCTTCTTTGATTGTTCTCCTTTATGTATTAAAGTAGCCTCCCTTCTTTCATCTGTGATGTGTATGATTTTTCTTGCTGATTAATTTCTGGAGAAGCCAATCTTGGTGCTTTTGATTGCCCTTGAATGGTGGCCATGGCTGTCATAGCTGCAGTCATCTCTTCTATTCTTTTCTCCAGTAGACTGACTTGTTCATCCCTTAGGAGGATAACCCTACACAGCTCATCTACGGCGTTCTCTTCAGTGTGAGGTTGAGCCACGCGCACAGATGTGGTAGCTCTGGTTTTGATCACATGGACATCCATGAAATCGTCCTCCAAGTAATCATTGTAATCAAAATCTTCATTGTCACTATTGATGAAAACTCCGTGCTCTCGAGCTAACTCAAAAATCTCAATCCTAAGCTTCTCAACTTTTTCCTCAATTATTGATTCCTTGATTGCTTTAAGATATGGAGGACCTTGGTGTATATTCTCCACTTGCTCCTCCATCTCGCTGGCTATTGTCGCGACGATGTCAGATTTTTTAGGCACTGGTTTTACTTCCTGTCTTTCAGGCTCACTGAATTGTATCGGTGCAACGACCTTAGGTACCCATACCCTTGTCTTCTTCGACGATGATGCCTCAGGACGGGACGTCTTAGTAGAGACATCGATATGTCGAGGGAAGGTATGCTCCCCATGGTGTAGACCGGCTACAGTGTCGGGTAATTGTCTTGTTTTTCTTTCCGGGATTGCAGGAATGATGGGGAAGCTCCTCGGACCCAGTCTCGACTTAATCGGTCGGCGACCTGCGGTCCTGATGGTGATACGAACGGTGGTGACTATAGCAGTATCAACTTGGTTTCCCAAACGGAACCAGACAGGAATACGGGTAGGTGACTTTAAAGTCGACTTATGAAACTTTCTAACGAACTTAACATCCTTCAAAATTTCTTTTTTCATATGAGGGGAAATTGCATGTCCCACTCATTTAATTAACTCACTAACAAAACATCCTTCTTTAGCAAGCCTTCTGAATACTGCACTAACTCGGGTGATGGGAATGAATTTCTTTCCCTCCTCACTGTGTCCATNAATGTGGAGGATGACTCTTCTAATCAGCCAATAGAAGATGCTCCGCCAGAATTTGAGGAAGAAATTAAATTTACGATTGATCAATTGAAAGAGATTAACCTCGGGACTGAAGAACGACCCCGACCTACATTTATAAGTTCTCTACTTTATGACAAAGAATCTTCAGAATTGGTCAAACTATTAACAGAATTCAAAGATTGCTTTGCATGGAGCTACAATAAAATGTCAGAGCTGTCAGCAGAGGTTGCAGTCCATAAACTTGGGGTGGACAAGAATATAGCCCCAGTAAAACTAGCTCTAAGGAGAATGCGCCTTGAAATAGAACAACAAGTCATCGCCGAAGTGAAAAAGGTGATAGACGCCAACTTTGTTAAAGAAGAGCAATACCCCACATGGTTAGCCAACATCGTACTTGTTAAGAAGAAAAATGGACAAATATGCGTTTGTGTCGACTTCAGAGATTTGAACAAGGTATGTCCAAGAGATGAGTTTCTACTACCTATACCAGAAATGATGGTGGACATCGCTTCGACACATGAAATTTTCTCCTTCATGGAATCGTCGGGATACAACCAAATCAAGATGGCTCCCGAGGATGCAGCACTTATAGCTTTCAGAACACCGATTTGAATTTTTGCTACACAGTGATGTCGTTCGGCCTAAAAAACGCCGGAGCAACATATCAACGCGCAATGACAAATATTTTTAGGCACGGTTATACCAAGTAGAATGCTACGTCAATATGTTTACTTCTGATGAGGTCGTCAAAAATCATCCACGTAGCATAGATGAGGTCGTAAAAAATATTCGTCACTGCTTCATCATCATTATTTCATCTTCATAACTATATTCAAAACCAATGTTGAAAGTTGGCCTAGTCTGTTCAATAATTAAATTGATCTTTCCTCGTCCGCGTCCCCGGCCTCGACCTCAGGTGCGTGAATTAGAAGAACCTCCGCCAACTCGTTGTAAGGGAGTGGTAGAAGGTTGTTGAAGCGGAGTTGTATGGCCTCCTTTATGTGATTCTTCTGAATCTTCATCTTGGTTTGTGATAGCTTCACGAGAGAAGATAGTCCTCTTTGGAGGCGCGTAGTAGGCAACATCTTCATGGATACCTACTTCATGTACTGAAAATGGTAATCATACAAAGTCAAGGGTTCGAGGATTTTCTTCCCCAAATCCAAGACAACCAGTCTTGTAGAGGCAGCCCCTATCCTACCCCCCATGCTATAAATATTGGCAGTGATGCTTTTTTTCTTTTTATTGCTCTTTATCCTTGACAATGATGGATTTTCTGGTGAAATCCTCATCTCGGGCTCGGTATGCTGAAGACTCTGAATGGAGGCTTGTTTTAATGCAGACTGTATCTTGTTCAGTATCTTCTTGGATGATCTGCTCCAGACCTCCTTCCATTATTCTTCAGTATTTGTAGAAGCTTGTTTCGATGAATCTTGTATTTTATTGAGGACCCTCTTGAGTTCATCCCAAGTTGTGCTCCACCCGTCTGTTCCAGTATACAGATCAATTGGGGAGATTGACTCACCTGAAATCATGTTTTTGAAACCTTTTTCAGGTTCTCTTAAATACTCCTTCGGGATTGTTATATTCTCTTCCTTGAGGTTCTTCTCGAGCCAATCTTTAAAGA
>JXCR01148782.1:218651-230644 GCA_002079205.1 Phalaenopsis hybrid cultivar
GATAAAAACAAGACTTGAGGATGAGGCTTGATCAAATTAACTAAGGAAAGTATGATGTCCTTCTGGTCTGCGAAACCTTTTGTATTTGCCGACAAATTCCCCTATTTAATATAAAGGATTAAATAGGGTTTATATTAAGCTGGGTTCAGACATGCTTCCTATAAGGGCAAGCCCCTATAGTTAATTACATTTTAAATGACCAAAGCCACCTAAGAAGACTCTCGATAAAAAATAAGAAATATTATCTTCAAGGAATTTCAAAGGGTAGGACTCTTCAATGAAATCGGACGTAGATGTGTGAAAGGGGATTGGCTCAAATTTGGAACATTTTAATGTAGAATCCAAAGGAGGAAGAACTAGGGGATGTCATGGATCCAGAGCAGAACCCCGGTGACTTCCCAAGCTATCCTAATTTTTGGCTTCAGTTTTGAGGAGAAATATTTAGGTGTTTCATCTTGCCAATTTTATTTATTAGGGCTTACATTCGTGTGAAACGATCACACAAATAGTCTGAAAGATGTGAGGATTTAGGTCGTGACAAACAACAACCACGGAATCCTAAGACGAGTTAGGGCTTATATTGTATAGCAGGGCTATGCAAAGGCCTAAAGATAGAATCCTAAGACGAGTTAGGGCTTATATTGTATAGCAGGGCTATGCAAAGGCCTAAAGATAAAATCTCGAAATCCTAAGATGAGTTAGGGCTTATATTATATAGCAGGGCTATACAAAGGCCTAAAGATAAGTCCTAAGACGAGTTAGGGCTTATATTGTATAGTAGGGCTATGCAAAGGCCTAAAGATAAGGTGATTTACGTTGCATAAGCAAGCAACCTCGAAGTCTTATGGCTTTGTTGTTTAAGTCTAAAGAATGAGTTAGGGCTTATATTATATAACAGGGCTATACAAAGGCCTAAAGATAAGGTGAGGATTTATGAGTTAGGGCTTATATTGTATAGCAGGGCTATACAAAGGCCTAAAGATAAGGTGAGGATTTATGTGTTAGGGCTTATATTGTATAGCAGGGCTATGCAAAGGCCTAAAGATAAGGTGAGGATTTACGTTTAGGGCTTATATTGTATAGCAGGGCTATGCAAAGGCCTAAAGATAAGGTGAGGATTTACGTTTTAGGGCTTATATTGTATAGCAGGGCTATACAAAGGCCTAAAGATAAGGTGAGGATTTACGTTGAATAAGAAAGAAACCTCAAAGTCCTACTGCTTTGTTGTTTAAGTCTAAGGAAGGAAGATTAGTTTAGCTGGGGAAGACAGGTTTTGCTGTTGAAGATGGCCGTGCTGCCCACCATGCTAGCTTCAAGCTCCTTCCGCAATGAGTTTGAGTTTTCTAGTGTGTTTAGTTGTAATGTCAAATCAGGTGGCCCCATGCTTGAAGTTCTTTAAATCTTATGAGAGCATATTAAAGTTGATTAGAGTGACACCAGTTAGAATCTTACGGTTCCCTCGTTCTGACACCACTATTTTCTATTAGATTCACTTAGTCCAAATGAACTTACTAAACTCAACTTAATGATTTCATGGATTCACTTAGTCCAAATGAATTTACTAAACTCAACTTAATGAGTTCCATACTTTCATTTAGCCTTGGGAAGCCTCGTTAGCAACCGTAGGTTACCTCCTCCGAGGGGTTCCCGATCTTCCAATAAGGACATTTTAATTTAGCGGAAAACCTCGTTAGCAACCGTAGGTTACCTCCTCCGAGGGTTCCCGATCTTCCAATAGAGAGGGAAGCCTCGTTAGCAATCATAGGTTACCTCCTCCGAGGAATTCCCGATCATCCTATAGAGATAGAAGCCTCGTTAGCAACCGTAGGTTACCTCCTCCTAGGGGTTCCCGATCTTCCAATGGAGACATTTTATGTCCAAATGAATTTACTAAACTCAACTTAATGAGTTCCATAATTTCATTTAGACCGTGGGAAGACCTCGATTAGCAACCATAGGTTACCTCCTCCAAGGAATTCCTGATCATCCGATATAGACATCTTAATTAGTAGGTTACCTCCTCCGAGGGCTCCCGATCTTCCAATAGAGACGTATTAATTTAGTTAAAGTTGTATTTTTTGGTGATGTTTTTCGTTAGCAAACCGTAGGTTACCTCCTCCGAGGGTTCCCGATCTCCGATCGTTTTAATTTAGTTGAAGTTGTATTTTTAGTGATGTTTGTGATTAAATTTTGAGTTGTACGTTTTAATTTAGTTGAAATTGTATTTTTTTTTTTTTGTGATGTTTGTGATTAAATTTTGAGGCATATTAATTTAGTTGAAGTTGTATTTCGTATGATATTTGTGATTAAATTTTGAGTTGTCTTATATTTTGAAATATTGAATTAATTTAGTTGAAGTTGTATTTTGTGTGATGTTTGTGATTAAATTTTGTCCGATAGAGACTTTTTAATAAGTTGTAGTTTTATGTGATGTTTCTTCCCGATCTTCCAATAGAGACATATTAATTTAGTTGAAGTTGTATTTTGTGTGATGTTTGCAATAATTTCATTTAGACCGTGGGAAGCCTCGTTAGCAACCGTAGGTTACCTCCTCCGAGGGGTCAGTTAGGATCCTACGGTTCCCTCGTTCTGGCACCACTATTTTCTATTGGATTCACTTAGTCCAGCAATCTTAATGAGTTCCATAATTTCATTTAAATCGTGGGAAGCCTCGTTAGCAACCGTAGGTTACTCCCTCATTCCGGCACCACTATTTTCTATTGGATTCACTTAGTCCAAATGAACTTACTAAACCCATCTTAATGAGTTCCATAATTTCATTTAAACCGTGGGAAGTCTCGTTAGCAACCGTAGGTTACTTAATGAATTCCTATAATTTCATTTAGACCGTTGGAAAACTCGTTAGCAACCGTAGGTTACCTCCTCCGAGGGTTTCCGATCTTCCAATAGAGACGTTTTAGTTTAGTTGAAGTTGTATTTTTGTGATGTTTGTGACTATTTTCTATTGGAATCACTTAGTCCAAATGAATTTACTAAACTCAACTTAATGAGTTCCATATTTTCTATTGGAATCACTTAGTCCAAATGAATTTACTAAACTTAACTTAATGAGTTCCATTATTTCATTTAGACCGTGGGAAGCCTCGTTAGCAACCGTAGGTTACCTCCTCCGAGGGGTTCCCTTCCGATAGAGACGTTTTAATTTAGTTAAAATTGTATTTTTTGGTGATATTTGTGATTAAATTTTGCTTTTAGACCGTGGGAAGCCTCGTTAGCAACTTAGACCGTGGGAAAATTCGTTAGCAAACCGTAGGTTACCTCCTCCGAGGGTTCCCGATCTCCGATAAAAACCTCGTTAGCAACCGTAGGTTACCTCCTCCGAGGGTTCCCGATTTTCCAATAGAGACGTTTTATCGTTAGCAACCGTAGGTTACCTCCTCCGAGGGTTCCCGATCTTCCAATAGAGACGTTTTAAACTTGTTAGCAACCGTAGGTTACCTCCTCCGAGGGTTCCCAATCTTCCAATAGAGACATTTTACTAAGCAACCGTAGGTTACCTCCTCCGAGGGGTTCCCGATCTTCCGATAGAGACGTTTTAATTAAACGAACTTACTAAACTCAACTTAATGAGTTCCATAGTTTCATTTAGACCGTGGGAAAACTCGTTAAACCGTAGGTTACCTCCTCCGAGGGGTTCCCGATCTTCCAATAGAGACATATTAATTTAGTTAACCGTAGGTTACCTCCTCCGAGGGGTTCCCGATCTTCCGATAGAGACGTTTTAATTTAGTTAACCGTAGGTTACCTCCTCCGAGGGGTTCCCGATCTTCCGATAGAGACGTTTTAATTTAGTTCGTAGGTTACCTCCTCCGAGGGGTTCCCGATCTTCCAATAGAGACCTTTTAATTTAGTTGAAGTGTAGGTTACCTCCTCTGAGGGATTCCCGATCATCCGATAGAGACGTCTTAATTTGGTTGAAGTACTAAACTCAACTTAATGAGTTCCATAATTTCATGGATTCACTTAGTCCAAATGAATTTACTAAACTCAACTTAATGAGTTCCATACTTTCATTTAGCCTTGGGAAGCCTCGTTAGCAACCGTAGGTTACCTCCTCCGAGGGGTTCCCGATCTTCCAATAAGGACATTTTAATTTAGCGGAAAACCTCGTTAGCAACCGTAGGTTACCTCCTCCGAGGGTTCCCGATCTTCCAATAGAGAATATTTATCGTAGGTTACCTCCTCCGAAGGTTCCCGATCTTCCAATAGAGACGTTTTAATTTAGTTGAAGTGTATTTTTTTTTGTGAGAGGGTTCCCGATCTTCCAATAGAGATGGCCTCGTTAGCAACCGTAGGTTACCTCCTCCGAGGGGTTCCCGATTTTCCAATAGAGACAATATTTATCGTAGGTTACCTCCTCCGAAGGTTCCCGATCTTCCAATAGAGACGTTTTAATTTAGTTGAAGTGTATTTTTTGTGATAATTCCCGATCTTCCAATAGAGACATTTTAATTTAGTTGAAGTTGTATTTTTTGGTGATGCTTCCGATAGAGACGTTTTAATTTAGTTAAAATTGTATTTTTTGGTGATATTTGTGATTAAATTTTGCATCCGATACCGTGGGAAGCCTCGTTAGCAACCGTAGGTTACCTCCTCCGAGGGATTCCCGATCTCCGATAGAGACTTTTTAATAAGTTGTAGTTTTATGTGATGTTTCTTCCCGATCTTCCAATAGAGACATATTAATTTAGTTGAAGTTGTATTTTGTGTGATGTTTGCAATAATTTCATTTAGACCGTGGGAAGCCTCGTTAGCAACCGTAGGTTACCTCCTCCGAGGGGTCAGTTAGGATCCTACGGTTCCCTCGTTCTGGCACCACTATTTTCTATTGGATTCACTTAGTCCAGCAATCTTAATGAGTTCCATAATTTCATTTAAATCGTGGGAAGCCTCGTTAGCAACCGTAGGTTACTCCCTCATTCCGGCACCACTATTTTCTATTGGATTCACTTAGTCCAAATGAACTTACTAAACCCATCTTAATGAGTTCCATAATTTCATTTAAACCGTGGGAAGTCTCGTTAGCAACCGTAGGTTACTTAATGAATTCCATTTCATGGATTCACTTAGTCCAAATGAATTTACTAAACTCAACTTAATGAGTTCCATACTTTCATTTAGCCTTGGGAAGCCTCGTTAGCAACCGTAGGTTACCTCCTCCGAGGGGTTCCCGATCTTCCAATAAGGACATTTTAATTTAGCGGAAAACCTCGTTAGCAACCGTAGGTTACCTCCTCCGAGGGTTCCCGATCTTCCAATAGAGAGGGAAGCCTCGTTAGCAATCATAGGTTACCTCCTCCGAGGAATTCCCGATCATCCTATAGAGATAGAAGCCTCGTTAGCAACCGTAGGTTACCTCCTCCTAGGGGTTCCCGATCTTCCAATGGAGACATTTTATGTCCAAATGAATTTACTAAACTCAACTTAATGAGTTCCATAATTTCATTTAGACCGTGGGAAGACCTCGATTAGCAACCATAGGTTACCTCCTCCAAGGAATTCCTGATCATCCGATATAGACATCTTAATTAGTAGGTTACCTCCTCCGAGGGCTCCCGATCTTCCAATAGAGACGTATTAATTTAGTTAAAGTTGTATTTTTTGGTGATGTTTTTCGTTAGCAAACCGTAGGTTACCTCCTCCGAGGGTTCCCGATCTCCGATAAAAACCTCGTTAGCAACCGTAGGTTACCTCCTCCGAGGGTTCCCGATTTTCCAATAGAGACGTTTTATCGTTAGCAACCGTAGGTTACCTCCTCCGAGGGTTCCCGATCTTCCAATAGAGACGTTTTAAACTTGTTAGCAACCGTAGGTTACCTCCTCCGAGGGTTCCCAATCTTCCAATAGAGACATTTTACTAAGCAACCGTAGGTTACCTCCTCCGAGGGGTTCCCGATCTTCCGATAGAGACGTTTTAATTAAACGAACTTACTAAACTCAACTTAATGAGTTCCATAGTTTCATTTAGACCGTGGGAAAACTCGTTAAACCGTAGGTTACCTCCTCCGAGGGGTTCCCGATCTTCCAATAGAGACATATTAATTTAGTTAACCGTAGGTTACCTCCTCCGAGGGGTTCCCGATCTTCCGATAGAGACGTTTTAATTTAGTTCGTAGGTTACCTCCTCCGAGGGGTTCCCGATCTTCCAATAGAGACCTTTTAATTTAGTTGAAGTGTAGGTTACCTCCTCTGAGGGATTCCCGATCATCCGATAGAGACGTCTTAATTTGGTTGAAGTACTAAACTCAACTTAATGAGTTCCATAATTTCATGGATTCACTTAGTCCAAATGAATTTACTAAACTCAACTTAATGAGTTCCATACTTTCATTTAGCCTTGGGAAGCCTCGTTAGCAACCGTAGGTTACCTCCTCCGAGGGGTTCCCGATCTTCCAATAAGGACATTTTAATTTAGCGGAAAACCTCGTTAGCAACCGTAGGTTACCTCCTCCGAGGGTTCCCGATCTTCCAATAGAGAGGGAAGCCTCGTTAGCAATCATAGGTTACCTCCTCCGAGGAATTCCCGATCATCCTATAGAGATAGAAGCCTCGTTAGCAACCGTAGGTTACCTCCTCCTAGGGGTTCCCGATCTTCCAATGGAGACATTTTATGTCCAAATGAATTTACTAAACTCAACTTAATGAGTTCCATAATTTCATTTAGACCGTGGGAAACCTTGTTAGCAACCTTAGGTTACCTCATCTGAGGGATTCCCGATCCTTCGATAGAGACATCTTAACTTTGTTGAAGTTGTGGTTTTATGTGATGTTTGTGATTAAATTTTGAGTTGTTTTATATTTTGAATATTTAATTGAAGTTGTGGTTTTATGTGATGTTTGTGATTAAATTTTGAGTTGTTTTATATTTTGAATGCGTGGGGGTGAATTTTATCTTGGTTGATTTTAGTTTTAGTTTTGGTTTTGGTTTTGTGGATATCCTCGGGGTGAATTTTATCTTAGTTGATTTCATTTTTGGTTTCGGGTTATGGTTTTGGTTTTGTGGCTATCCAGATAGTTTTAGTTTTCATGCAGGGTGACATCGTTGTTTAGCATGCAAATTTGTAGGTATAAAAGTATAGTATAAAAGTACAAGAAAGACAACGTTGAAAACTGTAAAAGTGTACCTAGCGAGACTTCTCGTTCCACCACCTGAAACTTAAAATGCATGTTAAGGAAATTTATGAAGAGCAGGAAAGGTAAAATTTTGTCGATTTTCCTAACCCTATGTGATATCTTGGTGAGTCCTTAAAAGTTTAATTAAGGTTGATTTCATTGAGCGAAGAATATTAAGTTTAATAGGCCTCTGAGGTCTCCAACAAGTTAGGAGGGGGAAGCAGGTCCATGCCTCTCTCTCACCAACAGGTGAAAAAGCGTCGAGTCCATTTAAACTTTTTATATTTCTTAATGGTTCTTCCTGTAAATACCCAAATTACTCAGTAAACCCTGATGTCTCAATTATCAGTAAGAATAGGGTAATTGTCACTTATCATTTAATTTGAAAATTATGGGGATGAAGATCCTTAAAGAGGCAAGTTAATGTAATTTAAACACTTAGCCAAATTTTTAATCCTAATTGGGCTTAGTGGTGTTTCAAGGATGTTTGATTTAATTATTTTTATTTATTGAATCAATTTTTGATTTAGCCTAAGTCATCACTAAGTCCTTAAGGCCTAGATGAGTGTCTTAATTTGTTTTGAAAAGGGTAAGCTTTAAGTGGTCAAGATTCATGATTTGGATTTTATTTGAAAAACCAAAATAGGGGTATCAAATTTATTAATTATTGGCTTCAAAAGTCATACCCCTAAGTCGAGGATCATTTAATTTTAATAAACTTCCAAATTTTAATGTCATACCCCTAAGTCCAGGATCATTTAATTTTAATAAACTTCCAAATTCTAATAGATTTAGAATTTATTATCTTAATTAAGAAAGTACAATTGGTTTCTACCAATTAACCCCTTTGTGTTTCAAACTTAATTAACATCTTAATTAAGAAAGTGAAATTCGTTTCTACCAATTAACCCCTTGTGTTGCAAATATCAAATAAATTGATTAGAAAGTGAGGTTGGTTTCTAATAATTAAACCCCTTTATGTTTCAAAATCAAATAAATTGATTGAATTGGTTTCTACCAATTAACTCCTTTATGTTTCAAACATCAAGTGAATTGATTAATATTAGAGTGTGTTTCATACATCAAATGAATTGATTAAGATCAGAGTTTCTACCAATTAACCCCTTTGTGTTTCAAACATCAAGTAAATTGATTAAAATTAGAGGTTACCCATTCCCCTCCTTGTATCAATTAACCACTTGTGTTTCAAGCATCAAATAAATTGATTAAGATCAGAGGTTACCCATAGATCATTTAATTTTAATAAACTTTCAAATTTTAATAATTTAGAAATTTATTAACTTAATTAAGAAAGTGAGGATTGGTTTCTACCAATCCTTTGTGTTTCAAACATCAAATGAATTGATTAAGATCAGAGGTTACCCATTTTCCCTCCTTGCATGTTTCATCCATAAATTAATTAAGATCAGAGGTTACCCATTTTCTCTCCTTTGAATTAAGCCTGATTTAGAAATTTATTAATCTTAATTAAGAAAGTGAGATTGGTTTCTACCAATTAACCCCTTTAGTTTAGAAATTTATTAATCTTAATTAAGAAAGTGAGATTGGTTTCTACCAATTAACCCCTTTGCTTTCAAGCATCAAATAAATTGATTAAGATCAGAGGTTACCCATTTCCCCTCCTTAACTTAAGCAGATTCAAATCAATTGAATAAGATTAGAGGTTACCCATTTTCCCTCCATGAATTAAGCCTAAATGTTAATTAAGGCAAAATTTTCAAAATTACACATTTGCCCCTAAGGCCCTTGAATTAATCCTAAATGTTAATTAAGGCAAAATTTCCAAAATTACACATTTGCCCCTAAGGCTCTTTAACACCTCATAATTTGTCAAATTCAACTCAAATGACTTTGAAATTTTTATCATACCTCATTCATGGGTCAATTAGGACATCAGAGGAGAAAATATGATTTTTCAAAATTTAATTTAATTTATATAATTATTTTCATGCAAAAATAAGATTTTTCAAAGAAAATTCCTAACTTGACCAAGGTAACTTCTAATTTCTTGAAAATTTTATTGCATGTATACCTAGACCAGGGAATTGCTTGGATCAAATTTTATAATTTTTTAAATTCTCTGTGATTTATTAGAATTATTTTAATTTTTGGGATATTTAATAAAAATAAAATATTCTAAATGATAAAAAATTAGTTTTATCTTTTTTAAAAATCTTCCTAAGGTCATACAACTCAGAGGATCAAATTTTATATTTTTCTGATTTTTCCTTGATTTATTGGAATTATTTTAGTGAAAACTCATTTTTTAGCTTTTTTTTAAATTATTTTTAAGCTTTAAAATTCAATATCATTATTTAGAAAATCAGGAAAAATATTCTAATTATTCCTAAGTGATTAGGTAACCAATTTGGAACATTTCCTTGAATTTTATTATTTTTGTGTTTTTTATGTATTTTTTTTATTATTCAAATATTTAAAATTGGCTAAAAATCAAGTTTTTATTTTAAATAAAATTTTATTTTTAGAAAATAACCCTGATCACAAAGAAGTGAAAAAACTAAGTTTCATAATTTTTTGAGTTATATTTTGATTTTTAAAAATCATTTAAATGCCAAGNTTCTTGAAATTTTTACTAGATGTATACCTAGACCAGGGAATCTCTTGAATCAAATTTTATAATTTTTTAAATTCTCTTTGATTTATTAGAATTATTTTAATTTTTGGGATATTTCATAAAAATAAAATATTCTAAATGGTAAGAATTAAGTTGTCTTTTTTAAAAATCTCCCTAAGGTCAGACAACTCAGAGGATCAAATTTTATATTTTTCTGATTTTTCTTTGATTTATTGGAATTATTTTAGTGAAAACTCATTTTTTAGCTTTTTTTCTAAATTATTTTTAAGCTTTAAAATTCAATATCTTTATTTAGAAAATCAGGAAAAATATTCTAATCTTTAAAAGTTATTTTTAAGCTTTGAAATTCAATATCTTTATTTAGAAAACCAGGAAAAATATTCTAATTGGGGAAGCAATTTAGAACATTTTCATGAGTTTTATTATTTTTGTGATTTTTATGAATTTTTACTTGAAACAATTTAGAACATTTCCATGAGTTTCATTATTTTTGTGATTTTTATGAATTTTTTAATTATTTTAAATATTTAAAATAGGCTAAAAACTAATTTAGAACATTTTCTCTAATTTTATTATTTTTGTGTTTTTTATGAATTTTTTTTATTATTCAAATATTTAAAATTGGCTAAAAATCAAGTTTTTATTTTAAATAAATTTTATTTTTAGAAAATAACCCTGATCACAGAGAACTCAAAAAACTAAGTTTCATAATTTTTTGAGTTATATTTTGATTTTTAAAAATCATTTAAATGCCAAGGGTGGTATTTATCTTTAAAAATCAATTTAAGTTGTCAAATGAACTCAAAATATTTTGAAATTTTTATGATGAGTTCTATAGATCATAAACCACAGTGGAGATCAAAAATCAAGTCATTTAAATGTTTATATTTTCCAAAATTAATTATCTNGGTAAAGTGTGTCAATGGAAGAAGGGTAATTTGGTCCAAGAGGGACATGGACATATTACCGATGTGTGAAGATAACAACGGAAGAAAGGTAATTTGGTCCAAGAGGGACATGGACATATTACCGATGTGTGAAGATAATATTTTTTGATTTGTATGGAGAGAAAAGCTTGTCCCCAGCGGAGTCGCCAAAAGTTGCGGTGTTATTTCGGGTTGGTTTATGGGGAGTTGCCCGTAAGAAGTTGTTGGTCACTGGAATTGAAATCCCATCACCCGCTTCGGAAGGACGTTGAAGTATGAAATCAAACTGACCCCATATTTTTCATAGTTTAAAATGAAAGAGCACTATACCTCAAATGTTGTATCTATCCCAAAGGATAAAAACAAGACTTGAGGATGAGGCTTGATCAAATTAACTAAGGAAAGTATGATATCCTTCTGGTCTGCGAAACCTTCTGTATTTGCCGACAAATTCCCCTATTTAATATAAAGGATTAAATATGGTTTATATTAAGCTGGTTCAGACATGCTCCCTATAAGGGCAAGCCCCTATAGTTAATTACATCTTAAATGACCAAAGCCACCTAAAAAGACGATAAAAATCAGGAAATATTATCTTCAAGTAATTTCAAAGAGTAGGACTCTTCAACGAAATCAGGGTAAGCCCCTATAGTTAATTACATCTTAAATGACCAAAGTCACCTAAGAAAACTCTCGATAAAAACAAGTAATATTATCTTCAAGGAATTTCAAAGGGTAGGACTCTTCAACGAAATCGAACGTAGAGGTGTGAAAGGGGATTGGCTCAAATTTGGAACAATTTATTGTAGAATCCAAAGGAGGAAGAACTAGGGGATGTCATGGATCCAGAGCAGAACCCCGGTGACTTCCCAAGCTATCCTAATGTTTGGCTTCAGTTTTGAGGAGAANGGAAGACAGGTTTTGCTGTTGAAGATGACCGTGCTGCCCACCATGCTAGCTCCAAGCTCCTTCCGCGATGAGTTTGAGTTTTCTAGTGTGTTGAGTTATAATGTCAAATCAGGTGGCCCTATGCTTGAAGTTCCTTAAATCTTATGAGAGCATATTAAAGTTGATTAGAGTGAAACCGGTTAGGATCCTACGGTTCCCTCGTTCCGACACCACTATTTTCTATTAGATTCACTTAGTCCAAATGAACTTACTAAACTCAACTTAATGAGTTCCATAATTTCATTTAAACCGTGGGAAGCCTCGTTAGCAACTGTAGGTTACCTCATCTGAGGGATTCCCGATCATCCGATAGAGACATCTTAACTTAGTTGAAGTTGTGGTTTTATGTGATGTTTGTGATTAAATTTT
>JXCR01148783.1:8411-106330 GCA_002079205.1 Phalaenopsis hybrid cultivar
ATCATCAAATGAGTTAATTAATATCAGAAATTACCCATTTTTCATTATTACTAAGCCTAAATATTCATTAAGGCCAAAATATTAAAAATTACAATTTTGCCCTTAACGGTCCAAACTTTCATAATTTATCAAATTTAAGTCAAATGACTTTGAAATTTTTATATAACCCATGATAGGTCAATTAAGACATCAAAGTAGAAAATGTGAATTTTCACAATTTAATTTAATTCATATTTCAAACTTTCATAATTTGTCAAATTTAAGCCAAATGACTTTGAATTTTTTATGTAACCCTACTAACATTAGAGGACAAAATGTAAATTTTCACAATTTAATTTAATTCATATTAAATATGCATCTTCAAAGAAAATTTTAAAAGATGATCAAGACAATTCCTAAATTAAGACATCAGAGGAGAAAATATGAATTTTCACAATTTAATTTAATTCATATAATTATTTATATGCATAAATATGCATCTTTAAAGAAAATTTCAAAAGATGATCAGGACAACTCGTAATCACTTGAACGGCATCAGAGGAGAAAATGTGAATTTTCACAATTTAATTTAATTCATATAATTATTTTCATGCGAAATATGCATTTTTAAAGAAAATTTTAAAAGATGATTAAGACAACTCTTAATCACTTGAAATTTTTATATGAGCTAGCCCTAGACCAGAAAGTCATTTGGCCAAAATTTCATAATTTTTTTGTAGTTTTTGTGATTTATTAAAGTTAACTAAAGTTTTGGGGACTTTAATAAAAATAAAATATTTTATATGTTGAAAAATATGTTTTATATTNAGGGTACCTTTTCTAGTTTTCTAAGACTAGTCAATAGTAAAATCCTATGGCTAGAACTAGGCTACTAAAGAAGTTTCTAGACCTCAACCAAAAGTGAGGTCAACAAGTCCTGATGAGTAAATGTTAGGTTTGACATATCATTGCATACTCTAACAAAATTAACTATAATGCATCCGAGGAAATACCTTGAAGAAGGGCATATATCGCGCATCATGTGATATCTCAGCGAGTATCTGCTCAAACTTATAATATGAGGGTCTAATGACATGAGATGACAGGCTAACAAGTGCGCTCAATCCGATTGAGAAGTACCTGCTTATTATTTTTTATGAGTGTTGAAATCACTCCATCGCTCCTTGCATAGACTCATTTTGGGATAATATGAATAGTGTTATTGCGAGCACCTCATGTGGATTGGTCCTCAAAGATCCATGAAGTCGGTGAGATCCTACAAGATCGATAAATATTGTCTGGCTCATTCAAAAAATATTACAAAATCGTGTTAGGTGCCCTGCAAGTAACTCTCCAACCTATTTTTCGCTAATATAAGAAGATTTCATGCATGGTGAACGATCAATGTACGTGTTATAGTACTCGTACATCAAACATATTGTCGTCAGAAACATCCGTTTATGCTTTCTTTTGTGTCTATCCATGTGGGCCTCCATCTGGCTTCTTCTATTTGCATCCATAGTGATGGGTATCCCCAAATGTTTCTCCTAAGAAATTATCATTTATATGAGAGTTTAAGACAATAAAAAAAGAAACGTTTACAAATGATTAGGAAGGTATGACAGAGTTCACAAGTACAACTCTAGAAAAAAAATTATAGATAATGCAGTGGAAATGTTCTAGTCATAAAAAATATAAAACATTTCAAATGTTCAAACGATCATAAAAACACCGAATATATGTCACTCTGCGGGCGATAGGCATCTGCACAAAAAAATCTCTACGGACTGGGTCCTTTAGCAATTCTGCTGTGAACAGACACAACTCTTCATCTGCATAAATTTGGTTATAGCACTTAGGATTTCAAGTGCCTCCAGGATAATGCTTGAATGAGAAGTTTAATATTCTAGTTTGAAACAAGAAACCGCCACAGATAGCTTATTTCTGAGGGAAAAAGGACCAAATTTTTTTTTATCAACAACCCTTGGACGTTTGGAACAGGAAATGGTTCCATATTCGTTCTGATGTGGGTTGGGGACGTCAATGAAATCAACTGAACCTCCAGAGGTTCCCAAATTCACGTACATAGTTCCCCGTTGCAACCACTCTCCCAAACATGTGGTCGAGTTTCTCCTCCAATTCAGGCTCAATTCCAGTAAGCTTAAATTTCTTTGCAGCAAGCACCACCTATACAGAAAATGAGAAACACCCAATTAGAATAAACTATAAAGTTACAAAATAAAAAAATTTACAAACAAAGCTCACCGCAAGTCTTTCAGCACACCATTCCTCAGGTGCATCAATTGTTCACTTCACTGGATCCCAACCAAGACCGGTAGAACCCCTTTTCAATTCCTTCCAAATTTTTCATTCTTTCTTCATTGGTCCCACTTGTACTTCATTTGCAACCTGTCGTATTTCCTGCATGTACATTCCTTGAAATTTTTGATAATATTTTTCCACCCCTTTTTATTGAAATAGTTTGTATGTCTATTCCCCGTTCAATCTCTTTAAGACAAATATCGCAAAATATTATTTTCGTATCTTTTTCCCAAAATGCGGGTGTAGCAACATTTTTAGGCTTATTATCCATGTTATTACTATAACAAAATAATGTTATAAAACACAACAGTAAAATCAATTAGAAAGTAGAAAAAGGTAAAGTTTAGGTGTTATATATGTAAATACATAGAATTTGGGAGGCAGCAAGCATTTTTTGTACAGTAAAAATCGAAAAAAATAAGAAACTCTTGCAAGCCAACCTCCCTATGATAAAACTCTTGAAAGATTTGCTCTAAAGCAGACCACAAACTCTCCATTCTATCAACACTAACGGAACAAATGATCTACGTCTGGAGAAATATCCCTCACATAATTGAAGAACACTTTTATAAAATAAAGAAACAGAAAAGTGAAATAAACTACATATTAAGAAAACTGCATATCTATAAACTACATATTGAGAAAAGTGAAATAAATCGCCAACAAACATCTTGAACTACTGAATCTGCTCACAGTTGAAATGGAATTACGAACTCTTTCCTCACTAAACTGCATAGTAAATATATGACACACAAATCAATACAAATGGATTGCTTTGCTCTTTTTCATCCCAAGTCACTAGTTTTTACCTGCTAAAATATGTTACCCTGCTCATGTAACTTAACTAAAAAAGCATGCAAATTACCTTCCTTTAAAGTTCAATATTATTAAAAATATACATAAAACCTTATAAAATATGCACTTAAAACAGGTTAATTTTAGGTGGATCAAATCCCCCAAACTTAAACGTTACTTGTCCTCAAGTAACTCCTTATACCATATATAAAATTTATAACATGTGGTAGCAAATTTAACTTAAAAACTTCTATAATTTCTACTTTATAAATGCTATAGTGAAATTTTCAGAAATATTTTTTAACAACTCATGTTAAAAACTATAATACAAGAATATTTAACAGTCAACTCTAAAAGTTTTGATTTTCTATTTATTTCAAAAATAACTGCAATTCATCATACTTAAGATACTTTGAAGAAATACCAGAAAAAGAATTGCATGTGAACTTAATCAGTAAAGGTACTAATACCTAAGTTAGAAATGTTACTAAGTTTCTTTCTTCAAGTTTATTCAAGTAGAGTCAATTGTTGATGAGGCATCTCCTCAAGCTTCTTCTAACATATTTTTTTTCTTTTTGCTTTTCTTTTTATTTTTCTTTTAGGATCATTCTAAATCCTTTCTTTTTTTCTTTTATCTTTCTTTTTTCATATGTCATGTGAGGATTACTATATCTGGATAGCCTTTAATGATTTTGAACTCCACTATCCTCCTCTTAAAGTTAAAAACATCTCTCATTTCTTTACCTTAATAAATGTGTATTAGCTTTAAGATTTTTCATAAAGTCTGATTTTTTTTCTTTTCGAGTATAAATCTAAGATCCTTAATATTTCCAAAAATACAATTTTTTACTTTAAATAGCAAAAGCATAACTCTGAACCCTTTATACTAAATATCTTAATTCTAGAATTAATCTTCATTATTAAAAACTTTCACTTAGGTTTTCTACAACTTTCATAAAATCAAAAATATAGTTTTCTAAAGTTAACTCTACATACCACAGGTTATGTTAAAAAAAAATATTGAAAAAAATAATTTTCCGAGGATAAATAAAATTTAGTTTAAAAAGAATTTTCTCTCTTCCCCCAAACTTAAATTTTTAAACCAATTTAAAGTAGGAAAGTTCATGAAGGAAGAGAAAAATTTTTTAATTTAAAGCAGGAAATTTCATGAAGGAAGAGAAAATTTTTTTAATTTAATGTAGGTACATGTAGGAAAGTCATGTATTGAGTAGTAATAAACATAAGATTGACGTGCATAACAATAAAAACATAAAATAAACACTACTCTAACATTTAAATTGGAGCAAAATATAAATAATAGAACTAACAGTTTAACAGAGACAGATACTAAATACAAGCACATCGCAACACAAATATAAATAATCATGAATAAAATAAAGTTCAAATATTCTAACACATCAAAGAAAAGAAAGAAAACACAAACTAAACATCAACATCTTCAGCATCTCTAGCATCATCATAACCATCATCATCATCATCATCATCATCACCCAAATTTATGTCCTCATCCATCTCAGAAGGTCGATATGGTGTGAAAGTGGGGCGAGTAGGAAATTCCACAGAATGATCATCTCCCATGTATCTTCTCACGGCCTCATTATAAGCAAAATCATACTCAACCTTCCTCATCATAATATCATCACTATGCTACAAGTGAGATTCAAGGTCTTTTACCTGATTCTGTAAAGTTATAAGATCTCCTTATTGAATCATCATTTGTTTCATAAGAGAATGCAGAGAAATAGAATCAGAAGCTGATGGTTTAGGAGTAGGAGCAGGAGCAGAAGTAGAAGCTGAAGTAGAAGGTATGTTAACTCCAGTCCTATGTTTAGTCCCAAAATATTTCTCATATTTTTCCAAATTTGTTTTTCCAATAGTTTTATGTGATGGCAAAGTTTCTTCCCAAGTCTCCTACTTCACACCATATCCAATACACAAAGTAGTAATAACAGCAGGGCAGCCCAAACCTCATGTAGTTCCTCCTCTCGAGGAAACAAGTATGTTTGTATAAATAAGGGAGCCAATATCAATATGTTTCTTCATATGAATACAATAGTTCAAGGTGGTTGTCTCACGGGTTACCTCACTAAAATGGTTGGAGGGCAGTAATCTACCAGATATGAAATAGTGTCATGCTCAAGAATAAACATCAAGATTTGAGAAAGAAAAGTTCACCCTTCGCCCATTTTTTATTTTTTGAATTCTATTTCCATCAGTCAAAAATCTCACAATCTCATCTAATTTCTCATCAGTAGGATGAAACTAAAAAAAGAAGCAGGTAGGAACACTGTGCGGATGGTATACGTGTTAATATGAGCAGAACTGTTGTCTACGTATTGCCCGCATACATAGACTAAATCATCTGATTCGTCTAGCAGGTTTGCATAAAACTCTTGGACCAAAAAAATTACAGATACGACAGTGAAATAACAAAAGTTCTCCCACTGTTGCTCCGCAATCAAGTACTCAATAGTTCTTCTAGGACATAGAAAACTATGTTCTTCAATCAATTTCTTTGATTGCAGATCAACATACTTGTTTCGTGCCCTTGCACTGACAAACTTATCAAAATCAAAAGTTGTCTTTTCCTTGCCTCTGTTCATTTTAGGATTCATGATTAATCTAAATTTTTTTAAGATAAATTCCAAAAATCACAAACTCAACTTCAAAAGGCTCCAAAAAATACCATCTAAACATAAATAATTATTTAAATAATTATTTAACTCTGAATTTCACATTATTTTCATCAAGTTTTAAAACTTTTGGCCTAATCCATAATGTTGGTGAAATCCATTGTCAAATCCAAATTTTCCAAAGCCAAGGTGAAGATCTTAACCAGAGATGAAGAAATTTAAAGTTTGGAAGCCTAACTTTAAGCCAATCAAGCACAAATGAAACCCTAAGGGAGCAAATTTCAAGAAAATGGAGGAAGGAGACGAACCATAGGTTAAATTGGCAAAATTCGTGGGTGCATGCACTTAAAATGACACACGGGTTAGTTCGGCGCTATAGCGTCGCACCAAGAAGTGGTGCTATAGCGTCGTTCATACTCATCCAGACTTCAAATTTTTTTTATATTTGAAAAAGAAATAGAAAATCTAGAATGCAGAAAGACTTATTTTTCAAATTTTAACAATCACATTTATAGTTATTGAGTTCGTCGCCATTCCAAAATTTTAAATTCATAAATGCAATATGAACACATAAGGTCAATTTTTCACAACACAAAAAAAAAGTTTTCTTATATTTAATAAAAAGTTCAATACATACCACACAACCACAAAGACATCATTAAAATGTTCATACACCAAAGACAATACAAACCACACTAAGTCTTAACACAAACATGATAGGTACACCATATGGAATTACATAACATTAAATCAGAAATGTTTATATAAAAACAACCTTTACGACCACTCTTGATCAGTGGTGATATTCTCCATTCCACTCACCAAGCAATTTTTATCATAGCAATGGTAGAAAGGAGGAAATTCTTTAGCAAATTTATCATTGATCCACTTGTTGGTGTTATACATAGTCACTTAACTATCTTGGAAACACGGAAAATTTTTGAAATACAGTGGTGGGAGAAATCTCTCCTAATTCTAACCTTCAAAAAATGGATAAAGGCCTGAGATTAATACTAGCTCTCAAATCGCATAAGTCTTTTTCATAGAATTTATCTCCAATCGGATAAGGTATTGTGAAGCTATCAGGGTCTTTAAGCTTTTGAGGAAGCTTCTTTTGAATTATTGCACTAAATTCTTCACTCAGTGTAACACTCTCATAAGCTTCAAACTTCCTTTTCTTGTCTAATATATCTTTCATAAATTTGGCATAACTCAGTATTTGTTCTAAAGCTTCTGCAAACAGAATATTGATTGTAAGCTTCTTAAATATCTTAAAAATTTTGAAAATTGTTGATCAAGCTTTTGTTGTCTAAGTATTTGTAGAAAAGGAGGTGGTGGTCTTTCTAAATCATTTTTAATTGGAGAGATAGATCTTTCTGAGTCTTTAGAAATAGTTTCTTTAGGTTCTTTAATCTCTCTCTCAACTTCAATTTCTTTTTGACTTCTAACTTTTAATTTTTTTCTACTCTTATGTTGAACAGCTTTAATTTGTTTTCATTATGTTCCTTTATCTTTAGGATTTACTTCAACATTACTAGGAAGTGTTCCCTGGGGTCTATTACTACATGCGTTAGCAATTTGTTCCACCTGATTCTCAATATTTCTTATTGCAACGCTTTGACTTTGCATCTGATTACCCATTTGCAAAACTACTTCTTTTGTAGATAACTTTTTTTTCCTTAAATTGTTGGTTATTAAAGTCAGGAGGATAAGAAGGTCGGTAGTTAGAATTACCCAGATTATTCCAGTTTCCTATTGGGTTCACTTGATTCTTCCTCCATTGCTGATTTTCACCACCAGAATTGTTCCAGTTAAAATTAAGGTGGACTTTCTAACCTAGGTTATAAAAGTTTGAATATGGGTTATTGGGTTTAGTAGCAACTGCATGTAATGTTTCTTATGATTTAGAATCATTCGTTTGTCCTAATAACTTTTCTTCACTTGTTTGAGGTATTTGGGAAAAATTCATTACATTATAATCTAACCTCTTAGATAACGCAGCAACTTGAGCTACTAAGATGGTATAAGCATCATTATCATAAATGCTAGCCACTCTTTTAGGATTTACCCTTTTTGAGAGCCATTGAAATTTATTAGGGCAATTTCTTCAATTAAGGCATGAGTTTCATCAAATGATTTTGACATTGATGATCCTCCAACATCATCATTTTCAATTAACCCATTGAAAAATATTTGAATAATTAACCAATCAGGTAAATCATGATGTGGACACTTTCTAAAGAATTCCTTAAATCGTTCCTAAGCCTCATAAATTGAATCCCTTTCATACTGAATAAAATAAGTAATATCATTTCTAAGCTTGGCATTTCTTTAAGGAGAAAAATATTTAGCTAGGAATTTTTGTCATTTTTCCCCAAATTTTAACAGATTCAGGTGCTACTGAATTTAATCATATCTTAGTTCTATCCCTTAAAGAAAAAGAAAAATGTCTAAGTCTAATCGCATCATTCGATGCACCATCATATTTGAATATAGCATAGAATTCTAGAAAACTTGCAAGATGTAAATTATGATTCTCAGTTGATATTCCACCAAACTGATTATTTTGCACCATTTGTGTTATTCCAGATTTAATTTCAAATGAGTTAGTTGCTACAGCAGAGATTTGAATAATTAAATGAATTTCATCTGGCGTAGGGTTTGTATAATCTCTTAAAGGTCTTTATAAATTTTGATGTTCATTTTCATTAGTAAGGGTTTCAATGCTATTTTGTGATGTGTACCATTTCTTGAAAATTGTGAAGTTATTTTTGCTTTCAAATTATCTTATGGTTCGCTCAAATTCAGAATCATAGGGTACTAAACCTTCAGATCTTGAACTTCGCATACAAAAAGCAAAATTCAGAAAATAAAATACTAAAACAATCCAAATAAAATAAAATTATATTTTTTTTCTATTTTTGCAAAAAAATTTATATTTTTCAGTTTTTATAATTTTTTGTTATTTTCAATTTTTGTAATTTTTTAAAATTTTAAGTAAAAATTATTAATAAAAAATAAAATTTCAAAGAAAATTCTGAAAAAGTTATTTCCTTTAATATTTCTTTCTTTTTTTTCGTCTCCCCAGCAACGATGCCAAAAACTTGACCTGACCCACAATTACGCAGGTATTTATGTTCCTTAATATGCCAAAAATTTGACTCAAATTATATTTAGCGGCTAGTGAGAACAAATGTAATATGATAAAAATTTAAGAAATAGTTTTCTCACTAAGTATACTATGCAAGTATACGTATTTTTTCAAGTAACATAGAGTTTTCTTTAAAAACCCCAATATCGATTCCACAGGGAATAAGTAAACAAGTAAACAATGAAATGAAATATAGGAATTTTGACTTTAAGAAAACTTTACTTCAGATTACAAAAACTATTTAAAGATGAAAATTACGTTTACAAATATCTACAACATGCAAGTAAAGTAAATGTGTTGACTTAAACAATATATAAAAATAGACTTACCCCTTGCAAATAATTCATAATCAGTGTAGGATTTCAAAATTATTTAGAAACTTAAATGTGGTATTGTGACAAATAGGAGCATACTTATTCTTTACTTCTTTCAAATTGTGTAAAGAACATTGACTGATCTAAAGTTGGTGTCGGTATGTATAGTAGTGTTGGGTAGGTTCTAGTCTCTCACTCCTATATTACTCACTGTGTCCTCTCTATAGAACCTGCCAATGACCCTTAGTTCCATCTCTAGATCAAATTGATAAAAGAATCTAGAAACATCAATTCTTCATCTATTAAATATTATCTCCCTATCTATTTGCACCCCCCTTCGGATGATTGTGACTGCTCTTTCCAAGGTAAAATGTGATATTTACAAGTCAAGAAATCTTAGCCCTTTTGAATCTATAAGTTCCTCAACAGGTTTTAACTATACAAGTGGTTAACCTGTAAATAAATTAAGGACTGGTAAAAAATATTATCACAATTTTTAGAAATAAAAGAAGTTCTAAACAAAATATAAATCACTTCTTAATTACTTCATATTGCAAGAAGAAAGAAAGAAAACTACTCACGAAGTATGGGAATAACAAAACAAAACATATTTATAAAACTCCAATCTAAAGTACAAAACTTAAAGACAAAGATACAAATACTTATCTAGAATGTTCCCCTAAGCACTCCTCTGAAGTTCGCTGACTTCTCTGACTTCAACAACATTTACAAGAGACGCAAACTCCAGAAATAACAAAGACTCACAAAGAAAAGTTCTCACATACTTAACACACTCACACACTATGAGATTCTATCGATCCGACTCCTCTAGCCCCTTGGAATTAATCCATATTTATAGAGCTCCGAAAATGACCAAGGGTTGCTTCAGACATCTCTTTAAAATTTGGTCTCATTCAATGAATCTTTTAGAAAATAACCGTAACGCCTAGGTGCCAAACCGTTGCACCTAGGCGCCAACCAATTTCTGCATCTGACGCCTAGGCTTCGGTTCGGTCGGTCTGGTACTTTTATTCTATTTAGCTCATTTTTCTCATTTTTTATGTATTTTTGCTTATTTTTAATCTTAAACTCTTTTTCTTGCACATGCAACCAAAAACATAAAAATATCATTCATTAAAGCATAACATTCTCAAAAATTGAGTATAAAATGTACATAAAAAATATGTAAATTTAAGGTGGATCAATCTCGCGACTGCGTTTATTAAAAACCTGAACATCATGTTCGGATAAGCAAAAAAAATGCACCAAACAAACATATTGGATGTGTTTTCAAAATGAAAACACACCAAATAAGTTGCCCCAAACAGGGTCTTACATATATACCGCTAAATACCTATGTATTTATGTATATAACACCAAAAATTCAAATATTACATATATATACCACCTTACCTCTGCATGAGAAGGTGTCTTTTACTTCTTAGAAGTTAAAGCAGTGATTGTTTTATTATGATATGAAAGATTTAGGTGGTATAAATGTAAAAAAGTAAAGTTTGTGTATTAGATATGTAACTACTTGAGATTGGGTGATATGCATGTAAATACCAACAAGAAATTATTCCACTAACTGGGGTCTGCTACATGAATCTTTTTTCTCCATTTTGTTTTATTGAGTGTCACATTTTCATTTAATTCAAATAGATTAAAATCATTTTTTATACAATATGTCAAAGTTTTTTTAGGTCTACCTCTACCTTTCTTAAGTTGAATCTAAAACATCTACTCTCATAACTAAATCCTTAGATGGTCGATTTTTAACACAACTAAACCATCTAAGAAATTACTTCTAATCTTGTTTTTCACTAGAGCTAAACCAACCCTATTACAGCTAGATTCGTTTCACATTTTGTCTTCAAGTGTCAAGTCACTCATCCACCTAAGCACTCTCATTTCAGCAACACTTAACTCTGTTTTATGCTTCTCATTTAAAGACGAAACATTTTGCGCCATAAAGCATTTCAGGGCTCACTGTAATCTAAAAAAAATTTCCTTAAAGTCTAAGGGGTGCTTTTCTATCACATGATAGGCCTAATGTGTTCCTCCCTCGCAACCTACCAACCTGAAGTCTTTTAACAACATTCTCGTCTGTATCAACATCACCAATAGACTCGATACATGTAAAATATTCACACCTTTTAATGTTTTGATCACCCATAGTTAATACTCTGCCATTAGAACAACTAACTACTAAAATTATGTTCCATGTATTTAGTCTTAGATCTACTCAAACGAAGGTCTTTAGGTTATAACATTGGCGTCCACAATTCACGTTCTTTCATAAACTCTTTCTCTAGTCTTATCAACAAGAACGATATATCAACGAAAAAACATGCAATCTCATTTAAATGTCCAGTAAGAGCGACCACAAACACCTCAAAATAAAAAAGAAGTGCCGTCATTTTCATTGAGCAAAGATCAGTTGTGGCTAAATTTTGCAAAAGAAGATGATTATCATTATTTATCTAAGACAAACCTCACTGGGTAAATAATTGTTTTGTTTCATCTTTATCATTTTTTTTCTATCCTTATTATGACTGACTGACTGACTGCAATCTATGACGTCATGTTTATTTCAACAGCTCCCTTCGCCTGCACGGAAATGCCACTGTTCTGATGAACTCAGCCCATCTTTTTATTAAAAAAAACAAAAAGAAAAAAACAATTGTATGACATCACTGCTGTTCTATTGAAGCTATCTACAAAACACAAATGTTATTATATTGCCAATATTTACATTTTAAAGGTTGTTTTTGAAAAAGAATGTGAAATGTTTGCATTNCTTATCATTTTTTCTACCCTTATTATGACTGACTGACTATATAATCTATGAAGTCATGTTTATTTCAACAGCTTCCTTCGCCTGCACGGAAATGCCACTGTTCTGATGAACTCAGCCCATCTTTTTATCCAAAAAAAAAAAAAAAACAAAAAACAATCGTATGACATCACTGCTGTTCTATTGAAGCTATCTACAAAACGCAAATGTTATTATATTGCCAATCTTTACATTTTAAAGGTTGTTTTTGAAAAAGAATGTGAAGACTCTATTTCTTCTCTGTAGGTGATACGTCTTGAATTTGCTTTTACTTTAGCTTGAAGTGAAATTTGAAAAGTATGGCCACCAAGGAATTTTCCTTCAAAAATCCACCGCTAATTTCCTGGCTAAGTGCTTTTCTTCGTCATGCTGAGCTTTTTGTGGGACTTTGACAGTGCCATACCAACAAAAAAAGTCATGTGCTTTAGATGACTTCACCATAAGCCTTGGTTTGTTTTTGCAATATTATGTATTGTGAAATAAAATTATTCCTGTATTTTTTGGCTTTTTTGATAATATATACCCATTGTTAACAATATGTGTTGACCATGGGTTGGACAGGTATTATTATTGACATGCATATGCATATTACACAAATTTGACTTAATTTCATGTATTAACATTCTAAACCTTTATATTGACATTTATAATATTTTGGCGAAATAAAGTTGTGCATGAAAAAGTGTATTTTAGTTTTCAAGATAAATTAATTTTGATTTTCTTTTGTGAAATTGAAGAGTTGAATTTTAAGCATGTAAATATGAAAGCTTAGGTGTTTGATAACGTAAATACATAAGAATTTTGTGCCATGTATGTAACTGTCTCTTGCTCTAGAAAGATTTAAATGCGGACTAAAATTCTTATGTATTTACATATCTGACAGCTAAACTTCAATTTTTACATGTCTCTCATTTTTTTAATGTCAAGGTAGTGATATTCTTTTATGTGATTAAAGATTTGGTTGATATAAATGTAAAATTAATGTGTTAGATATGTTAATACGCAAGAATTGGGTGGGAATTGGCAGGGGCTAACCTAGGTAGGATCCAGGAGGTCAAATTTAGATTTTTATATGTATAGGAGGATAATTTAATATTGCGTCCCTTCTAAAATATCAGTTTTGACTCCCTGAAATATCATTGTATTCTTTGATGCCCTTGCCACTCCCATAGTGCGTCTAGAATAGCAGTTTGCCCCCCTTCAAAAAAAATGTTGGTTTCACCCCTAGTAACTAGTATATACCCGCCCCTTCGTCTTATTTAATTAAGTTTTTCCGAGCTCTACAAACTATGAGTTAGATTTTAGTTTAAAATAAAATTGAGGTATTTAATGACTCGAATACAAAATGCCCCATTACATATAATTTGAGGTCTGGTTAACTAAAACTTCACATTGATAGCAACCGATGTAACATAAGAAAGACATGATTTCTTGTGTCCACGTGTTTTGGTTGAACCCAAATAAAAAACAAAAGGGGTGATTTATATGCATATCACACACTTCTTATATATTTACATATCTAATATCTAGTTCATGTACTGAAATGGTTTATTACTTATAGGTTATGAAATTTGTTCTGATCAATACAGTTGCAGAATTGCCATTGTAAGAGTAGTTGCACCTGCAATTAGCTATCCTAACAATCCAGTTCATGTTATGGTAGCTATAAAATTACAGTTAGGTATTTTGAATAAATTTTAAACATTTTAAAGCGAGATTTTATATTTGTTGAAATAGTGAAAAGATATGTGGTTTGTTGATTAAAGGAGAACGTTGTATTTAAGAACTCAATAAGTTTGAGCTAAACATACTGTGATAAAGCACTCATCATATTAAAAAAGAAAAGGAAAAATTTGCATATATACCTCACTAGTCCTTGGTATTTACATATCTAATGTCTAAAGTTTCATATTTACATTTATTACTTTTTTGTGTTATTTCACTTTTAAAAAGTTAGTTATAGTGATACTTTTATGTGATATTCAAGATTTGAATGTTATGGACCTGAATAGGAAAGTTTAGTTATTGTACATGTAAATATATAAGAATTTAATGCCTCAAAAAAATAAAATGGGGTAGAATAATTTGGCAAAAGTTATGTCCATGGAAGTACGGGTGTTAATTTGAGTTTGCGGGTTAGGTTTGGATTTAACTCGAAATTTATATGACTTGAAATTGGTTGACCTGAACCTAACCCGAATGTTAAATGAATTAGAAAGACTAAGGAGCTCAATCCACTCTCCCGAACCATTCAATATATGACATAATAGTTATTTGTGTTAATTTAAGATCATATTTGAGTTAATTTTGCGTCAAATTTAGGTTGATTTCAGGTTCATTTTGGGTTAACAGATTAATATAGAGCAATTTTAGGTTAACAATTTAGATTCGGGCCAATTTGGGTTTGTCGGTCAACCTGAATTTGAAATATTAAACAGGTTAGGATTCCAAACCCGAATCTGACTCAAAAATTCTCCTAACAAAATAGAAATAGAATTTTCAAGTCAAGTTCGGGTTAAGTTGGTTAGGGAGATCAATTTTTGACACTTCTACGTAGTTGGTTGCCTTATTGAAGTTAACCTTTTTTATTCTTTGATAAGAAAAAAAAAATGTTACAGATAAAATTTGATCTCAACATTTCGAAACCTTATGAACTAAGTTAGTTGTTTTATGGCCACCTAAAACGATAATTTTATGAAAAATAAAATCTGCAACATGTATGCCGACGAAGTGTTCCCCTTCCAAAATGCTTATACGACGTAAGGTGACATCATAAATCATGATACCACACTAGCAGTTGACATCCAGTTAAGCAAGAGGAACACCTAATTTTGCAGTTGATATTTATTTCGCATGATATATATAAATATTAAACTGTAAAATTCAATAAGAAAATCGTGTTTCTCTGTAAAAGAAATGACCAGAGGCTATAATACGATCTTTCAGCAACTCCTAATGTGTCTAACAATTCGAATACCGTCTTTTTTAAGGATCAGGTCGTGAGAGGGGAATTTAAAACCCCCACCTGAGAAAAATTATTTCATACGGACACCGTATGCAGTGTCGGATCTCCACCGTTCATCACAGCAAATATGTATTTCGGTGAGACTTATTTTTTATTTTTTAAAAAAAATTTATGGACGGTGAAGATCGGACACCATATGCATTTCTGCATACGGTGTCTGTAAGAAATAATTTTTCCCGACCTGAGGAGTCTTACACCAAGGATGTCAACCAACTGACCGAGATATGTGACACGATATATATATATATATATATATATATATCTTTTATATCACATTAATTTAAATGAAAATGTGAATTTTATTTTTTAAAATTAAAATAGTGATATTTTTTTATGTGATATGAAAGATTTGGATGGCATATGTATAAATACATATATATAAGAATTAGGTGGTAGTTATATGAGGGTACTTGAGACGACCAGTCATATACATAGAGCATGCGAGTCGCCAGTTAGGCGCCCAAGATTTATTCGAGCGTTACAAATTGCAAGTCTTGATTATATTTGACATTTATAATTTATCATGATAGACCAATCTTTTGATAACTATGATGGTAGAGCGATGGTGTCCGCTGACTAATATATTCCATCTACCTGATTTTGAGAGGATAAAATTAAATTATATGTTATTCATATAATTGTAGTTAATAATGTATTAATTATTTTTAATAATTGCAGGTCAGATAACTAGCGCATTTCAGGATGTACAAATTTTTCTTAACATTATGGTGGATGGACAGGCGCTGATTGATCTAATTGTTGTTGGCCGCTGGTCTAGTCTGCTAGATTCTTGCGATGAATTATTAGGAAGACATCTAAATATAAATGAGGTTATCTATGATCATGAGGATGAAGAAGTCGTGGGAAACTTTCAAATGGGCCACTCTCAATCCCTTACTATTGTCTGTCGGTTAAGATGTGTCTTTTATAGAGAATCTTATGAGGATTTGGATTATCCCACTTTTTTGTAAATATTAGAGCATACATTTTATATATGTTAGGTTGTTTTTTACTACCTGATTCATCAAGCTCACACATGCATTTACAGTATTTGATATTAGTTGAAGATTTAGCAGCATTTTCATAGTACTCTTTAAAAGGCACTATTGTAACACAACTGTACTGAGAGTTAAATCTGGCCACAAAACTTACTCGTGCTAGAATAACCAGATGTTTATATCTATTACAAGTTTGGTGCTAGGAGCATTTGCATATTGAGAGACCTATTCTTCATGTTCTTATTCCCAAAGATTTATCACGCATGCCCTTGGGATTTAGGTATATTTTATGCAGACTACTTATGTTTGAAAATGTGTATGCAATTTCATTTATAATTTTATTTGATCTACCAAGATAGAATGGGGATAGAGAACGAGTGCCCCATGAAATGTATAGAAATGAAATTGATGGACTAATGCAGAGTCAGATATATTAATTTATATAAATAATCTTTTACATAATTTATCTAATTTATAACAAATCATAAGATCCAAACAAACAGGTTATTTAGGCATCGTTTCTCTACAGTATTATGGTGTGATTAGCAGAGATTTGTCTTGAGGGTATGGAAATATGGATAACTCATGAAACTCTTATCAACTAGAAAAGTGTGGAGTGGCTTCTTTTAAATCGAGTATTGCAACAATTTTTTTTTTATGTACAATCCACATCGATGGGGTCAATAGATCGACCATTTCCACTAGTCGATGGACGAGGAAAACCCAACAAGGATTCAATGCATTACCATCAAAATTTCATTGCTTTGTGAAACAACCATCAAGCTCTCATAGTTCCATTAAACTTACCTTCGAGTTATGGAAGTGTATAATTGTCACATTATTCATAGTGGTACAGATCATGGGCATCAATCTACATAGTTCAATCGTCTGTTGTACCATGGATACTTACCACCCCAGGTCACCTGGGGAGAGATTAATGATGAGTAAATATAATATAATGATTTTCTACATATTATTTCTTATATATTGTCCTGATTTAATAAAGTATGAACTCATGCTTGTTGACTACTATAATTGTTCAAAGGATCTTACTAGTAGATTTGGTTGTGGTCAAAGTGAAAATGTTATGACAATGTAAGAAGGATATGATGAACTCACTGATTCTATATTGATTATAGTGAGTTCTACAAACCACCAAAACACACTTCCCAAAGATCTACTTCAGATATCCCAAGGCGGTCACCCGAAAACTTCTCAAGAGGATTGACTGTAGATATTTTAAGAAGATCTTTTGCTTATGTTGGACCCTCAACATATGTAGAACCTCGACATATGCAGGGCCCTCAACATAAGTAGGACCTTCAGCACCATATGAGAGTTCTTCATATGCTCCACACTGATCAACTTTAGAGGGTGGACACTAAGATCTACAATTTCATTTGGGTCCCAACTACAGCAGACCACCATTCCACATTCAACAAGTGACTCTAGTTCTCACATCAACTGGTGATAAGATACAAGAGGGTGATGATGAAGCACATCAATTACGACAATCTAACCATCCAGATATATTCCAAGATCAGGATCTCTTCATCTAGAACTAAGAAAATAGATTTTATCATATTTTTGTAATCATTGTCCTGTCAACTACTTTTTAAATATTGGTTGAATTTAATTTCAAAAATTTTATGTTCCAAAGTTATTACTTCCAATGTTGAAGTTTAGTCAAAATTAAGTTATTTTTAATATTTTGATTATTTAAATATTACCCGACAAAATTAATTTCTTATTTTTCTTCAATTAAATATTTTTTATATTTATTTTTTTGTAATAATTCATTAAATAAAGTATTTAAATCAATATTATTAATTTATATCGTTTTATAACAATATTTTATAAAATCGAAATTTATTTATTATATTCAATCAAATACATTAACATTTTAATTTCAGATATTCATTTTTTTCAAAAATTCTTATTTAAGAAAAAATAACATTTCATTATTAAATTCTTTTAAATTTTAAGATTATAAATATTATTATAATTTTTTTTGCTGAATTCTTTTCTTAAAATTTAATTTTTATAATCGAAAATTTTCNTATAGACCAATATTTTGATAACTATGATGGTAGAGCGATGGTGTCCGCTGACTAATATATTCCATCTATCTGATTGTGAGAGGATAAAATACATATTAAATTATATGTTATTCATATAATTATAGTTAATAATGTATTAATTATGTTTAATAATTGCAGGTGAGATGACTAGCGCACTGCAAGATGTACAATTTTTTCTTAACATTATGGTGGATGGCAGACCCTGATTGGTCTAATTGTTGTTGGCCGCTGGTCTAGTCGGCTAGATTCTTGCGATGAATTATTAGGAAGACATCTAAACATAAATGAGGTTATCTATGATAATGAGGATGAAGAAATCTGAGAAACTTTCAAATGGGCAACTCTCAATCCCTTATTATTGTTCGTTGGTTAAGATATGTCTTTTATAGAGAATTTTATGAGGATTTGGATTATCCCACTTTTTGTAAATGTTATAGCATACATTTTATATATGTTAGGTTGTTTTTTACTACCTAATTCATCAAGCTCGCACATGCATTTACAGTATTTGCTATTACTTGAAGAATTAGCAGCATTTTCGTAGTACTCTATAAGAGGCACTATTGTAACACAACTATATTGAGAGTTAAATCTGGCCACAAAACTTACTCGTGCTAGAATAACCAGATGTTTACATCTATTACAAGTTTGGTGCTAGAAGCATTTGCGTATTGAGAGACCTATTCTTCGTGTTCCTATTCCCAAATATTTATCAAGCATGCCCTTGGGATTTAGGTATATTTTATGCAGACTACTTATGCTTGAAAATGTGCATGCAATTTCATTTATAATTTTATTTGATCTACCAAGAAAGAATGAGGATAGAGAATGAGAAGTGCCCCATGAAATGTATAGAAATGAAATTGATGGACTAATGCAGAGTCAGATATATTAATTTATATAAATAATCTTTTACATAATTTATCTAATTTATAACAAATCATAAGATCCAAACAAACGAGTTATTTAGGCACTGTTTCTCGACAGTATTATGGTGTGATTACCAGAGATTTGTCTTGGGAGTATGGAAATATGGATAACTCATGAACCTCTTATCAACTAGAAAAGTGTGAAGTGGCATCTTTTAAATCGAGTATTGCAACAATTTTTTTCTGCACAATCCACATTGATTGGGTCAATAAATCGACCATTTCCACTAGTCAATGGACGAGGAAAACCCAATAGGGATTCAATGCATTACCATCAAAATTTCATTGCTTTGTGAAACAACCATCAAGCTCTCATAGTTCCATTAAACTCACCTTCGAGCGATGGAAGTGTAGAATTGTCGCATTATTTATAGTGGTATAGATCATGGACATCGATCTACATAGTTCAATCGTCTGTTGTACCATGGATACTTACCACCCCAGGTCACCTGGGGAGAGATCAATGGTGAGTAAATATAATATTATGATTTTGTACATATTATTTCTTATATATTGTCCTGATTTAATAAATTATGAACTCATGCATGTTGACTACTACATTTGTTCAAAGGGACTTACTAGTAGATTTGGTTGTGGTCAAGGTGAAGATGTTATGACAATGCAAGAAGGACACGATGAACTCACTGAGCTTTTCAATAAGTGGATCAATTACTCTATATTGATTATAGCGAGTTCTACAAACCACCAAAACACACTTCCCAAAGATCTACTTCAGATATCCCAAGGCGGTCACCCGAAAACTTCTCAAGAGGATTGACTGTAGATACTTTAAGAAGTTCTTTTGCCTATGTTGGGCCCTCAACATATGTAGAACCTCAATATATGCAGGACCCTCAACATATGCAGGACCTTCAACATCATATGAGGGTTCTTCATATGCTCCACACTGATCAACTTTAGAGGATGGACGCTAAGATCTGCAATTTCATTTGGGTCCCAACTCCACCAAATCACCATTCCACATTCAACAAGAGACTAGTTGTCACATCAACTGGTGATAAGATACAAGAGGGTGATGATGAAGAACATCAATTACGACAAACTAACCATCAAGATATATTCCAGGATCAGAAGCTCTTCATCTAGAACTAAATAAATAGATTTTATCATATTTTTGTAATCATTGTACTGTCAACTACTTTTAAATATAGGTTGAATTTAATTTCAAAAATTTTATGTTCGAAAGTTATTACTTCCAATGTTGAAGTTTAGTCAAAATTAAGTTATCTTTAATATTTTGATTATTTAAATATTACCTGGCAAAATTAATTTCTTATTTTCCTTCAATTAATTATTTTTTTTTTTTTTTACTAATTCCTTAAATAAAGTATTTAAATCAATATTATTAATTTATATCATTTTATAACTATATTTTATATATTCGAAATTTATTTATTATATTCAATGAAATACATTAACATTTTAAATTCAGATATTCATTTTTTTCAAAAATTCTTATTTAAGAAAAAATAACATTTCACTATTAAATTCTTTTAAATTTTAAGATTATAAATATTGTTATAATCTTTTACTAAATTCTTTACATAAAATTTAATTTTTATAATCGAGAAATTTTTTAATATCTAATTTTTATAGTTGGAATGCATGGGGGTGAGGGGGGAAACACAAAAATATTTTGCCTTTAACCTTGCATTTCACATTAAACTTGCGTTACACGTTAAATGCAACAAATGTTTCTGTTTCACTAGATACACAAATGTCCCTTGCGATTTTGCTACTCCTGCGTAATTCCCATCTACCTGCTCCTAATACTAATATTACATAACCTTAAGCCTCTTTTAAAAATTTGGCATATATATATATATATATATATATATATATATATAAGAATGATCGAAGGCTATTAGACGAGCCCCAGTCATCTTTAATGTGTTAAATATTCGAGTACCATACCCTACACACGGAGGATTCGAACCTATGACCTGAGGGGACTTACGACCTTTAGAGTGACTGTTCTGTTAACAGGTAACGGTAGGCGCACTTTTAAGTATTTGAGATATATATATATATATATTATTGTCATTTCAAATTGAATCAAACCAGTTAATATCATATATTTTTTTTATATTATATTTGCTAACTTTATCTTTACCCAAAAGCATTTGAATACCTAATTCAAAGACACAACTAGGTTACAATGCCTCTATCACACATTACCATTAACCCAACCTCACATTCTACATATAAATCAATACAAAGACAGACTTTAATAAAACCTGCACTCTCACAATATTTCATTCAGCCCCAACCTTCGACAAAAAAGAAAGTTAAGCCATGGCTCCTTGCTGTTCCCTTTGCTTTGATCCCCACAACCTGCCCAAACTCCGCTCCTTCTTTCAACCCTTCTGCCTCCCTTTCTGCCGTGGTATTTTCTCCCCCTCCCCATCCCCTCTCCCCNGAATTTTAGGCACATGACGTGGGCTTTCATCATGGGACTAAAAAGTGCATGAAAAACCGATATTTGTGTCTATTATTGATTTCCTTTATATATATATATATATACATTATTTGCATTTCAAATTGAATCAAACCAGTCAATATCATATATTTTTATTATATTATACTTGCTAACTTTATCTTTACCCCAAAGGATTTGAATACCTAATTCAAAGACACAACTAGGTTACAATGCCTCTATCACACATTGCCATTAACCCAACCTCACATTCTACATATAAATCAATACAAATACAGACTTTAATAAAACCTGCACTCTCACAATATTTCATTCAGCCCAAGCCTTCAACAAAAAAAAAAGAGTTAAGGCATGGCTCCTTGCTGTTCCCTCTGCTTTGATCCCCACAACCTGCCCAAACTCCCCTCCTTCTTTCAACCCTTTTGCCTCCCTTTCTGCCGCGGTCTTTTCTCCCCCTCCCCTTCCCCTCTCCCCTCCGATGACGATGGCGGCGCCGCCGACGCCGACAACTACCNTACAATATTTCATTCAGCCCCAGCCTTCAACCAAAAAAAAAGTTAAGCCATGGCTCCTTGCTGTTTCCTTTGCTTTGATCCCGACAACCTGCCCAAACTCCCCTCCTTCTTTCAACCCTTTTGCCTCCCTTTCTGCCGCAGTCTTTTCTCCCCCTCCCCTTCCCCTCTCCCCTCCGATGACGATGGCGGCGCCGCCGACGCCGACAACTACCATCTTAACAATCATCATGTCTGTTTCCATACTACATCAATCAAAGTTTATAAAATTTCTATTCCAAAAAAAAAAAAAACTAAACTTTTTTTTGCTTTTCAGGTGATCATCTTGGAGATCAGGCAACGGGCGATGATGAAGGCGAGAAGCCAGCCGAGGAGCTCCTTCATAATCGTGACGGCAGAGGAGTTCGGGAGGCTTATTAATGTGGCGCCGCCGCCGCCTTCGAAGGCGAACAAATCCATTGATGCAGAGAAGGGAGAGAAGAATGATGGAAACTATGAAGGAGACGAAGAGAACGAGGAGTTCTTCTCGGTAAAGAGCTGTTTCTCTTGGTGCTCTAGCTGCGACGAAGACTGCTGGTTGAGTGGGAGGACGGCGGCGTTGTTGGTGACATTATCAGAGGAATGTGAGGGGTGGCCATTTGGGCTGTGGCGGCGGCGGAAGGTTGTAGTATTGCCGCCATTGCCGAAGTCGCCGGCAGATTCCTGGACTTGGCANATGATGGAAAATATGAAGGAGAGGAAGAGAACGAGGAGTTCTTCTCGGTAAAAAGCTGCTTCTCTCGGTGCTCTAGCGGAGACGAAGACTGCTGGTTGAGTGGGAGGACGGCGGTGTTGCTGGTGACGCTGTCGGAGGAATGTAAAGGGTGGCCGTTTGGGCTGTGGCGGCGGAGGAAGGTAGTGGTGCTTCCGCCATTGCCAAAGTCGCCGGCGGATTCCTGGACTTGGCATAAGAGGAACCTGAATAATGTTAAGGTTTAGCGGCAGCTGCTTTAAAACAGGTGNGCTGCTTTAAAACAGGTGTATTTGTTCTCCGGAACTAAGGGGAGGGTAATGGGGATAAAACGAAAAATAAAAAATTTTTTGGGTCAATTTTAAAATTAATTTTAAAATTTATCCTTATATCATTCTCTCTGTAACGTCTATGTTATACACACATACTGTGCGCACACACTTGTTGTCATACAGTTCATGGAGAGTTCTGATTTATTGTTATGAATATATAATATCAATTAAGTTAATGTATAAGAAAATGGATGTATTATATGTATTTGTAATCATATTTTTTAGTAATGCGTTTGTTATGATTGGATGTTAGAAGTTTTGCTGAAAAAAGTATATTATTCAAGGGCTATGCATGTAAGCTCTAGTAGTATTATGGTGATTTCTGATTTAATGTTAGAGTTTAGGGGGTGTTCGGTAACACTTGAAATAAGATTTATGCTGGGATTTAATGTAAATCCAGCCACAAGAAAATCACAGAAACTAAATCTGGCCAGCAGTCCCTTGAATCCAATTTTCTCCCTGTTCTGTAACTTGATTTATTTTTTGACGTAAATCCGGATTTACTCGATGCGATTGTTTTATATTTGAAAGAAGATCACGCGTGTGGATTTATATCAAACACTTCAAATAGATTTAAGAGGAGTTATAGTTGAACCAAATCAAACACTATTATAGATTTTACAATATTTAGATTTGATAAATGTTGATTTACCAGCTTTACTAAATTCTATTTAATGTAAATCCTATGCGCAACCAAGCACCCCCTAGATGAGTGAAACTATGATTTCACTATAGGAATTTATTCTATTTTCGATGGTCATATACCATCAGTTAATATCATAAAATCATCGGCTAGTAAATTTTCTAGCTTGTCAGTGATTTTGAAGGCGTAGCTAAAACCCTTTTCAGTAATTCATAAACAAACTGCTTTACCGATGACTTTTTGTTATGGGTGATATTCCAACGAGCGATGATCGTCGTTTTATGATAAATTTGAAGACGTAGGTAAGCCGTCAATTTTTGTCCGGTTTTTAATTATCTACAATCATTGAATTTAGCTGTTGTTTTTGCATAGGTAAACTGTTGAATGTAACATACAAGGTAGCCATCGACAAACTGGAACAAATGTCAATTTTTTTGTTGTAGAAACAAACCATCAGTTATGCTTCGGTATAGCAACGATAAGCTGTAAGAAAACTGTAGAAATGAAAAAAAAAAATCTCTTGCTTCCTAGTGACAATTCTCACACCTACAATCAAAGATGCAATAACTACAACGCAGTTTTACCAATACAAATATTTATCAAACTTAAATCACAGTAATAAACTTTCCAATCAAATAGATAAAAATTAAAAATCATTAAATTAAGCATATATAAAAAACGGTTTAGAAAAAGAATGTCCGCTCTAATGTTATATATATATATATATATATATATATATATATATATATATATATATATATATATATATATATANAACATCCTCCATGCCCTCATCATCATCCTCATCATAAAAACCATATGTCATTGGTTGCTATTCTCGCTAGTCTGCTCGGCGCTGGAGTACATCTAATTCCGATTTCATCTTGGCCTCTATCTCTGACCTCATCTCGGTGAGCTAGGCCGTGACCCGTAAGGACATTTAAATGTAGTCCTTTTCTGATTCTCAGGAGCTATTAGCATTTGATGGTACCTTGAATATTTATCCAGGAAACAAAAATATGATGACCCACTAATCTATCCAACATCTGGTCCAAAAAGGGTAATGAGAAATGATCTTTCCTGGTGGCTAAATTTTATTTTTTATAGTCAATACAAATTCACCACCCAGTGACTTATCTAGTAGGAATTAATTCATTCCTTTCATTACAGCTACAATCACTTCCGTCTTTCTTGGAAACATAATAGATCAGAAAAATCCATGCACTGTCCGAAATTGGATAAATAATACCTGCATCTAATTAATTTAATATTTCTTTATTTACCACTTTTTCATAATATAATTCAATCTTCTTTGAGGATCTGCTCTAAGTTTATGATTATCTTCCATTAAAACCCTGTGCATATATATTGAATAGCTGCTTCTTTTGATATCAGCCAATGTCTATCCAAAGGCTTTCTTGTAATGCCTTAATGTTTCAATTAATTTTTTTCTCTTGAGATTCCATTTAGTTTGAGGATATTATTACTAGTAATGTTTATGAATTCCCTAAATAAGCATACTTTAGATGCTTTGGGATTACCTTCATCTCTAGTTCAGGAGGTTCTTTAATAGAAAGAATGAGAGGTTTATTTTTTTCTGTTGCATCTAAAAGCTCAAACCTTTCCTAAACATAGTTTGAATCCTCATTAATCATCTCAATAGACTCATCTTGGAAATTAGTATCATTTTCATACCCCTGTTCTTATTGTCTTGTTTTAACTTCACAATTTTCTTTGATTGATCATTACTTAAATAATCAATAATCTCCATTCAATAACTCTCATCTTCTATTCCCTTAGCTCAATACTTCATCAACTTTAACACATTAAAAGTGACTTCCTGGTCATTAACTATCATGATTAACTCATTTTTTTATACATCTATCATAGTGCATACATTAACAAGAAAATGATTCCCTAAAATGATAGATATTTCTTTATCTTCCTCCATATCTAAAACATTGAAATCCATAGGGAAGATACATGTATCCACCTTAACCAGTACTTGCTTCGTAACCCATTTTGGATACGTGATTAATCGATCAACTAATTGAAGGGTTACAGTAGTGGGAGAAATCTCTCCTAAGCCTAACCTTCTGAATATAGATAAAGGCATAAGGTTACTGCCAGCTCCTAAATAACATAGAATTTTTTCACAGAATCTTTCTCCTATATCACATGGAATAGTAAAGCTACTAGGATCTTTAAGTTTTTAGGAAGCTTTTTCTGAATTATTTCGTTGCACTTCTCACTAAGCGCAACGATCTCGTGATCTCCAAACTTCCTCTTCTTGTTAAGGATGTCCTTCATAAACTTTGCATAGCTCGGCATCTGTTCTAGAGCTTCAGCAAAAGGAATGTTAATGATTAGCTTCTTGAATACTTTCATAAACTTTGAGAATTATTTATTTAGCTTCAGCTGTTTCAGCCTCTGAGGAAAAGGAGGTGGTAGTTTCTCTAAACTGATCTCAGATGGAGAGATAGGTTTTTCCAAGTCTTTCAGAATATTTTCTTCAGATTTTTCAATTTTTTTATTTTTCTTTCTAAAGTTCAGTCTCTTTTTGAATTCCAACAAATAATTCCCTTCTACTCCTAAGTTGGACATCTTTAACTTGCTTATTATTAGTCTCTTTAGGGTTTATCTGAATATTGCTAGAAAGCATTCCTTTGGTCCTATCGCTAAATGAGTTAGTAATTTATCCAAGTTGATTCTTTATATTTATATTTGCAGCATTATGAATTTGCAATTGATTTCCCATTTGTAACATTGCTCCCTTTGAATTATTTAGGGTTTAAAAAACTTCTTCTCTTTGAATTATTTGTTATTATTTAAGCCTAGCGAATAAGAAGGTTTATAATTAGTACTACTCTGGTTGTTCTAGTTTCCTTTAAGGTTAGCTTGATTGTTTCCTCAATGTTGGTTTCCAACCCTAGAGTTATTATTCTAGTTGAAGTTAGGGTGATTTTTCCATCCTGAGTTATAATAATTGGAATACGAGTTGTTGGGTCTGTTATTGATAGCATTTAAAGTTTTGAATGATGGTGATTGATAATTAATCATTTGACCTAATGAACTTTCTTCAACTATTTAGGGTAGTTGAGGTGAATTCATCCCAAACTGATCTAATTTCCTAAAAATTGCAACAACATGAAAAACAAGAATTGAAATTACATCAATATCGTGAACAATAACCACTTTTCTAAGGTTTGCCCTTTAGAGGGCCATTGAAAGTTGTTTGTAGCAATCTCTTCAATTAAAGAATTTGCTTCATCAAATGGCCACAAAGGTCATGATTGATTGCTACAAAAATAGTAGTTGGCCATACAAGCTATTGTTGGTTGATACAATAGTGATAGTTGGTCAAATATGCTATAGTTAGAAGCTATAACAGTGATAGATGGTCATAAAGGTTATAATTGGTTGCTACAAAGACATCAATTTACCATAAATGTGTTATTTTGGCAACAATAGTTCTAAGTAGGGGTTATCAATGGTTGGTGGTTGACATCGACCAACGATGATGGTCGATGGTGGTCGACAGTGGGTTATAAGTGATGTTTGACTGTGGTTAGCAGCTACGTATATTGTTGTTTATTCATTGGGGGTTTCCAAAACATGTGTTAGACACAAAAAACCATATTTGGAATATAATGATTGTAATTAGGACTTGTTGTTGGGGGACGGTTAGCTTTTGTAGGTGGAGATTTTCGATAGTGGTTGATAGCATACATAAGATGGTCAACGATGATCAATGGCCACTGAGACCGTTGGTTCTTATTTGGTCTGTAGAATTTCTCTTATTCTTTCTTCTTTCAAGTGAAGAGGGGTGGTTTTTTTATAGGCTTTTTGGAGAGGGGTATTTTGGTCATTTGGAATGTAAGTTCGCTAACTTTTGATCAGGTAGCCAATGCTAATCCACCTTGATCATATGTGATTTTTTAATGGTTTGAGTAACTAAGTGACCTCAAAATTTAGCAATTTTGGGCTCATTGGATTCCTCTCATGAGAAGCTCAATTTAAATATAAATAAATCAAATTTGGAGTTCATTTGACCATTTAATTGAAAATCCCAAAATCCTTAGTTATGCTTCAATGACTTTATATAAGCTTGATTGAACCCGAGTTGAACCAATTTTTGTATCATTGGATTTGTTTTACCAAGATATTTAATTTAATTATAAAGTTGTTGAAATTGGGACCCCAATGATCTTAATTTTGAAATTTGAAAATTCTTAATAAAAAATGCATCGATATTCATGTTTGATAAAAAAATTGTTGGTAACTCATCAATCTCCATCCCCTCAAAACTCAATCATATTGATTCAAATTAAATTTACTCATAAAACATATGTANAAAACAGGTGTATTGGTTCTCATGAACAAAGGAGAGGGTTAATGGGGATAAAAAGATAAATAAAATTTTCTCAGGGTTAAATTTAAAATTTTAAGTTTTGAATAAAATAATTTCAAAAATTTTAAAATTTATCTTTATATCATTCTCCCTGTCTGTAACGTAGCACTAGTTCAACAAAAATTACAGTTATTATTATTAGTTTGTCAATCTCTCTATGTTATACACACATGTTGTGCGCACATACTCGTCATACAGTTCATGGAGAGTTTTGATTTATTGTTATGAATATATAACATCAATTAAGTTAATATATAGGAAAATAGATGTATTATATGTATTTGTAATCATATTTTTTTGGTAATGTGCTATTTATGAATGGATGTTAAAAGTTTTGCTGAAAAGTGTATATTATTCATGGGCTATGCATGTAAGCGCAATTAGTATTATGGTGATTTCTGATTTGATGTTAGAGTTTAGGGGGTGTTCGGTAACACTTTAAATAAGGTTTATGCTGGAATTTAATGTAAATCCAGCCAAAAGAAAAATCACAGAAACTAAATCTGGCCAGCAGTCTCTTAAATCCAATTTTCTCCCCATTCTGTAACTTGATTTATTTTTTAACGTAAATTCGTATTTACTCGATGCGATTGTTTTATATTTGAAAGATGATCACACGTGTGGATTTATATCAAACACTTCAAATAGATTTAAAAGGAGTTATACTCAAACCAAATCAAACACTAGTTTAGATTTACAATATTTACATTTGATAAATGTTGATTAACGAGCTTTACTAAATTCTATTTAATGTAAATCCTATGTGCAACCAAGCACCCCCTAGATGAGTTGAACTATGATTTCACTATAGGAATTTATTCTATTTCCGATGGTCATATACCATCAGTTAAATATCATAAAATCATCGGTTAATAAATTTTCTAGCTTGTCAGTAATTTTAAAGGCGTAGCTAAAACTTTTTTCAGTAATTCATAAACAAACTGTTTTATCGACGACTTTTTGTTATGGGTGATATTCCAACGAGCGATGATCGTCGTTTTATGGTAAATTTGAAGACGTAGGTAAACCGTCAATTTTTGTCCAGTTTTTAATTATCTACAATCATTGAATTTAACTGTTGTTTTTGCATAGGTAAACTGTTGAATGTAACATACAAGGTAGCCATCGACAAACTGGAACAAATGTCAATTTTTTGTTGTAGAAACAAACCATCAGTTATGCATCGGTATAGTAACCAACGATGCTTAACTGTCAGATATCACGACAACTGGTTGATGCACTGTCAAAAGACCAATGATAAGCTGTAAGAAAACTATAGAAATGAAAAAAAAAATCTCTTGCTTCCTAGTGACAATTTTCACACCTACAATCAAAGATGTGATAATTGCAACGCAATTTTACCAATACAAGTATTTATCAAACTGAAATCACAGTAATAAACTTTCCAATCAAATAAATAAAAATCGAAAATCATTAAATTAAGCATATATAAAAAAAGGTTTAGAAAAAGAATGTCCGCTCTAATGTTATATATATATATATATATGAAAAAAGACCCTAGCTAAACATCCTCCGTGCCCTCATCATCATTCTCATCATAAAAATCATCTGTCACTAGCTGCTATTCTCGCTAGTATGCTGGAGTACATCTAATTCTGATTTGATCTTGACCTCTATCTCTAACCTCATCTCGGTGAGCTAGGCCGTGACCCGTAAGGACATTTGAATGTAGTCTTTTTCTGATTCTCAGGAGCTATTGGTATTTGATGGTATCTTGAATATTTATCCAGGAAACAAGAAAATAATGACCAACTAATCTATTCAACATCTGGTCTGAAAAGAGTAATGAGAAATGATCTTTCCTGGTGGCTAAATTTAATTTTCTATAGTCAATACAAATTCACCACCCAGTGACTTATCTAGTGGGAATTAATTCATTCCTTTCATTAAATGGATCAGACAAACCCATGCATTGTTCGAAATTGGATAAATAATACTTGCATCTAATTACTTTAATATTTCTTTATTTACCACTTTTTTCATAATAGAATTCAATCTTCTTTGAGGATCTACTCTAGGTTTATAATTTTCTTCCATTAAAATCATGTGCATACATATTGAAGGGTTGATTCTTTTGATATCAGCTAATATCTATCCAAAGGCTTTTTTGTAATGCCTTAATGTTTCAATTAATTTTTCCTCTTGAGATTACATTTAGTTTGAGGATATTATTACTGGTAATGTTTATGAATTCCCTAAATAAGCATACTTTAGATGCTTTAGGATTACATTCATCTCTAGTTTAGGAGGTTCTTCAATAGAAAGAATGAGAGGTTCATTATTTTATGTAGCATCTAAATGCTCAAATCTTTCCTAAACATAGTTTGAAACCTCATTGATCATCTCAATAGACTTATCTTAGAAATTAGAATCATTTTCATACCCCTGTTCTTGTTGTCTTGTTTTAACTTCACAATTTTCTCTGAATTTGTCATTACTTAAATAATCAATAATCTCCATTCTATAACAATCATCTTCTATTCCCTTAGCTCGATACTTCATCAACTTTAACACATTAAAAGTGACTTCTTGGTCATTAACTATCATGATTAACTCCCTTTTTTGTACACCTATCATAGTGCATACATTAACAAGAAAAGGTCTCCCTAAAATGATAGATATTTCTTTATCTTCCTCTATATTTAAAACATTGAAATCCACAGAGAAGATACATGTATCCACCTTAACCAGTACTTTATTTGTAACCCATTTTGGATACGTGATTAATCAATCAGCTAATTGAAGGGTTACAGTAGTGGGAGAAATCATTCCTAAGCCTAACCTTCTGAATATAGATAAAGGCATAAGGTTAATATCAGCTTCTAAATCACATAGAATTTTTTCGCAAAATCTTTCTCCTATATCACATGGAATAGTAAAGCTACCAGGATCTTTAACTTTTTAGGAAGCTTTTTCTGAATTATTGTGTTGCACTTCTCACTAAGCGCAACGGTCTTGTGATCTACAAACTTCCTTTTCTTGTTAAGGATTTCCTTCATAAACTTTGCATAGCTCGACATTTGTTCCAGAGCTTCAGCAAAATGAATGTTAATGGCTAGCTTCTTGAGTATTTTCATAAACTTTGATAATTATTGATCTAGCTTCAGCTGTCTCAGCATCTGAGGAAAAAGAGGTGGTAGTTTCTCTTAACTGATCTCAGATGTAGAGATAGGTTTTTCCAAGTCTTTTAGAATATTTTCTTCAGATTTTTCAATTTTTTCCGTCTCTTTCTCAACTTCAGTCTCTTTTTGAATTCCAACAATTAATTCCCTTCTACTCCTGAGTTGGACATCCTTAACTTTCTCTTTATTAGTCTCTTTAGGGTTTATCTCAATATTGCTAGGAAGCGTTCCTTTGGTCCTATCACTAAATGAGTTAGTAATTTATCCAAGTTGATTCCTTATATTTCTATTTACAACATTATGACTTTGCAATTGATTTCCCATTTGTAGCATTACTCCCTCTATAAACAACTTCTTCTCTTTGAATTGTTTGTTATTTTTTAAGCGTGGAGAATAAGAAGGTCTATAATAAGTACTACTCCGGTTGTTCTAGTTCCCTATAAGGTTAGCTTGATTGTTTCCTCAGTGTTGGTTTTCATCTCTAGAGTTATTATTCTAGTTGAAGTTAGGGTGATTTTTCTATCATGGGTTATAATAATTAGCATACGAGTTGTTGGGTCTGTTATTGATAGCATTTAAAGTTTTGAATGATGGTGATTGAGAATCAATCATTTGTCCTAATGAACTTTCTTCAACTATTTGGGGTATTTGAGGTGAATTCATCCCAAACTCATCTAATTTCCTAGAAATTGCAACAACATGAAAAGCAAGAACTGAAATTACATCAGTATAGTGAACAATAGCCACTTTTCTAAGGTTTACCCTTTTAGAGGGTCATTGAAAGTTGTTCGTAGCTATCTCTTCAATTTAAGAAATTGCTTCATCAAATGGCCACAAATGTCATAATTGGTTGCTACAAGAATAGTAGTTGGCCATACAAGCTCTTGTTGGTGGATACAATAGTGATAGTTGGTTATATATGTTGTAGTTAGAAGCTGTAACAGTGATAGTTGGTCATAAAGGTCATAATTGGTTGCTACAAAGACATCAATTTGCCATAAATGTGTTATTTTGGCAACAATAGTAAGTAGTGGTTATTGATGGTTGGTGGTTGACATCGACAGACGATGATGGTCGATGGTGCTCGACAGTGGGTTATAAGTGATGCTTGACAGTGGTTAGCAGTTATGTATATTGGTGTTTATTCATTGGAGGTTTCCAAAACATGTGTTAGACACAAAAAATCATATTTGGAATACAATGATTGTAATTAGGACTTGTTGTTGGGGGACGATTAGCAGTAGTAGGTGGAGATGTTCGATAGTGGTTGATAGCATACATAAGATGGTCAACGATGATCAATGGCCACAGTGACCGTTGGTTCTTATCTGGTCTGTAAAATTTCTCTTATTCTTTCTTCTTTCAAATGAAGAGGTGTGGTTTTTTTATAAACATTTTGGTGAGGGGTATTTTGGTCATTTGGAACATAAGTTCGCTAACCTTTGATTAGGTAGCCAATACTAATCCTCCATGATCATATGTGATTTTTTAATGAATTGAGTAACTGAGTGACCTCAAAATTTAGCGATTTTGGGCTCATTGGATTCCTCTCATCTAGAAGCTCAATTTAAATATAAATAAGTCAAATTTGGAGTTCATTTGACTATTTAATTGAAAATCCAAAATTCTTAGTTATGCTTCAATGACTTTATATAAGCTTGATTGAACCCGAGTTGAACCAATTTTGGTATCATTGGATTTGGTTTACCAAAATAGTTAATTTAACTATAAAATTGTTGAAATTGGGACCCCAATGATCTTAATTTTAAAATTTGAAGATCCTTAATAAAAAATGCATCGATATTCATGTTTGATAAAAAAATTGTTGATGACTCATCAATCTCCATCCCCTCAAAACTCAATCATAATGATTCAAATTAAATTTACTTATAAAATATATGTAATGTACAAGTTTTTTTTCTACCAATAAAGTATGTTGTCCAAGAGATTCTTAATTTTCAATCAAGATCCTAAATTATTTTCCAAATGCACATTAATATAAGAATTTGTTTATTTATAATAAGTTATAAAATCTTAAACCTACCTCAAGTCTCTTATGTCTTCTATTTGCAAACTCCTCGATCTAAATAGCTTATTGAATCAAATATTTTTACCTTATGGTTTAATAAATAATATTAATATTAAAACCAAATATTTTTAATTAAAAATATTTCAAATAAATTAATAAATTCAAATCCTTACCTCTAAACATCTATTTCACAATCCTCGATCTTGGTCTCTCCTACTTTTCACTTTTATTGTTTGTCTAATTACAATCACCAATCCTAATTCATAGATTTTAATATAACTTAATAATATTTATTCAAATAAGCAATTATTTTAAAACTAATAAAAAAATATCCTGATTTACTTTAAAAGCTCTTATTTTGGTTGCCTATGAAGTTTCTTCTACACACCCATCAAGTCCCTTTTTCCCTTTGATGCTGCTCAACTTTGATGCTCCCAATGTTGTCACCCCCACACAAGAATTGAGACGATTTTGATGCTTGATCGAGTTCATACAGAAAAGCTTGAAGCCCCGTCTTTCTCTGTCTCCTTATCTCATTCAGAGAAGCACTTATTTTGCTCCTTAGGCCCTTAGTTCCAATAAAAGAGTTTGATACAAATGATTGTAATGGTAGCAATAGTAGAGACATAAAGTGAGTGCAACAAAGAGAGAGCCACAAATTATTGAATCACACTCAAGAGAGAAGCATTTGTATACCTTAAACTCTATCATGAAGGTCTGCAAAAGAGCAACTTGACACATGTACATTTATCTTTTGAACACTTTGCAATGAGGACATCATACAAACTCATTAGATAATAGATAAATTATCGAATAGACTCAATAAAAAAATATGTGGCTTGAATGAACCATAGGTTTCTAATACACAACACATGGTATTAAATAATGTTTATTTTATTCTGGTTAAGTCAATCACTTATTAGACAAAAAACCCAAAATCACAATCAATTAAGGGTGTTTGTTTTTTTGTTTTTAGTTTTAGCATATAATGGATTTTATATGAAATGTTTCATGTTCCATTTAAAGAAATGCCCACGTGGCTATTCATCATTCAGAGTGTAGCACAACAAATCTTACAATTGTTTGAAAAAAGATGCATGATGGTTAAACATGTGAGGAAATATCCTCAAGTGATGCATACGTGCTTTCTTACAATCTCTTAATGAATGAAAACTTTTCAGATGACAATAAATAAAGTAGTTTAAGGATAACACCTCTCTAGAACCTAAATCTAAAGTGGAACCAAATATAATAATCAAGTACAAATCATGAGCTAAAATAATGTAAATGTAGTGATAAGACTTGGAACTAAGCCCACTAGGAACTAAAAATGCATATGAGCTAGGCTTACAATATTATTTGAGATGAATGTTCAACTATACTTGCATACTCGCATAATATCATATAAGTCAAATATTTATGCAATTGTAGGAGAAGGCAGATGTGGAATATGAAAAAGTGGCTCATTCATGAATGGGACACGATATGTATATGTAACATTTGATTTAGTTGTATAAATCTATTTGAGTTGAAAAAGTAAAAAAAGCCTAATATGCTGACTTATTGGGCTTTGTACAATAGTTCATCAATCTGAGGTTTTTATTGACTTAAGGGAATGCATCTTTCATGGGTAGGGCAAATCAATGAAATGCTGAGTTTACAACTATGGTATATTAGAAGCTCAAAAATTGATTATTTTAAAAAGCAGCTTCGAGGAAAGTCATGCAATCAACCCTTTTTTAAAATCTTTTCCTATGATTGTTTATAGATCACTTGATTGCTTAAGATATACATTTTAATATTTAAAAAGCCTAATGATGATAAAATACTTGGCTACACACAAACAAGTGAATAAACCTTGAAATAAATTAAATTTTCTATTGTGCATCTAGTTGAATAATTCAATCAAACATCATAAACCAAAAGATAAATAGCTTGGAGTGTAGTTAGGTTATGTCATACATCTCATAAAAAGAAAAAGGTAGTTAAGCTCTAGCATATAAACAATATATTGTTGATGTATGCGATCGATTATAAGGTTGATACATAACATCAACACTAATATTAACATATGCTAGCTTTGTCATCCACCATCAACCATTAGATAGATGTATATTGTCAATACATATGATTTTCTATAAGGTTGATAGGCATCATTAATGCATGCTATCTTTTATAAGGGTAATGCATGTCATCGACATCAATGCTAGTGTTCACCAACTCTATCATCTATCATTGACAATAACATCGACCTAGACTGTAGATAATGGGGATGGGGCATGTCATCTATATCAAGATTATACTATACTTCTTAGTCTATTGTTTCTCTCCTCAAATGAGAACCATCAAATATACCATAAATTATTTCTTGAAAAAAAAACTTCAACACCTCATATCTCTTCTTATTTCTGCCATTGAATTCATTTGAAATAATTTATATCTAATATCTTGTACCAACACCTACCTAATTATATGAAAATGTAACATTTGTAATTTATGATAAACACTAGTATAATTAATTCAACTAGCCAAATTGTGTATCCTTGTTTTATTTTTCATGTAAAAAAATCTAATAATACTTATGAAATTCTATTTTCATATATATGTGTGATGGAGATTTTCATAAATCCAAATTGTTAACTTGTCTCAATTGCCATAAAATTTTCTTACATGTTTCAAATATATTAAGTAAAAATTTAAATTATTCTTTTTAAATAATATTAATAATAATAAAAAAAGTGGTTTAAATAAAATAAAATTATTTATAATTTAATTTGATTAAATAGAAGTTACTATATTTAATTAGTATATAATTTTTAAATTAATGATTATTTATAGTATTAATCTGAACTAATAATAATTTACATAAAAATAGAACTAATATATATATATATATATATCTATATATATATAACATTAATTATTTATTACTTGAAATATTTAATTAGATCAAATATGATTTAATTAGTCTAATTAAAGTAAATATTAATAAAATAAATATATAAGATATATTTCAGTCATATAAATCTTAAAACTTGCAATAAGAAAATAAAAAAAAAATATATAAATTTGATTTAATTTGATATATATATAAATAGAAAGATTTAAATACATACCACTCAATTCTTATGTATTTACATATTTAACTCGACTTTGATTTTTACAAACATATCATCCAACTTATGCATGTATAGATGTACTAAACTTCTTAAAGGTTAAAACACAGAAATTATATGTATGTAAATGCCCTTATAATTCATTTTTAAAATTTACCCCATATAAAATTTTTATAATTTCAGTAAATCCTGGTTGGCTGTTTGAAGCCGTACATCCAGCCCGAACGGTTATAATGTTTGATCGGGAAGAACGGCCAAGCTCCGTGGCCGCGCCGGTGCTCCACTTCCCAAGTGTCGGTACCCGAAGTAAAGCAAGAGTGGAGATGAAGAAGGAACGGTCTCAGGGGTGGAGCGTTTTCGACGCAATAAAGACCTTTCCCTCCTCACCGGGAACCCTAATGGCTGAGATCGATGCAGCCATCGCCGCCGTTGAGTACGGCCATGCCTCCGCTCTTCTATCCTCATCGTCCTCTTCTTCTCTACCACCTATTTCGGCTGAGACCAAGAACGCGGTGAACAATGCATTCGGATTCAATGGATCCTCCCCCGATGCACGGCTTGCGGAGGAGTCTTACCGCGCAGCGTGCACCTCCCTCGCCACCGGCCGACCGGACGCCGCTCTCCGATCCATCCGCGTTGCTCTCGCGAGTTGCCCGCCTGACAAAATCTCTGCAGTAGCTAAGCTTCGATCCCTCTCTTCCATCGCGTCCTCTCAGTTGCAGNGATCCATCCGCGTTGCTCTTGCGAGCTGCCCGCCGGACAAAACTTCTGCAGTAGCTAAGCTTCGATCCCTCTCTTCCATCGCGTCCTCGCAGTTGCAGAAGCAGAAACAACAGCATCAGCAGCACCCGCCGTTATTCTAACAGTCTTGCCGTAACCGTGTCTTGCTCCTTGTAGTTCTTGGTGAGGTTCTCTTCCTTTCTTTGCATAATTCTTGAGTTGTCTGAATTTTGCTTGGAATGTGAAGTGGGTTTGGAATTTCATATTTGGACAAGAAGTTGATGGTTTGCAAATATATTTATTAAAGGCGTTGAATAGCACGCACATTTATTTAATTAGATTTAATAATTTCCACTGTAACTCTGCATTGTCTAGTAGTATTATTTCTTTATTTTCACCTTTCTTGCACTGATTAGAGGTGGAACCAAGCCTTTTGAGTTTCTTATTGGTTTCTGGTTGATCTAGTTAAATTACTGTGAACATGTTTGCTGCATTTATGCTGGTTTTCTTTTGCTGACTTGGAGGTATAGATAGAGGAAGGGAATTGACAAAGAAGGAATACTTTTAGATGATGTTAAAATATGGTATCTTGAGTGTAATTTTATATTTGGAATTGTTTGATGACTTCTTGAGATTGCAACTGCTAAGATGTAATATTCTAAATTTCTGTGAGCTAGATGTTAACCAAATCCTGTGGACATCGAAACTAAGCTATTTGGTGCCTAATAGAAATACATGGAGGTGAAGGAAGTTTTTTCTCAAATTTTATTGCCCTACATGGCATTGCCATACTACAAATAGATACGACTTAAATAAAAAATTACAGTTTTTACATTGCACTAAAGATATCATTGCAATCTTGAAAATGAACTAAAAACTCGCTAACAGTGACGATTTTGATTTGATGTATTGAAGAAATGAGGAAAAAAAAAGGTAGAATCACTATTATCATTTTAAATGCATTGCAATCTCACAATAAGCTAACTAAACAAATTTAATTGATTGCCCTGTTTGGTTATTCAGGGTCCATGGCTTGTGAAGAATTCCATATTGGCCTTTTTCTAGAAGCGTAAATATGTGGTGACCTTGACTGAGTAGCCCAGGAAGTAAATAGCATCTGATGTGGGAGCTAAATTTGTTTTGGAGTTAAATGCCTCTTGTCAATTAATTATTAGAGTTTCAAGTATGATAGCTGATTTGATTTTATTCATTTTTTTGCTTCATTTAGCCATTAGATTACTGGTCAATTACTTTTTCCCTGAATTCTTTGGTGTCCATGCNGTCTTGTCATCTTATCAAAGTAATTATTAGAGTTTCAAGTATGATAGCTGATTTGATTTTATTCATTTTTTTTGCTTCATTTAGCCATTAGATTACTGGTCAATTACTTTTTCCCTGAATTCTTTGGTGTCCATGCAAGGGCTCAGACAGATCCATGCCTATTTATTCCATGAAAAAGTGTCATATAAGAAAAATCCGAAGAGTCCATCCAAACAAGAGAAACTGTGTAAATCAAAAGTAAAATTGCTATACATTTATCAAAATAAAAGAGGTTTCTCCATTGTTGTATACACAACTTACATCATACCAAGTTTTAACAGATTCAACAACCTTCAACAAAAGACCAATGACATGTTAAAATCGGATTACTTTTATCCCATTGAGCTTCAACTAGTGGATTGTTGGCTCTAGTTTTCATCTTCTCCCACATTTTTTTGTCAAATGAAGTTTAACGTCTGCAATTTCTTTACACAATAAAATAATCGGATTCCAATACAATCAATGGAACATTTATTGTGTTGTACACCTTGATCATGCAAAGTTCTCAGCATATCTTCATTTCATCTTTCTAGAAAATTGTCCTTTATTACAAGAGGTAAGAACCATCTCGGGATATATAACAAGCAATTATCTTTTAGTAAATGACATATCATGTCAAGAAAAATCTTTCGTTGCACCAATCCCTGGTAAACCAATTGCTCTACCCCCAATCTAATATAAATTTGCCTTTATAATTCTAACATAGTATGATGTAGCCCTCTACAATACTTTTTTTGCATAAAAAGTGCCCGAAAGGCTTTCGTTTGCTCTATGGTTCCACCAATGCTTGAAAGAGAAAGGCTTTAATAATGCCTTTTAGTCTCTTAAAATTATATTCTCTCTTTGCAACTGGGAAACACAACTCTTGCTATCTAAACCAATGGATCTTTTAATGTTAAGTGTTTCCGCTCCCAATAGAAACCTTTGAATAGCCCTTCAAGTCTTTCTATGATAGGCTTTATAGCAACAAGGGATTTAAGAAGCTATCGAAGGTATCTTGTGATAGTATATAAAACACTCTTCAGTATAATAATTCTATCTCATAGTGGGAATGTTTTTTGTTTTTACCTAATGATCTTCTCTTGAATACTTTAATCAAGCCCTCTTCAAGAAGTACAATTTAAGCCATTAATAGTGATACAACAAATTTTTTTTGTGGCAATATTTGATTTGAGATTTCACAAGTTTTATAGGTCATTTCATTTCTTGAAGTTACTACACCGCTTAAAATTTTTTTGCCATATTGCTGACAAAATCAGAAGGTTTTTCATATCTGGGTAAGACATGAGTCTTATGACAGACTATTTTATCCCACTCCTATTCATAAACATCACCTTAGTATCAAGAAAAGAAGAGCAACTAATAGCCATAGGATACCCTGCACAGCAGTTCATAGATGTGTATTTTTTGAACATCCGGATAAGTCCTCAGGAGATATATTCTACAGTTAATATGAATGAAGATAATGGCTTACCTTTTCTAAAACCCCTTCAGGATTTAAAGATGTCAATATTCTTCCCATTCAACAATTATGAAAAGCAACAATTAGAGATACAAAAGTTTATCATATAAATCCACTGTTTTGAGAAGTGAGATTACTTCAGAACCTTTTTATATAGGAACTATCACTGCAACTTAACTAAATTCAATTTCACAACTATATTGCTACCTCTATTCATGTAACAGTTTTCTTCATAGGGCTTGAAATTAAAAGCTTAATGGTAAGCAAGTCATTTCAGGTATAATCATCAATATGATTATAGAAATGTACATAAACACTTTTTCTCCAAGATATTTTAACACATTATGTGTTGGGTGGNTTCTCTTGAATACTTTAATCAAGCCTTCTTCAAGAAGTACAATTTAAGCCATTAATAGTGTTACAACAAATTTTTTTTAGTGGCAATATTTGATTTGAGATTTCACAAGTTTTATAGGTCATTTCATTTCTTGAAGTTACTACACTGCTTAAAATTTTTTTGCCATATTGCTGACAAAATCAGAAGGTTTTTCATATCTGGGTAAGACATGAGTTTCAAACTATTTTATCCCACTCCTATTCATAAACATCACCTTATTATCAAGAAAAAATGAGCAAATAATAGCCATAGGATACCCTGCGCAGCAGTTCATAGATGTGTATTTTTTGAACATCCAGATAAGTCCTCAGGAGATATATTCTACAGTTAATATGAATGAAGATAATGACTTACCTTTTCTAAAACCCCTTCAGGATTTAAAGATGTCAATATTCTTCCCATTCAACAGTTATGAAAAGCAACAATTAGAGATACAAAAGTTTATCATACCTTTTCTCCAAGATATTTTAACACATTATGTGTTGGGTGGATTTTTTAATTAGGTGTAAGTGTTTATTAAACATGTAAATAATATAATCATGCAATTAAAAAAATTATGATTATTATTTTCTGTGTTAACCAATATTTGCTATTATAATAGTTTGAGGAGTGTTATTTGTCTCTGCTATTAAAACATTTAAGGAAGATTTACATGCATATCACTCAATTTTCATGTATTAACATATCTAACACATTTTCAATTTTGACATATATGTCACATTATCTATGCATGAGAAGGTGTATTTCATTTTTTAAAAGTAATAAAAATGATATTTTTATGTGATATGAAAGATTTGGGTGGTATAAATTAAAAAAACAAAGTTTAGATGTTGAATATTTAAATACATAGGAATTGGTTCGTATGTATGTAAATGCCCTAATATTTAAATAGGTTTCTAATAGTCCTCCTTCCGCCACTTCTCACGTAATGGACAATGCTTTTGACTTATTTTTGGCTCTATTACTAAGATTATTAACGACATATAGAAAGCAAGATAATTTAACTAAAGTTAATTTAAAGACTCGTAAAAAAATGATTTTGATCAGCCGAGTCGAGAAAAGATTCACACCTTATAAAATGTGGTGCAAGGGTTGGAGGAATTAGAGTTTTATACTCTACTTCATTTCACTCGTCCTCCGCTCCTCCACTTTTAGCCACATTTATTTTTCTTCTTAATTTTTTTATTATTCCTCTTGTTTTTCTCCACCTCATGACGGGTTAGTCTACTAAGGAAGCTATACATTTATTGAGAGGTTTTTTTAATGGAGAAGTACAAAGAGTAAGAAGGATTTGCATATGATTTTTATTGATTTAGAAAAAAAAACTTATAATGAGGTTCCTATGGAAGTACTTTGTAGAGTTCTAGAAAAGAAATGTGTTGATATTGCTTATGTTAAAGTTTTTAAAGATATTTATACTACAGTTGTTACTTTTTCAAACATGAGGATTGACTATGTGTTTTTCTATTTCAGTTGGATACATTTGGGATCAGTTTTAAGATTATCTTTTTTCTTTAGTTATGAATGTTCTTATTGGATATTTATAAGAGGATTTACCTTGCTTTTCACTGATGATATCCTTCTTGTGGATAAGACTAAAGAGTTTAGGAAAAATTTGAATTATGGTGGTCAACTTTAGAGTCTAAAGGCTTTTATTTGAGTAAATCTAAAATTGAATTCATGTAATGTAATTTTAGTAATAGTGGTAGATCTAGTGGTGGGTTTTGAGCATGGGGTGATCAAGTCATTAAAAAGAGTTAACATTTTAGATATCTTGGATCTATTGTTCAATGTAATGGTGATGTAGAGGGGGATCTTATAAGTAGAATTCAAGTAGGATGGTTTAAGTGGATGAATGTATCGAGTCTATTGTGTGATAGAGAAGTACCATTTAAACTTGAAGAAAATTTTTATAAGACGATGGTGAGAACTGCAATGCTTTATGACACAAAATGTTGGCCTGTAAAAGAGAAGCATAAAATTAAGTGTTGCTGAGATGAGAATGCTCGGTGGGTGGGTGGCTTTACACTTGGAGACAAAATGTGAAATAATATTCGTGAAAAGGTTAGAGTAGCTCCAGTGGCATAAAAAACTAGAGAGTCGCCTTAAATGGTTTGATCACATTAAACGTCCACCATCTGATGACCCGGTTAGGATAGCAGATATTTTAGATTTGACTTATGTTAGGACAGGTAGAAGTATACCTAAAACTACTTGGACATGTTGTATAAAAAAATGATCTTAACTTAGTAGAGTTAATTGAAAATATGACAGTCAATAGGACATAATGGAGAAAAATAATTCATGTAAGCGACCTCACTTAGTGGAATAAAAACTTGCTATTATTGTTTCCTCTTCTATTATTCAAATTTATATTTTCTATATATTTACTTAAGAATATAGAAGCGCCAATTAATTATCTCTTGTATATTAGAAGAACTAGTGGCAGCTGTACATGGTGGGGTCGAGGGAAAGGGAGAGGGAGAGGGAGAATGGGTGGTTGGCTTTACTCTTGAAGATTTCTTATAGTTGGCAAGCCCTAGAAGTATTTGCACGGAGAGAAAAGTCACCAAATTTGACCCTTCAGCAAGAAGATAAACTTCATTGCTATAAATGTTTCAATGGAATCAATTGTCAATTAGTAAATTTATAGTTTACGTGCACACCCCTAAGTCACTTTAATTATAAAAATAAGAGTATAAAAAAACGTCACAAGCTTAATTACTATAGTAAATTTTTTTCTTGATACCACATAATACATGGTCTCAATTTTTTGGAGCATGGATAAATCATGTTTATGCGCTCCCTAAACCAAGTTTAAAGTCTATACAATTATCTAGTTAGATCTGTACATGATTTAAAGGAAGTAAAAAGTTGAAGTTGATTGATAAACATTTATTTCGATTAAGGAAATAAAGCCATTGATATATGCTAGTGGCTTTCTCACTTTTTATTTTGCCAGCTATAGTTCAAATTGAGAAATTATATATCTCTGTGCAACTTGCCTAATTGTATGANGCTCAGACAGATCCATGCCTATTTATTCCATGAAAAAGTGTCATATAAGAAAAATCCGAAGAGTCCATCCAAACAAGAGAAACTGTGTAAATCAAAAGTAAAATTGCTTTATCAAAATAAAAGAGGTTTCTCCATTGTTGTATACACAACTTACATTATACCAAGTTTAACAGATTTAACAACCTTCAACAAAAGACCAATGATTTGTTAAAATCGGATTACTTTTATCCCATAGTGGATTGTTGGCTCTAGTTTTCATCTTCTCCCACATTTTTTTGTCAAATGAAGTTTAACATCTGCAATTTCTTTACACAATAAAATAATCGGATTCCAATACCATTAATGGAATATTTATTGTGTTGTACACCTTGATCATGCAAAGTTCTCAGCATATCTTCATTTCATCTTTCTAGAACATTGTCCTTTATTGCAAGAGGTAAGAACCATCTCAGGATATATAACAAGCAATTATCTTTTAGTAAATGGCACATCATGTCAAGAAAAATCTTTCGTTGCACCAATCCTTGGTAAACCAATTGCTCTACCCCCAATCTAATATAAATTTGCCTTTATAATTCTAACATAGTATGATGTACCCCCCTACAATACTTCTTTTGCATAAAAAGTGCCCAAATGGCTTTCGTTTGCTCTATGGTTCCACCAAAGCTTGAAAGAGAAAGGCTTCAATAATGCCTTTTAGTCTCTTAAAATTTTATTCTCTCTTTGCAACTGGGAAACACAACTCTTGCTATCTAAACCAATGGATCTTTTAATGTTAAGTGTTTCCGCTCCCAATAGAAACCTTTGAATAGCCCTTCAAGTCTTTCTATGATAGGCTTTATAGCAACAAGGGATTTAAGAAGCTATCGAAGGTATCTTGTGATAGTATATAAAACACTCTTCAGTATAATAATTCTATCTCATAGTGGGAATGTTTTTTGTTTTTACCTAATGATCTTCTCTTGAATACTTTAATCAAGCCCTCTTCAAGAAGTACAATTTAAGCCATTAATAGTGATACAACAAATTTTTTTTGTGGCAATATTTGATTTGAGATTTCACAAGTTTTATAGGTCATTTCATTTCTTGAAGTTACTACACCGCTTAAAATTTTTTTGCCATATTGCTGACAAAATCAGAAGGTTTTTCATATCTGGGTAAGACATGAGTCTTATGACAGACTATTTTATCCCACTCCTATTCATAAACATCACCTTAGTATCAAGAAAAGAAGAGCAAATAATAGCCATAGGATACCCTGCACAGCAGTTCATAGATGTGTATTTTTTGAACATCCGGATAAGTCCTCAGGAGATATATTCTACAGTTAATATGAATGAAGATAATGGCTTACCTTTTCTAAAACCCCTTCAGGATTTAAAGATGTCAATATTCTTCCCATTCAACAATTATGAAAAGCAACAATTAGAGATACAAAAGTTTATCATATAAATCCACTGTTTTGAGAAGTGAGATTACTTCAGAACCTTTTTATATAGGAACTATCACTGCAACTTAACTAAATTCAATTTCACAACTATATTGCTACCTCTATTCATGTAACAGTTTTCTTCATAGGGCTTGAAATTAAAAGCTTAATGGTAAGCAAGTCATTTCAGGTATAATCATCAATATGATTATAGAAATGTACATAAACACTTTTTCTCCAAGATATTTTAACACATTATGTGTTGGGTGGATCTGTTAATTAGGAGTAAATGTTTATTAAACATGTAAATAATATAATCATGCGATTAAAAAAATTATGATTATTATTTTCTGTGTTAACCAATATTTGCTATTATAATAGTTTGAGGAGTGTTATTTGTCTCTGCTATTAAAACATTTAAGGAAGATTTACATGCATATCACTCAATTTTCATGTATTAACATATCTAACACATTTTCAATTTTGACATATATGTCACATTATCTATGTATGATAAGGTGTATTTCATTTTTTAAAAGTAATAAAAATGATATTTTAATGTGATATGAAAGATTTGGGTGGTATAAATTAAAAAACAAAGTTTAGATGTTGGATAATTAAATACATAGGAATTGGTTCGTATGTATGTAAATGCCCTAATATTTAAATGGGTTCTAATAGTCCTCCTCCCACTACTCACGTAATGGGCAATGCTTTTGACATAATTTTGGCTCTATTACTAAGATTATTAACGACATATAGAAAGCAAGATAATTTAAGTAAAGTTAATTTAAAGACTCGTATAAAAATGATTTTGATCAGCCGAGTTGAGAAAAGATTCACACCTTATAAAATGTGGTGCAAGGGGGGGGGAGGAATTAGAGTTTTATACTCTACTTCATTTCACTCGTCCTCCGCTCCTTCTCCACTTTTAGCCACATTTATTTATCTTTTTAATTTTTTTATTATTCCTCTTCTTTTTCTCCACCTCATGACAGGTTAGTCTACTAAGGAAGCTATACATTTATTGAGAGGTTTGTTTAATGGAGAAGTACAAAGAGAGTAAGGAGGATTTGCATATGATTTGTATTGATTGATTTAGAAAAAAAGCTTATAATAAGGTTCCTATGGAAGTACTTTGTAGAGTTCTAGAAAATAAATGTGTTGATATTGCTTATATTCAAGTTTTTAAAGATATTTATACCACAGTTGTTACTTTTTCAAACATAAGGAGGATTGACTACATGTTTTTCTATTTCAGTTGGATACATTTGGGATCGGTTTTAAGACTATCTTTTTTCTTTAGTTATGAATGTTCTTATTGGATATTTATAAGAGGATTTTCCTTGATATATGCTTTTCACTGATGATATCCTTCTTGTGGATAAGACTAAAGAGTTCAGGAAAAATTTGAATCATGGTGGTCAACTTTAGAGTCTAAAGGCTTTTATTTGAGTATATCTAAAATTGAATTCATGGAATGTAATTTTAGTAATAGTGGTAGATCTAGTGGCGGGTTTGCAGCATGGGGTGATCAAGTCGTTAAAAAGAGTTAACATTTTAGATATCTTGGATCTATTGTTCAAAGTAATGGTGATGTAGAGGGGGATCTTATTAGTAGAATTCAAGTTGGATGGTTTAAGTGGAGGAATGTATTGAGTCTATTGTGTGATAGAGAAGTACCATTTAAATTTGAAGGAAATTTTATAAGACGATGGTGAGAACTACAATGACACAAAATGTTGGCCTCTAAAAGAGAAGCATAAAATTAAGTGTTGCTGAGATGAGAATGCTCAGTGGATGGGTGGCTTTACACTTGGAGACAAAATGTAAAATACATATATTCGTGAAAGGGTTAGAGTAGCTCCAGTGGCATACAAAACTAGAGAGTCGCCTTGAATGGTTTGATCACATTAAACGTCGACCATCTGATGACTCGGCTAGGATAGCAGATATTTTAGATTTGTCTTATTTTAGGACAGGTAGAAGTATACCTAAAACTATTTGGACATGTTGTACAAAAAATGATCTTAATTTAGTAGAGTTAATTGAAAATATGACAGTCAAAAGGACATAATGGAGAAAAATAATTCATGTAACCGGCCTCACTTAGTGGAATAAAAACTTGCTATTATTGTTTCCTCTTCTACTATTCAAATTTATATTTTCTATATATTTACTTAAGAATATAGAAGCACCAATTAATTATCTCTTGTATATTAGAAGAACTACCGGCAACTGTACATGGTGGGGTCGAGGGAAAGGGAGAGGGAGAATGGGTGGTTGGCTTTACTCTTGAAGATTTTTTATAGTTGGCAAGCCCTAGAAGTATTTTCACGTAGAGAAAAGTCACCAAATTTGACCCTTCAGCAAGAAGATAAAATTCATTGCTATAAATGTTTCAATGGAATCAATTGTCAATTAATAAATTTATACTTTACGTGCACACCCATAAGTCACTTTAATTATAAAAATAAGAGTATAAAAAAACGTCACAAGCTTAATTACTATAGTAAATTCCTTTCTTGATACTACATAATACATGGTCTCAATTTTCTGGAGCATGGATAAATCATGTTTATGTGCTCCCTAAACCAATTTTAAAGTCTATACAATTACCTAGTTAGATCTGTACATGATTTAAAGGGAGTAAAAAATTGAAGTTGATTGATAAACATTTATTTCGGTTAAGGAAATAAAGCCATTGATATATGCTAGTGGCTTTCTTACTTTTTATTTTGCGAGCTATAGTTTAAATTGAGAAATTATACATCTCTGTGCAACTTGCCTAATTGTATGAGGGGAATTTCTCCGAATTCTTGGGATAAAAAATAGATTCCTAAACTCAATTAATTGTTGTGGAGTAAATTTTAGGTATATTACTAGATCTGATTGAAGATTTTTTATAGTTGGCAAGCCCTAGAAGTATTTGCATGGAGAGAAAAGTCACCAAATTTGACCCTCAGCAAGAAGATAAACTTCATTGCTATAAATGTTTCAATGGAATCAATTGTCAATTAGTAAATTTATACTTTACGTGCACACCCCTGTGCCACTTTAATTATAAAAATAAGAGTATAAAAAAACGTCACAAGCTTAGTTACTATAGTAAATTTCTTTCTTGATACCACATAATACATGGTCTCAATTTTTTGGAGCATGGATAAATCATGTTTATGCGCTCCCTAAACCAAGTTTAAAGTCTATACAATTACCTAGTTAGATCTGTACATGATTTAAAGGAAGTAAAAAGTTGAAGTTGATTGATAAACATTTATTTCGATTAAGGAAATAAAGCCATTGATATATGCTAGTGGCTTTCTTACTTTTTATTCTGCCAGCTATAGTTCAAATTGAGAAATTATATATCTCTGTGCAACTTGCCTGATTGTATGAGGGGAATTTCTCCGGATTCTTGGGATAAAAAATAGATTCCTAAACCCAATTAATTGTTGTGGAGTAAATTTTAGTTAGAAGACATTGAACGTACAACTTTGGTATATTACTAGATCTGATTGAAGTTGTGCATATCATGTAATTTCTCATGTTCTTAATATCAACAATAAGTTGGTTTGGAAATGGATCACTTGATCAATTCACTTCTCTTTGATTTGGGAGCCCGATGATTAATTCCATCACATAAGTAACAAAGTTTAAGGAGTGATTGCCAATTCTAAATTCTTGGTACTCTGCATTCAAATATGACACTACCGTTGTAGATGATATCATGTTTTGTGATACTAGAGCTACACCCGAACATTGATAGGAAAACTAAATATTATTGTTAAATTCAAAAAAAGGGAGATACAATTACACAAACGGAATAGAAATAGCAACATACTTGACTCAAACGCAACTAAGGTTATATCTTAAAGGGGTGGTGGTCGGTTACGCAACCACAAAAAATTTAAACAGTAGATATTGTGTTCTGTTGTAATTTTATTATTAATGTTTAATGGTAGAAATTCATTAATGAGTTCATTTAACCAATTGTATTTTTTAATGCCACATCATGTTTGTCTCGTTTTGCTGCACACCTGGATTTATCTTGGTCCAATTATTGCCGGTGTTGGAAATCTTTTTGTCCATAAAAAATTACAAATTGACCAGCATTGTGATATCCTGTTTCTAAAGTACAACATGGTGATTTACGTTATCAAATGTATCATAAATTGCCAGTACTTCATTACTTTCTTTCTCAAGCAAACATGAAAAGTTGATAGCTTTCCCAGTGGATGCAAGGTTATTGCCAACCATGTCCAGCTTAAACCTTACTATGCTCAGCATTTCTTCTGATACTTTCATGCTCTCCATGCTCTTCAATGAATTCCACTTTGGTTTGTTTCAAATGAACTCTTTTTCAGTGCAATTAATTTCATCTCTTCAATTCTGGCTAGTTCAGAAGAAGGCACCATTTTCTTTTTTGAAATTGTTAGAGCGATTTTAACATGCACAAAAGAGCTAATTTGAGCACCAAAGAATTCTTTTAAGGTCATGCAACTACCAAACAAAGAATTGAGTTCCTCCTGCACTTATTTGCTCTTGCTTTGTGTTCTTTTCCATCCCAAGAGAACCTCCTTGAGTGTTAGTGGCATAACCTTAGAGAAAAACTTACAAGGAAGATGAGCTTTATATCATGGAGGTCATTTTCTTAAGTTACCTCTACTTTGTTATTGGACTACAGGTAGATCGTTTTGTACCCTGGATATTTTTTCCTTGGCCAGAAAGCTTGTGTGGGATAACATATTTATGATGATTTCTACACATGTTTACTATGATCAACTTAATCCATCCTAATGTTCAAATTGTTGTATGTTGATTAAACTGAAGAAGACTTAAAAAAATTATAAATACTTTAACCTCTCAAGGGCACTTTTATTCAAAGGCTCCTTAGGATTAAATTAAATTTCAAACGTTGATTAATGAAGATATACAGTGCTTTGATGATTCAACATAACCTATTATTGAGGATTCAACAGTTCAGATGCTTTTCGTATTCAAGCTGAACAATGTGATGATTTATGATGCATCTTTATACACAATCCCTTCCTTCTCTTTTCTCACAGTCGGACAGTCCTCAGTTCATCCACCATTCTGCTGCCCATTAGACATCACCCTATGTTGGCCATAATTCACAAATTATTATCTAGTGTTATTAAGAGGGTGAAGTATTAAATATTTCTTCACTTTTTATGTATCGGCATTTTGTTTTTTTTCGGGCAGCCGGGCATTCAAACCAGGTCCCTTGGGATTCTTCATTTTATTGCCAGCAGTGTTATGAGCTTTTGTTTTGGTTTTTTTTTTCTTAACTTTACCTTCATGACAGAATATTAAGGAATATTTTTAACAGCTGGTGAATTCTGATGTAGGTCTACTGCTTGAATTTTTGAAGGCTGTAAGTTTGTTAGAGCACGCATAGGCTGAAAACATGGGAATCTGTCTATAGTCCTGGAAGCTAATTTATAACTGTTATGAATCCTTGAGATATCCTTCCCTCCTCCCCCTTTCAAGCAAAGGTAGAAAGTATAAATTATGAATGCAAGGTGCATAGCGCCTCATGCTATTATCATTCTTATTGAAAGGAAAAATAAATGTCATTAGTATTACCTTTTCTTCAATTTCTCAAGATTTATTCATTTTTCCTTTTATTACTAGCATCCATTCCTAAAAGTAGGATCGAAGTTTCCTCTTAAAAACTGAAGAACAAGTATAAAAAAGGAAGTGCTGTTATTTTAATGAAAATTCGTATCAAATGAAATCAAACGAATATATATATATGTATGTATGTATATATATATATATATATATATATATATATATATATATATATATATTAAAAAAGGAAACGTTATTTGAGTCCGGTGGGCCCCAAATACCGCTTTTTATTTTTGCTCGGGCACCTTTGATTGGGTGTCTGCGCCATGTGCCTAATGTTATAAAGCCCTCATGTCACGTTGGAAAAAAATCCTTAACCTGAGGGGACTTATAGTGACCCCGCCACCAACAGGCCAAGGCTTGCGGCACAATATATGTATATATATATATATATATATATATATATATATATNGTTAAACCTTTATCATGTAGTTAGGATACAGGAATTCAGTAATGGCAGTAGGAAGTAACACAAAATTTAGTTTATTCTTATTCACCGCTCAATGAGTAAATTAGTGTGTTGTATATATAAGAATTGTGTGATATGTATATAAACCATAATTAATTTTACATATTTACATATCAAACACTACATTTAACTTCATTACATTTATGCGACTCAATTCTTTCGTAAGACGTCCAAAATAATATGCAAATATTCGTAAAATTTCAAAGTTTATCTGTTAGATATGTAAATTCATAAGATTATGTTGCATATGTGTTCTTATTCATAAATAGAAGTTGTAAGCACTTTGGGGGCTTACTAAAGTTCTAAAAAAANTGTGTCTCAGATTTTGGAAGGTGCTGGACCGAGTAATTGAGCGTTTGAGTTTGTTTTTGATTACTTTATGAGATTCTTATCTGTAGATATGGTTTCATCCTCTTTTTGATTATCATTATTAATCTAAGACAAACATTGCAGTAAATGATTGTTTTATTTCATCTTTTTCTTTATTTTTGTTTCCTAATTATGATTTATTTACTATATAATCAATGACATCATGTTTATTTTAACAGCTCGCTTCATCTACACGAAAATGTGACTGATCTGATGAACGCATAGTCCATCTTTTTATTTTTTTAAAAAATAGCCTTTGTATGACATCATTTTTCTATTGATGTTATCGACAAAACGCAAATGTTATAATATTTGCAATATCTCCATTTTAAAGGCTGCTTTTGAGAAAGTTAAATAGTTGCATTTAATATTATATAACAAGGACCGGTCTTATAAGTCCAAAACCTGATATTAGAATAGACCCCCATTTCTTTTCTGTAGTTGACACGTCTTGACTTTGTTTTAACTTTAGCTTGAAGTGAAATTTGAAAACTATGTCCACTAGGGAATTTCCTTAAAAATTCCAGCGGTAATTTCTTTGTTGTGCCTGTCTTCATCATGCTGAGCTTTTTGGGGGACATTGACAGTGCCATACTAACAAAAACGGATTAAACCAAGGAATATTTGGAAGTCATGTGCTTTTGATGACAGGACAACATTGTAATTTTGATGGTGATGAAAATCATTCTAAGATGAGTTTTTTTTTTCAATATTATGTATTGTGAAATAAAAATATTTCAGTATATTTCGCTATTTTGAAAATATATTCCCGGTTTCAGGAAGTGCACAGGGTTTAATGTCCGATTAGTTTTTTTAACTTTGTTTTGGACACAATTCTAACTCATTTACAGACTGACATCTAAACCATTATATTTACATTTATAATATGTCGGTGTCATAAAGCTATGTATGGAAGTGTATTTTACTTTTAAAAATAAATTAATTGTGTTTTTTTATGTGAAATTAAAAATTTGAATACTATGCTTCTAAAGATCAAAGTTTAGGTGTGATGCAAATATTTAAGAATTTTGTCATGTATGTAACTGTCTCTTGTTTGAGAAAGTACTAATTTCTTATTTATTTAAATCTCTAACATGTAAACTTTAATTATTACATATATGCCATCTTATGCATGGTGTATTTCATTTTTTAAAAGTTATAATGGTGATAATTTTAATGTGATATGAAATATGTGGGTGATATAAATGTAGTGTTTAGGTGTTAGATATGTAAATATACAAGAATGAGTGTTATGTATGTAAACACCACCCATTGTTTTATTTAACCATGTTATTTTAGGCCCTACAATATATTAGTTAGATATTACTTTAAAATTAAAATTGAAGCATTAATGACTGATATACTATAAGCCCCATTATATATAATTTAAGAGCTGGTTAGTTAATATATCAGATTGACGAAACATTAACAGGAAATGCAGTAACTTAAGAAATAACATGATAAATTCTTGTGTCCGCCTATGTTTTGATTGAAACTAAATAAAGAAGGGGGATTTACATACATACCACAGGAAACATCGGTATCTACATACCTAACACCTATAGTGACTTTACATCTTAAACACCCTAAAAATGCTAATATAACAACAATAACACTCCCCGTCTCCTCCGTTTTGACCCACCTTCTCCATTCCTCGGTCTATCCACTGCTGCTTCTGTCTGTCATGACTTTCTCCCACCAATAACTCCGTCGAATCTCTCTTCCATTCTTTCCGTAAGCTTCATTCATCCCAGCAGAAGGTAATGACGGGATTGCGGTGTACAAAGTTATCTGAAACTCCCATATATCTCCTTTTTCCGACATACCCTCATATTTCTCTTCCTTCCTGTTACACTCTTCACACTATTTAGCTCTTCTAATATAGAATTTAAGGCAAAACAGTGATGAAAGGGGATCTAAGGTCCTGTAGGATTTAAAGTTGTCATTTTTGCTATTTGGTAGATTTTAGTCCTCTTGGAAATTTACTAGTTTGCCATTAAACATGGCGAACCATAGGAAAGTTTAACACAATAATTCAGCCGTATGTATGTGAATCTCTCATTGTTATTTCGTTTAAATTTTGTTTCTTGTTCTTCATTGAGGTAATTGATGATGAATCATTGGTTGAAGAACTATAAAATGTTACTTTTCTTGTTTTACATTTCTATTTGCTGGATATCTGGGCAGGTCTTTCATGCTCCAAACTGACTTCACTTTTGAATATTTCCTGTATGGCAGAAGCTGAGCATGCTATGTAATGAACATAATTGGAAACATGAAATTTTGCTGTTTAAAGACGTCCCCAAGTTTAGATTTTCTTCAAAAATAAGTTCAAGGAAATCTAACTTCCTTTGGGAGTTGGTTGTTGTTTAGACACTAGAATGAACTGTAGTTTCACTATCCTTCGTTTTTCCTGTTTTTTTGTTTCTTCCAGTGGATATGCTGTTAGAATAAACATGTTCTTCTGCAAAAGTTTCTGTAGCTGCTTATTTGATCCATTTTAAAGATAATGGAGATGAATGTGGGGATGAAACAATTGCAGCAGACCCTTATTGAGAGTGAAACGGTTGCCTTGCATCTCCTGCTTGCACGAAAACAGGTTGGAGACAAAATTCTTTGTACAACAATATGAAATTATGGATACTATGAGATTATTTACTTGCCATCTGAACTTTTCCTTGTTTCAAATTGCTTGTTGAAAGTGACAAGCTAAGAAATGAGAATGGAGAAGCCTTAATTGTACTCCGCAAAGTTGCTCGACCAACAAAATCTAGTGTTTCATCTTCTTTTAAGAAAATTATAGAAAAACTAGTTGGAGCAGATTTGGGACCATTAGTGATTGAAATTTTGCCCAACATGTGGAGGCCATGACCCCAAGATGTTACTCTTTAAGCTTTAATTGCAAGTCATAGATTCAAGCATTTCAAGCCTTTTAGTTTTTTGAACTATCAAATTTCTGCAACCATACCTTCTAGCATTTCAAAATTTTATGTTAAGAGATGATTTCCGTTTCAGCATTGTCTTTCTTCTTGCTACTGTGAATCAATTTTGCGGCATACGGTTGTATTTGGACTTGTGGAGCATGCTAGTATTGAGATTGTCTCTCTGTTGGCCTTCTAACTTACTCATTCCAGTACATTTTTAACAGTTGTTGTTGGCTCTTCATTCAAATTTCAATGGTAAAACTAGAATGCTGATTGTGTTGTTTAACAAGTCCCATAATTTCACTTGTTAGGCTTCCGTGCAGATTTAATTAGAGAAATTTGATTATGCAATTTGTCTAATTTCATATGTTTTATAGTAGTGAAATTCTAATACGCTGTAAATACATAGGAATTGAGTGTTCCTTCATTATTTGGTTTATGTAGTGCCCCTTGGTAGAAAGCATAACCGTTAATGCATTAAGAAGATGATTCTAACATATAATCAAACACATAACATGCATATGTAGATAATAATCAATATACATGAAACAACTGTATTGTATTCACTGATAATGTGATCTGAAAGTACATCAAAGATTCAAAATATTTCATATGTTGCATGGTCAGCATCGTCCAACCAAGTAAAATAACCACATTCCTCTTTTTTTTCGGTTAAGTGAACAACGTAGAAATTCTCTTCCAAAATTATTTTCTTTATAGCTTAGGAAAATGGCACATTGCAAATTGCATTGATATGCTACTTGACAATCTCCTAGGAGACGCTTTGATCCAGATGATTGACTTGAGCGCTCATTTATGAATACAATACCTATTAGTATTAAAAAAAACAAATAACTTAAATATTAGCATAAAAACATATTAATAAAGAACTAGGAGAATACAAATTTGCTCATTTAAAATGGAATACAAAATATTCGTTTTGCTCTATTTCAAAATTCTATCTAAAGATTAATTAATAATCTCAAGTGTTGATTCTTAGGTATTTACATACATGCCGCAAAATTCTTATGCATCTAAATTTCTAACACCCATTCTCCAAATCACACCAAAATATCACTAGCACTTATTTATCTTGAGTAAAAAAAAAATACATATTTTCATGTGTAGGTTTTGATGTAATTTACACACTGATGTTATATAAATAAAAACAAAATTTATCTAAAGTAATAAACATATTGTCATGCATAGATTTTGATGTAATTTAGACACTAGGATGTTATATAAATAAAAATGAATATTTTGTGTTAAATGTATAAACACAAGAGAATTATGTAACCCTCCTTTCACTTAAGTGTGATATTGTCCAAATGGTGTCGTATTTTTGTAAGGTTGATTTCTCATTCAATGAAAGAACAAGAGGAACTACAAGCATACCAAAATCTAATGCCACATTACCAAACATGTAACTAACGCATAAGGTCAGTCTTCTTATTAGGAAAGAGGAACATACTAAAATGGCTTCCACACCTATCAGAGATAGGGAGATAGAGAGAAGAAACTCAATTCCTATGTATTTACATATATCAAACCAAAACATTAACATGGCTTTAAATGCGTGGAGTAGGCGATACAGGAGGTTTCAGAAATCCTACGAACTCTTTGTTACCTTCCGCGAAGAATAGAAAGTGGGAAGAATGAGGCTTTTTACGAATAGAATGGAAGACAAATTTCATGGATTTATTGGTGGGAGAAAGTCATGATGGACTGCAGCGACAATGGACGGAGCGAGGAACGAACAACGAGAGTCAAAACGGAGGAGACAAGATGTTTTTTTTTTTTGTTATTTTAGCATTTTTATGGTGTTAAGGATGTAGATGGTCACTTTTAGGTGTTAAGTGTTTAAATTTGGGGGAGGGGGAGTGGGTTTGTGCGCGGAGTAGGCTGTACAAGGGTTTCAGAGATCCTGGGAACTCTTCGTTACCTTCTGCGAAGATTGGAAAGTCGGAAGAATGAGACGTATTGCGGAAAGAATGGAAGACAAATCAACGGATTTATTGGTGGGACAAAGTCATGACGGACGGCAGCGACAATGGTCAGAGCGAGGAACGGACAATGCGGGTCGAAACGGAGGAGACAAGAAGTGTTATTTTCGTCAGATTAGCATATTTGTGGTCTTAAGAATGTGGACGGTCACTTTTAGGTGTTAGGTATTTAAATAGCGGCGTTCCCATATATAAATACCTCTGAAAAGAAAGAGCAATTTACATCATACCACAATTCTTATAGATATACATATCTAATCTTAAATTTTTCTTATTTATATGCATACTACTTAATTTTTCAATATCACATTAAAAATATCACTAATACTAGTTTTAAAAAGTGANAAAAATGATTGTTATATTCTTTTTTTAAACAGTTTTACGAAACATGGGCAGTATGGTCTTTTTTTTTCATAAACAGCTGCCCGACAACTGGTTTCACACAGCTGCACCAAACAGACAGTCATCTTCCCCACAGCTGCTTCCTGGGGCAGCGCAGCTACAGCTGCGCCAAACAGAGCCTAAGTGTTATTTTTGTCAAACGAGCATATTTATGGTCTTAAGAATGTAGACTGCCACTTTTAGGTGTTAGGTATTTAAATAGCGGCGTTCCCATATGTAAATACATCTGAAAAGAAAGAGCAATTTACATGCATACCACAATTCTTATAGATATACATATCTAATATTAAAATTTTCATATTTATATGCATACTACTTAATTTTTCAATATCACATTAAAAATATCACTAATACTAGTTTTAAAAAGTGAAATATATATTTTTATGCATAGATTTATAACATTAAAGTGTCATAAATGTAAATATAAAACTTTAGGTGTTAGATATGCAAACACATAACAATTGTGTGTCATGTAGCATGGCGTGTATGTAAAACTCCCAATATTAAAGTCAATAAATATGGCACTATTAGTTGACTTGAGTTAAGTTTACGTGATTTTATCCACTTTTATTCCTATATTTCACCTTATTTATCAGGATTTTATGTATGTGAAAGTTTTTTTTTTAGTTATTTTGCAGGTTATAGGTGTCAAAGACGCAAAATTGAGTCAAAATATGCTATGTACTGCCATTTGGCGTGGTCACACTTGACCTGGGCGTGATCACGCCTGAATTGGCGTGACCATGCCAGTTTCGGGCTTGTCCACCTTTAGTTTAGGCGTAATCACACCGTCGTATGACCAATATCAGATTTGTAGCAACTTTAGAGCAATTTCATACCTCTTTTGGACTATTGACGGATTTAGAAAGATTGCATGCATAATTTAGACTCATAATGTAAAAACTTAACTATAAATACATGTTTATATCATGAGAGAAGAGGGCTCTTTTGGAGGAGGAGAGATGAAGATGTCTTGAGAAGAGGTTTAGAAGAGTTTTTTCTTAAGATTCTCTTCCTCCCTTGAGGTTGAGGCTCTAAGAGTGTTTTTCACTTTCTTTCTTTTGTATTTTTTTTATATTTTTTGAGAGGTTATTATATGAGAGATGAGTTGGTGCAATGTACGACCTCAAACTCGTCGAATCCAACTTCAAACTTGATTATTGGTGCAATGTTGCGGGCGTCATGACTGATGGGCAGGTTGCAGGAGAGTGAAAGTCGCCATCATAGTAGCTTCAAAGGAAAAGTTCTGATGGTTAGTATCAACCATCACTTTGTAATTTCAGTGCGAACACTAAAAGTTAACGAATGTCGTTCTGTGGATTGGACACATCCTTCATTATTTTTATTTTTAAATTCATTGTTTACTTGTGATTATAGCGTTAAAGAGTTTTGATTAAAATTAAATGAAGGTGAAGGGATTTAACGACTTGGCTCGATTTGCAAAATAGCAAACCAAGTTCGAAAGATACAAGGAAAATGTGGAGTTTAGGACCCCGTGCAGGACCAACTTCATAATGCACATTGCCCAGGTGAAACTAGTTCACAAACACACCCATTGGATCCAACCCAACACAAAAAGAAAAGCCCTATACCTTGTTATGCGAATATTGTAAATTATATTGTTAGTGTTATTTTACCATATAGATTAACAAAACAGCAGTAAAAGAAATTCGTTAATGATGCAAATCTTATTTTTGGGATGATACTTATTTATATAAGCAATGTAAAGATTTAATAATGAGACAATGTGTGCCTTATAAAGAAATTCAAGAGATAATTCAAAAATGTCATGATTCTGAATTCGGAGGATATTTTGGGAATGATAGAATTGTTTATAAAATTTTACAATCTGAATGCTATTGGTCTACTCTATTTAGAGATGTTAATATATATATCAAAACATGTGATCAGTGTTAGAGAATAGGTAATATTTCAAGAAGAAATGAAATGCCTTTAAATTTTAATTTGGAAATTGAAATTTTTGATGCGTGGGAATTTGATTTTATGGGACCATCTATACCTTCATTCGGAAATATATATATTGATTGCAATAGATTACGTTTCAAAATAGATTGAAACAATCACTTTATCTCGATGTGATGCTCAGAGTGTTTCAAAATTTTTAATTAAAAATATTTTTACAAGATATGTAATACCGAGAGTAATCATTACCGATGAAGGACCTCATTTTAGAAATGAAACAGTTGCAAGATTGGGTGAGAAATATAATATAATGCATAAAATTGCAACTGTTTATCATCCCCAGATTAGTAGTTTAGCAGAAGTATTTAATCGTGAAATTAAGAGAATTTTAGAAAAAAAAGTGTTAATCTTAGTAAAATAGATTGATCTATTAGATTGGATACTGTATTATGGGCATATAGAACAGCCTATAAAACACTTATAGGAATGTCCCCTTATAGATTAATTTTTGGGAAGACTTGTCACTTGTCAGTTGAATTGGAGCATAAAGCTTATTGGGATATAAAAGAATTCAATTTCAATTTAAAAGAAGTTTGTGAGAAAAGATTATTGCAATTGAATTAAATTGAGAAAATTATGAATGAATCTTATAATAATTCGAGGATTTTGTCGGCACTATTTTTGGTGTGGGGTTTGCCCGTAAGAAGCTGTCGGTCATCAGAATTGAAATCCCGNGCATGTAGCATGGCGTCTATGTAAAATTCTCAATATTAAAGTTAATAAATATGGGGCTATTAGTTGACTTGAGTAAAGTTTACGTGATGTTATCCACTTTTATTCTTATATTTCACCTTATTTATCAGGATTTTATGTTGTGAAAGTTTTTTTTTTTTTGTTATTTTGTAGGTTATAGGTGTCAAAAGTCGCAAAACAGAGTCAAAATATGTTATGTACTACATTTGGAGTGGTCACACTTGACATGGGCGTGATCACGCCTGAATTGGCATGACCACGCCAGTTTCGAGCATGTCCACGTTGAGTTCAGGCGTGATCACACCGTCGGACGACCAAAATCAGATTTTTAGCAACTTTAGAGCAATTTAATACCTCTTTTGGACTATTGACAGATTTAGAAAGATTGCATGCATAATTTGGACTCATAATGTAAAAACTTAACTATAAATACATGATTATATCATGAGAGAAGAGGACTCTTTTGGAGGAGAGATGAAGATGTCTCGAGAAGAGGTTTAGGAGAGTTTTTCCTTAAGATTCTCTTCCTCCCTTGAGGTTGAGGTGTTAGAGTGTTTTTCACTTCTTTCTTTTGTATTTTTTTTATATTTTTTGAGAGGTTATTATATGAGAGAGGAGTTTGCTAGTGTAGAATAAGAAACACTTGGTATTGTAAGTTCTTACTTTCAAGTTTACCTGTAATGATGAATTCAATGGAATGTTTTTCATGTGTTTTTTCCAACATATGTAGTTAAATTCTTTTCGCGCTCTTGTGATTCGACTTGTGGTTTTCTCGGATGATTTTTTTTTCTCTGTATCGTTTTTCTAAGAAATCAAGGCTTTTTCATTGTTGTGCTAACTATAAAATTTCATTTATTCATAATTTGTTCAATTAGAATATTAATATATTTTGTAGTCTGTGACTCTTACCCATTGCGCAGATGAACGAAATGAAACTTTATGGTGATATGTGACTCGTATCACAAAATATGAATAACAATAAACATATTTTATCCTAGTTTTGCAACCTAGAAAAGTGATCATAACAAATTTGTGGAATGAAATGGGAATTGATAAAACCTCAACTTCGTGGATTCTAACATTCTTTTGACGTAGACATAGGCATAAGGAGGATTTTCTATCCACGTTGACAACTATCACGTAGAGGAAAGTCTAGAAAAATTATCACATCAAGTAAATCAAAGGGATTCGATACTAACACAACTTGAAGAACATTAAGATTTATTTGTCATCGTTTCCCTTCTTTTTCGAACAATTTATCTTTTATTATTGCTTTTAAGTAGGATTTTAGAAAACCATCTCCTGCTTATAATCACGTTGAACTAGGTTAAGAAGTATAATAAGCTAGAGATTCACCCATCGGAATAGTTTTTAGCCATTTCCTAGTGGGATTGATACGCTGTACTTCTTAACCACATTATTACTTGAGAAATATACTTGTGTTGTGCGGTCGACTTAATAGTAAGTTTCAGCGTGTCAAAATTTTGGTGTCGTTACCAGGGAAAGACATTAAGAAAAATTCTGATTTTATGAAAACTTTAGTTGAATTGCTTAGAATCTAAGTTTATCAATTTTTGTTCTCTTTTTCTATTTATTTCATATTTATTTGCACTTGTATTATTGTTGTGTTCTCTTGCAAAAAATATTTTTTAGAAGTTGAAAAGATATTTATACAAAAAGCTAAAAAGGTCTATAAAAATATGTTCGAAGACTTTGAAAGTACAAAACCTTAGAAAAATTATGTTAGATCTTTCAAAGTGTATACTAACACATTGATGGCTAACCTTTATTGGAGCTAGATTTGATAAACCTTTTTCCAATACTTATAATCCCAGCTAGACTACTTCCTTAAACTATAAACTGGAACATTAATGACATTAGTGTAGAAAACCAACATTGGGGAGAACTGAAGGCAAACTTATAGAAAATTGAAACAATTGGGGCAGGGTTCACATTTCTCAATCTCAATCTTAAGAATTCACCTCGAAACCCAAATTTAGGGGGGATAACCTGTCATTAGAAGAATTAGTGGTAAATTGGAGAAATGAATTTAACACAAACACCCAAAGTTGGTTGACCTACCCAAGGCTTAATTGGAATAATAATAACCCTAGGATAGATAATCAGCAATGAAGAGCGCTCAAGAGGATCTTGTAGGAAGTTCGAATAATAAAAAAAGGTACCCCAAAGAAAATGAGCATCCCACTCGCTTAAGAAACTCAGCGACTGAACATCCTTCCTTAGCACCTAATCTTTTAAACACTGTGCGGACTTTGGTGATGAGAGTGGGCCTCTCCCTCACCTTATCATGATCCTGTGGTGACGGCAGAGCAGCGAAAATCCTATAGATGATCTCATCTCCAGTGGTATCCATCAAAGGATGAAACCTGCTTCCTCGTGAGAGAGGAGCAATCTCAGGCAATCTGAGTTCCTCCTGGTAAGGAATGTCATCAATAAGGGCTATCTCTATAGCCTGGGCCCTGACGACCCTTTGAATTTTTCGATTTCAGATTCTTCTCTATGATTTGGTCAGCAGCCTAACCCTGAGCTGGAACTGACTTCAAATACCGACGACAGAGTAGTGAACCCATCAACTGAATCTTCTTCAATCAAAACTTATTTTCATTTAACAAAAGGTACGGTAAGCATAATAACAGTGAATCCAACAACAGTAGGTGTAACGACTCTCGAGCAAATGGATGCGGGGACAACAGACTTAACGGATGTCAAGGCTGTAGAGATCTTCACCTTCTTGTAAAAAGAGAAGTCCTGGGGACAGTTTAAATCGAACCCAGCGGATGGCTCATGAATTTCTGGAGCAGCAAGCTTCATGAAGACAAACGGGGCCTTGCCAAGTACGACCTCAAACTCGTTGAATCCAACTTCAGACTTGATTGTTGGTACAATGTTGCAGGCGTCTTGATCGGTGGGTAGGTTGCAAAAGAAAGTGAAAGTAGGGAGCGCCATCATAGCAACTTCAAAGGAAAAGTTTTGAGGGTTAGTATTAGCCATTGCTTTGTAATTTCAGTGCGAACACTAAAAATTAACGAAGGTCGTTCTGTGGACTGGACACATCCTTTATTATTTTTATTTTCAAATTCATTGTTTACTTGTGATTATAACGTTAAAGAGTTTTGATTGAAATTATGAGGGTGAAGGGATGTAACGACTTGACTCGATTTGCAAAATAACTAACCGAACCTGAAAGATACGAGAAAAAAGTGGAGTTTAGGACCTCGTGCGGGACCAACTTCATAACGCACATTGCTCAGTTGAAACTAGTTCACCAACACACCTATTGAGTCCAACCCCACACAAAAAGAAAAGCTCTATACCTTGGTATGTGAATATTGTAAATTATATTGTTAGTGGTATTTTACTATATAGATTAACAAAACAACAGGAAAAGAAAATCATTCATGATGCAAAATCTTATTTTTGGGATGATCCTTATTTATATAAGCAATGTAAAGATTTAATGATGAGACGATGTATGCCTTATAAAGAAATTCAAAGATTATTCAAAAATGCCATGATTATGAAGTCAGAGGATATTTTGGAAATGATAGACTATTCATAAAATTTTACAATCTAGATTTTATTGACCTACTATATTTAGAGATGTTAATATATATATATATATATATATATNTTTTTCAAGAAGAAATGAAATGCCTCAAAATTTTAATTTGGAAATTGAAATTTTTGATGTGTGGGGATTGGATGTTATGGGACCATTTATACCTTCATTCAAAAATATATATATTGATTGCAATGTATCACGTTTCAAAATGGATTGAAGCAATCACTTTATCTCAATGTGATGCTCGTAGTGTTTTAAAATTTTTAATTAAAAATATTTTTATAAGATATGAAATACATAGAGTAATCATTACTGATGGAGGACCCTATTTTAGAAATGCAACAGTTGCAATATTGGGGGAGAAATATAATATAATGCATAAAATTGCAACTGTATATCATCCCCAGACCAGTAGTTTAACAGAAGTATCTAATCGTGAAATTAAGAGAATTTTGAAAAAAAAGTGTTAATCCTAGTAAAATGGATTGGTTTACTAGATTGGATATTGCATTATGGGCATATAGAACAACCTATAAGACACCTGTAGGAATGTCCCCTTATAGATTAATTTTTGGGAAGACTTGTCACTTGCTAGTTGAATTGGAGCATAAAGCTTATTGGGCTATAAAAGAATTCAATTTCAATTTGAAAGAAGCTGGTGAGAAAAGATTATTGCAATTGAATGAACTTGAAAAAATTAGGAATGAATCTTATAATAATATGAGGATTTATAAGAAAAAGATGAAAGAATGACATGATCAGAAAATAATAAAAAGAGAACTTAAATATGGACATGAAATTTTATTATACAATACAAGAATGAAATTATTTTCTGGAAAATTGAATTCTAGGTGGAAGGGGCCATTCAAAGTTATAAAAGTCTATCCTTATGGACAGTTAATATTGAAGACCCCAAGACTGTAAGAATATTTAAAGTGAATGGGCACAGATTGAAATCATATTTTGTGGGTCAAAGAACAGTTTTCAAAGAGAAATTAATGTTGGGTCACCTAGAATAAGACTGGAAATGACGGGCTAACGACATTAAATCAGGCGCTTTGTGGGAGGTAACCCATATGTAGCGTTGTTAGTTAGTTGTTGAGTTTGTTTTATTTGACATATTTTACATATATTTATATTTTGGTCTTTATATAGTCAGTGTATTTGATAAAATATTTAAAAACATCTTTATTTGCCTAAATTTAGGAAAAAATTAAGAATTTATTGGATCGAAATTGAAATGGCAAAAATTTTGGAACTGGCGCATGATGACTTTCCAAAGAGCTGGCGCATGATGCGCCAGATCGGCCCATGATGCGTCAGATCGGCGCATGATGCGCCACCGGTCTGAAAATGTTTAAAACGTGTAAAATCGTGATTTTTGACGGTTTCTTCTCTATATGACTCTTAAAAATTAACTCCAAACCATATTTTAGGGGGGAAACGAGAGAGACTCACCACTTTTCAAATCCTATGGCTTCCCACTCTAGAAACTCCACTAGATTTGGAATTTTCAACCGGAGAAAGTTCATCAGTTTCGATGCACAGAAATTACATGATCGAGTTCTAGTGAAGAAGAGGCTTATCAAAGAAAGGGGATTTGTGAATCGAGGATTCAACACACCGAATACTCGAGTAGAAGAAACTATTGCGCAGAGGCGTTGGGATGTGCTTTGCTACACTACTTCTGTTGCCGTTGTTCCTGTAGTAAAAGAATTTTATGCAAATCTTTATGGGATCAATCAAGGAATTATTTACGTGCGAGCTAGGTTTATGCAGTTCACTCCTTCAAGAATAAATGAGATGTTTATAATTAAAAATGTGCCTACCTATCATTATGCAAACTTTACCCCTACAAGAGAGAATATGATGAAGATGCGAATTGGGAAGTCAGAGATGATTGAAATGTAAGTTTTCCTTCGTCATTTTTAAATCCAGTTTTAAAAGTCTGACAATTCTTTAATGCATCAAAATTACTGCCTACCATGAAAATTAGTAAGGTCACTAAGGAGAGTGTCATTCTGAACTACTGTATTCAAACCGGAAAACCTATTGATTTTGGAGCTATTATTGTGAAATCAATTTTGGGTTTGGTTGTGAATGGATCTGCAACTAGACTAGGACATACATCCACTATTTTCCTACTTTGCAGTCAATCGTAAGTACCTTATGAAAGTTGGGAAAAAGTGCTACTTCCTTGAAAGCTGATGGATCTAGAAGTCTACTGCAATTGTATTGGAATGGGAGATGAAAATGATATGAATGTACTGATGGATCAAGGACCTTAGAATTCATCACCTGTTCAGTCTTACTGCAACTTGAGTACACTTTTAAAGAGGATCAAGAAGATCAAGAAAGAGGTGCAGAATCTCATGCACATGATTGGGAATATTACTGAAATGTTGGATCATCTGGATTGAAGACTGAAAGAACATTTTAAACATACAGGGCGTATTGAAGATGGATTAGTACGTATGTTTAAGAAACATGCTTGGATTGAGGATGAAAATTCAACTGATGAATTTCCATTTCGACCCTTCTACAATCTATATGTGCACTACCAACCAATGGGAGATATCTAGAAGGACAAAGTGAAGATGATATTTGATCTTAATTTATGCACAAAATGTTTTGTGTAATACTGTTTGTTTTAATTTGTCACGTTGGATTGCATTTCCTTTCTAATAAGCACTATCTATGTTTATGTTTTGAATTTTGATATTGTTGGCATCAATTTTTGATGTCACGAGTGTAGAGTGTCAACTTGCACGACTTAATATGATCTACGGTTCGTCCGCAATATCCGATGGCTCAAGACGCTCACTCAGGACTTTTCGGCACGTGTTGAGGGGCACGTAGCCAGGTTCATTTTGCTAGGCTATGACTTTTGCTCAGGTGAAGGCCGATCAGCATTTGACATGTTGGACGACTCCGATCGGGCCAACAAATATTATGTGGCGCGTTGCACGAAATTTTGGCTTGAATTGGTCCGATCGCTTGACAAAATGGTGAAGATGACCCCTGATGATGAAAAAGACCCCGCCAGTGTATCCAGAACATCGATTTTGCTTACAGAGGACGTCCACTTCGCTACGGCTTCGTGGGCGGGGTAAAAATTGTGCGAATTATCGTTTTGGGCAAAATAATTGAAAAAGTCGCCCAAATGACCCCGAACGATGAAACAGACTGCGCCAACGCGTTCAGAACGTCAATTTTAGCCAGGAAGGACATTACTTCGCTGCGAGGACATGTACGAGCTAGAAATGCACGAATGATAATAATAATAATATTTATATTATTATTATTATATAATATCTATATTATTATCCTATAAAACCCTCGCTTCCGCCCTCTCTCTATCCCCCTATCGCACGCGAATAGCGCTGCCACCCTCCTTTCGCGACAAGCCCTAGCCCGAGCTCCTTCCTCTCGCCGGCATCTCCCTCCTCGCCGATAAAGACCGACACCACCACTCCGACGCCTCCTTCTAACCACCGGCAAAACCCATGACATCCTCGGCTCTCCTTTTATCTTTATCGGCCAACATCGCCGCTTGCTCCTTTCTCGCCGGCGACGCTTCACCGGCCCTCTTTATCGCCGGCTACCAGATCCGACCAACATAAGCCCCTTTCTAACCAGATTCGGCCTTCTAGCCTCCTTCTGTGCTTCGCATCCGCAACACCTATTCTCGACATCCTGCTGCCAGCCATCACCTCCTTCGCGCTCAGGATTAAGGGCAGAACACCACCCTCTCTCTCGCATTTACACTCCACGTCGCCTTCCTACCTTATCGGCGACCGAACACTTTGTCGGAGCACCTCTATGTTGCCGGACAGCGATGGTACCGCTGCTTGAAAGGGCGTGGAGGTCTTCTACCTCGCGGGAAAGTCCTTCGCCGACGCTTTTTCTCGCCGACATCCTCGTGGGTTCTCTTTCGTCGGTATCGAGAGACCCCTTTTTGAAGGTACATTTTGGTTATATTTTCATATGCAAAAATTAATTATTTTTGGGTGTCTTGCATACCTCACAGCCTCCTATGTCTTTTTGTTGTCCTGTGCACGTTTTACTAGGCACATTGGAGCATGGACCGGACGTCGGTGAGCTCGAAACAAGCAAAGAAACGCGCCTGCAACCGTCACGGTGGTGAGACTTTCTACCTTCTAGCCAGCCTTAGGAATAGTGGAGTCTAGGCGTGTGGGTTCGATCGCCCACACGGGGTGCGTGCGACGACGTGGGTCAGCGCTACGACGTGCCTACGTGATGGATCGTTAGTTTTCCTGAAGCCAGTCTTTAGGTTTTGACTTCCTGTGCGTGACCAAATACCCCCTAGAGCCGAGTGTCTCCCCTCTTATTGTGAGCCTTAACACAAGTCCCGATGGGTCGAAGCCCCTCACTCCCTTTGCTTTAGATTCCCTAGCTTTACTTGGAGAAGTTGTGAGGTCAGACTTGACAAAACAAGATAAGATTTATAGCTAGCCCGTTTTGTAAAGTCCGGAGGAGTTCGCAAAATAGGAAAAGCTTTGGAGCTATCCCATTTCGCGACGCTGTGGAGAGTTTCCCCTTCAGAGATTCGGGGAGAAACTCCCCACATTTCCTTATTGAAGCAAGAGGTGGTAACACCGCACATCAAAGGGTCTAAACCTTAGGTCTCCCATGTGAGGTCGTTATTACGAGCATGACTCGCTATTATATATGGACATTTGCATCTCATTGTTTGCATGTGCATGTTCTGCATGTTACATATTGTATCCCACATATCACATCGACACTTGCATTTGCACTTTGCACCTTGCATTTGCACGTTGCACTTGCACTTGCACCTTGTGTCTCGCATTTGCACTTGCACCGGCACCACTTGAGCCTCGATTGGTCGTCTCAGACCTGTCAACACCATTTGTGCCTCGATCGGTCATCCTAAATCGGTCGACTAATCATTTTGGTTCGACCGGCCACCACGGCCCGGTCGACCGATCACCTGCTTTTTTATCTGTTCTTGCATTATATCACATGCTTGCTTGCTTGCATGTTGCACCATATGTGCTAGCATTTGCATTTGCATATGTATTTAGGTGATGCTCCCCAGTGAGAATCACCACTGTCTCTGAGTCACTGCTGCCTCGGTACACCTTTCTTCAGGCCACTGCCTCCACGGCGCGCCCATCCCTTTTGGTCACTACCGCCTCAACACACCTTCAGGCCGCTGCCTCTACGTCACGCCTACTCTTCGGGTCACTGCCGCTACGACACACCCATTTGTTTGGGCCGCTGCCTCCATGGCATGCCCACCTTTTCCCAAGTCACTGCCTCACGGTACACTCATCACTTCTGTCACATGATTGTTTGCATTTGCATTTGCATGTTTGCATGGATAGCGAGCCAAGCTCGTTAGGAGAGTGACCCCATGTCGGTCGCGATGCCTTAACGAGCATTGCTTGCTGGGTTGATCTTGGTGAGCAATGCGAGTTAAGTCATCAGGATTGATAGAGGTATGACTGTGCTAAAGATCTAATAGATCTAACTCACGTCACCACTCTTCGTGAGACCCTTTAGATCCTTCCGATCTTTAGAATGGGGTCGGTATGAAGACCCCGTCAGAGTCATATTGTACCTAGACTTACCCCGCACTTAAATACTGGGCTGACACACTTTTCGTTAGATGATGTGCTACGCTAGGATTTAGGGCGCTAGGTAGTTTTTTGATGCCTGACTATTGTTCTTTGCTGGATTGGTTGCCCTAGTCAGGTATCTTTCTTTTGGATTATGCTTGTGGTATGCTTGCATGCTGCATATGTGTGGTAGTATGTTAGGGCGTTCTTCTGCAGGGAGCAATGCCTATTTATATATACACACACAGGTACCGCTATGGGGGGAGCAAGTAATGATTTCTGAACCTTTTGCTTGCAGGTGCTATTAGCTCCCCCACTTTTAAGGCCTGACTCATGATACGTTATTTGCATGTGAGCTTTCCCGCTGACACTTGTTTTCATGCAGGATTGAGTCTTTTATTTTTTTATGTACTTTTAGAGTCTAAGAGAGTCCTGTAGCAGAAATAGGATATGGGCATGGGTTCCGAGGCGTTTGGCGCGGGAACCACGTGGAGGGGACCAAGAGCAGATGCTCGTGCCCCATATATTAATTCTGCATGTTATATTGATGTTTAGAATTAGTACCGGGCGTGTATATGCGGAGTCCGACCACCCCTTTCTTTTTTAGGATATGTTGCCGACCTAGCGGCTCCGGCCTGCTTATTATTTTGATTCGGCTTGCTTTGCTTCTTGTATCATATTGCATGTCTGCACTTGCATGTGTTTTCTTTGTTTCTTTCTGTGGCTTATCTGGGATTTCACGATACAATCTAGGCCCATTAAGGACCCTAAAATTGTAATTTTCTACAAAATCCTAAATAAAAATATTCAAGATAATTAAAATTTAGGATTAAATATTCAGGATTTAAAAATTTTCACATTTACTTTTTTGCTTATATTAATAGTGCCTCCACAATACTCAAGGACCGCTCTAGATAATTGCATCATATTTGCAGTCCCGAGGAGGAGTCCCCGTGCTTCTCCAATTTGACTGGCCCAACATACCTCTTTATAGGTGGTTGTCTAGTGCGCCTAGGGTGTTAGAAGGCTCCCTGACCCAGACGGGGTGTAAGTCCTTTTGTTTGGAGGGTTTCCAACTTTGTAGCTGAACCTCCACTTTCTCTTTCTTTCCCGAGGCATCCTTGCTATCTTTTGTTTGAAGTGTTTCCAGCTTTGTAGTTGAACCTCCACTTTCTTTCCCTTCCTGAGGCATCCTTGCCACTTTGGCAGGTATAATTCCCACCTCTTGGAGCTACAACTTTTAGTCATAGGATAGAGTTTCTTTCCTTTAACCTTAGAGCTATCGAGGTTCCCGTGGACGACGCAATTCACGGATTGCTGACCGGGGATCTCAGGATGTGTTGGGTCGACTACCTTCACGACCAGGTAGACTTAGGGTCATAATAGCTGTGGATGACGGGTCTGTGGTACCTCGATCCAGTTACCTCTACCTTTTAGGATCACTCTACCTTTCTTTTTGTTGAGCCCCTTTGAGCCCTGTCGCTCCTTGACTTCATTGATATCACCTTGACAGCCTGATGCCGATGAGCTACTGCCCATTTGGGATACGACGATTTGTCCTCTGCCCTTATGGCCCGAACGTGCTTTGACGTGTTGGGATATCCCTGTCAAAATTATTTACGTTATTTCGTGTGCCCCGTGTGTCGATGAGCCGTCACCCATTCGGGATGTGAGAGACTCACTCTCTGCCCGATGGTTTAATGCGAGCTTTGAAGCATCGGGACTGTTCTCACACAGAATAACCTTCCTTTGAGTACCTATTGCCCCAGATTCATGATAATCCAAGCAAAACTCCTTTTATCAAGATTATTCTTGGGTACCCCCCAAGATGTAATTAACCAAGTGAGATACGTCCCCTTGGGAGTGCTCTTGACCCCAGAACAGGCACCTACACCCGACTCTCTGGTTTTGGGTAGTCTACGTAAGTATTCTTTCACGGATATCGGTTTAAGGTGCTTTCGCTCGATCTTGTTTGGTCGGACACTATTAACCTATCCTTGCGAGGTTTACCGCACGTAAGCTCTCCATGTTTTGTGTTTTCTCTTATTTGTCTCTTTGTCGTATGTCCATTTTTATTTGATTCCTCTCCTCTTCGAACCACTAATTTGATTTGAGAGGGAGATTTATTCGAATAAGGGAAGTATACGACGATCGACAAGCTGGCGACTCCTAAAATAAAAGAGAGAAAAACAAAAGAAAACAGATGTTTAGATTTCAGTGTTAGGATGTTGGTTTGCTTTAGAACACTGAATTTGATATCTGTTGGCTTGAAAAATGCTAGTTTATAATAGCGCGGATTATATATATATATATATATATATATATGTGTGTGTGTGTGTGTGTGTGTGAATTTTGTGTTGTTTGTGAGTGTTATATGTTAGTGTGATGTTTATATATGCTTAGAAAGGTTTATTTAAGTCAAATTGAGGTTGACATAAAGTAGTATATAGCAGATTTCCACAGAAACTGAAATCTGGATAATTTGAGTTCTAGCGCATGATGCGCCAAAAGGTCTGAACAACATTTGAAGCCTTTGGAGCTTTATCAAGCGAAGATGGTACAAGCTCATGACAAATTGGTCCGCCCAAGGACATTCAAAATTGGTGACGTCGTACTCGTGCTGAAAAGGCTTATTCTTGCGCGCCACAAGATAGGTGGAAAATTCGAGCTAACTTGGGTGGGACAATTTGTCGTGGAAAAGGTCTACACAGAAGGAGCCCACCAACTAGTAGATTTCCGGGGTGAAAGACTCATGCTACCAATCAATGGACGATATTTGAAGACATACTACGCAACTTAACATTGCTTGACATGAAATTTTGAAATTTTGATCGTTTTGGGGTTATTTATTTGGTCAAACGTCTGTGATCGGGTCCAGAAAAAATTGTAATAAAATTAACATCAATAAAATGAAAGCTTTTTGAAATTACATACTTCAACTTTCTTCTTTCTACCTTTTAAATTTGATATTCTACTAAACTAAATTAAATACATACATAAATGTACAATATCATCACCAACATAAACTAAAATCTTCTTTAATAAACACTTTATTTTGTTCTTATTCCTGCTAAATTTCAACTCACTGATATTTTTCCTGTTGTCTGTAGAGAAAAAATATCAGGCCAGAGGCTGATCTTTGATTTCAAAGATGGCTGGAATCTCGCACTTAACAAGGAAAGGGCACCGCAAGGTTGTACCATAGACTTCAACATGGACTTCATTCAAGTTGACATGGACTATAAGGGTCCTCTGATTAGCCGTCAGGAAAAAGAAGGGCTACCATCGCTACTAAGGTTCAACACTAGAGATAATTCCTCACTGAAGGGGAAAAATGTGATAGTCAGCAAGTCCCGATGGAGGATACTAGTCGCCTGTCGTCCATGATAGCTACACCAACTGAGGGCCTAGTCGTTGTCAATGTTGAAAGACCACTAGATGCATTGTTGTGGAAAACTCAGAGCAGAAACGCCAACCGCCGAAAGCATAGGGCTTTCTTATGAGAAGAAAGAAGATGTCATAAGGAGACAGAAAGCTTGCTCATCCTATCCCTGAAGGGAATATCTACGATCCAGACATGAGAGAGACCTCTTCTAGCTTACCTTACCTGCTACAGACGATGAGTTCGAGTTTGCTACAGAGCCAGAGATACCACGTGTTTCAGATGTTCTTCGTACTGGTTGCCCAACATCCAACACCGAGATACCTACATGTATACCAGCTACAAGGGCATTTTTGGAGTGCCCGGATTGCAACGTCCTCCACTAAGAGCGCTACAGTACTTTGGAGGAGTACACATCCACAGACGTTGGATTTCAGACCGCTGATCACCCGATGGGGGAGTCGTATATCCCGTTGGATACAGAGCTGTATATCCCGTTAGACACAGCGTCATATGCTCCGCTGCAGACAGAGACAACACTAGCTTGGATTCCCGCTGATACTGAAATGAGCGAGTATCCTCGACAGCCGCTGATCGTCTACACGGCAGAATACTACAAGATAAGTAAAGTAAACAAAAGAGAATTTGAATTCAATGAAGAAGTTCAAGGAAGATTTATCAATATACTAGAAGGTTTGGAGCTGTACACCAGGGTCTTCTCCAAAAGCGACGAAAGAAGTATTCTCGACTGCATTTTTGATCTAAGAGACAGAGATCGAGCGGGTCTTCTGATGGAAAGAACTTATTCTAAGCCACAAAAATGGATGCGTGGAAAGGGCAAGATCACTATACAATGTGGCTGTTGTTACAATTTCACCAAAGACAAACAAGGAAATCCCTCAGGGATTTTGAGATACTACAAAGTGGACCCACTACCTCCCATGATAAAATGGATGATCAAGAGAATGGTCCGATGGAACATACTTTCAGCCGACTGTATTCCCAATAGCTGTATCATCAATATATATGATGAATGTGACTGCATACCCTCGCATATTGACCATCACAATTTTGTGAGACCTTTCTGCACGGTTTCTTTCATGAGCAAAAGTAATATCCTGTTTGGAAAATAAATAGATGTCATTGGCCCCGAAAAATTCAGAGGATCCGTGGAGATTTTGCTACCAGTGGGTTTAGTGCTGGTTCTTAAAGGAAACAGAGCAGACATCGCTAAACATTGCATTCCATGGGTACAACGCCGTAGGGTGTCTGTAACTTTCCGAAGGATGGATGATAGCAAAATGCCATATGGATTTCTACCAGATCCGAAGTTGGAAGAACTACTACCGTACGAGCTATGAGAGGGTTGCACCTCTAAACACATGCAAAGGGAACTCTTGTCCTGGAGCGTGGTTTAGTAGGTCAGCTCGACCAGGAGCTCACCACATCAGAGATAGACACTCAGGAGACACCTTTTTGTACTGCAATTCAACACAGTAGATATGATGATATATGCACCATATATGCTCAGCTTGTGATATGTACCCAACATGAGAAATTTTCAGATGTACTTTGATGCATTCAGTATATTGTACCTTTTGAGGCTCTGGCCTGCAATCAATCTGTAACATATGTTGAAGTTGATTAATGAAATCTTTTTCAAAAAATTTGTCTGTTTGCTTAATTGCCCTTTTGTGCGATGGATAAAAGCCACAGAGCCATACGTTGATTCCGAATTACAAAGAACAAAGAAAAAAATAATGAAAACTTAATAATAAAGTTCAAATAAAACACTCTTTTGAAAATAAATCAACCAACGAAAATTAAATTTTGGAAAACACATTTTGATAATTAAATGTGATAAAAATAACAAGAAAAGTAAAATCAATCTGTTGAGTTGATTCTCTCGATTTCGGGCTCTCTTACTCTTTGCTCGCGCAACACGAACGTCCTTGTCTGCACGAAATCTCACAAAATTTCACATACCTTCCTCATAAATGTTTTCTTTTTCACATCACACATATCTATGGGTTCAACACCACAAACTCTTTATAAATTTAAATCATCATTTTCGGAACCAGCCCCTAACTTCTGATTCCTTTTTTTTAGATCGGTCCCTAACTTTCGATCCTCTTTTTGAGATTGGTCCTTAAATTTCTATTCTCATTTTCGGAATCAGTCCCTAACTTCTGATTCCCCCTCTTCGAGGTCGATCCCTAACTTATGATCTTCTTTTTGAGATTGATCCATAAATTTCAATTCTCATTTTCAGAATCAGTCCCTAACTTTTGATTCCCTTTTTTTCGAGGTCGGTCCCTAACTTCCAATCCTCTTTTTGAGATTGATCCTTAAATTTCAATTCTCATTTTGGAATCAATCCCTAACTTCTAATTCCCTCTTTGCGAGGTTGGTCCCTAACTTCCGACTCTTTTTTTTAGATTAATCCCTAAATTTCAATTCTCATGTTCGGAATCAGTCCCTAACTTTTGATTCCCTTATTGCGAGGTCAGCCCCTAACTTCCGATCCTCTTTTTGAGATTAATCCTTAAATTTCAATTCTCATTTTTGGAATCAGTCCTTAACTTTTGATTCCCTCCTTTCGAGGTCGGTCCTTAACTTCTGATCCTCTTTTTGAGATTGATCCCTAAATTTCAATTCTCATTTTTGGAGTCAGTCCCTAACTTCTGATTCCCCCTCTTCAAGGTCGGTCCCTAACTTCCAATCCTTCTTTTGAGATTGATCCATAAATTTTAATTCTCATTTTCAGAATCAGTCCCTAACTTTTGATTCCTCTTTTTTCAAGGTCGGTCCCTAACTTTCGATCCTCTTTTTGAGATTGATCCTTAAATTTCAATTCTCGTTTTTGGAATCAGTCCACTTATGATTCTCTTTTTTTGAGGTCGGTCCCTAACTTTCGACTCTCTTTTTGAGATTGATCCATAAATTTCAATTCTCGTTTTCGGAATCAGTCCCTAATTTCTGATTCTCTCCTTTCGAGGTCGGTCTCTAACTTCTGATCCTCTTTTTGAGATTGATCCTTAAATTTCAATTCTCATTTTTGAATTAGTCCCCTAACTTCTGATTCCCTCTTTGTGAGGTCATTCCTTAACTTGCAACTCCCTTTTTGAGATTGATACCTAAATTTCAATTCTCATTTTCGGAGTCAGTCCCTAACTTCTGATTCCCTTTTTTTTAGATCGGTCCCTAACTTCCAATCCTCTCTTTGAGATTGATCCTTAAATTTCAATTCTCATTTCGAAATTAGCCCCTAACTTCTAATTCTCTCTTCGACCCCTAACTTCTGATTCCCTCTTTGTGAGGTCATTCCTTAACTTGCAACTCCCTTTTTGAGATTGATACCTAAATTTCAATTCTCATTTTCGGAGTCAGTCCCTAACTTCTGATTCCCTTTTTTTTAGATCGGTCCCTAACTTCCAATCCTCTCTTTGAGATTGATCCTTAAATTTCAATTCTCATTTCGAAATTAGCCCCTAACTTCTAATTCTCTCTTCGAGGTCGGTCCCTAACTTCCGATCATCTTTTTGAGATTTGATCACTTAAATTTCAACTCTCATCTCGGGTCAATACCTAAATTCTGATTCCCTCTTTTCGAGGTCGGTACCTAAATTTCGACTCTTCTTTTTGGGATTGATACCCAAATTTCAATTCCCATCTTGGGGTCAGCACCTAGACACTGACTCCCATCCTCTATAAACACATGAAATTTGATAATTTGAAACACACTCTCTAATCCCTAGCGAGAGTTTCTACCTACTGATTTTAATCAAATATTTACTTGCTAATTCCTCAGCGGAAATAACTAGAACTCAAATTTTACGCTCCTTTTTAGGTCTGTTGACTTAAGAGTCTGTGTTGGTTTTGTTGATCTCGTCGGTCAACGCCAATACGCGTGGTGTGCTTGCCCGACACACCACACCTATTGAGAGTCCGTTTGTTGACCTCACTTTTGGTTGATGTTTAGTTCTTCCTCTTTAGTTGACTAAGGTCTAGCCATATGACTTTCCTGTTGACTATTCTTAGAAAACTAGAAAATGAACCCTCACCATTAGAAACTCTAAACTCCTCTTTGCTCAACTTGAATTTTCACATATTGGTCCTAACCTCTAGCACTTAGTATGTGGGATCTGTATAAGGGAGCTCAAGATGAGTCCCCATAAGACTAATTGACCTTAGAGTTGACTGTGGGTGTTGGTATGGAGCTTGTTCACTCACTATACTCACTTTCACCCATATTCACTCACAATCCTAAAATCTAAAATTGTTGACTTTGACCCCTTGATCTTTTGGGAGACTCATGTAGATGGTCTTCTAGACCCACTAGCCCTAGGCTAGGGTTTAGCTAAGACCAATACATGGAGGACCCAAATGGGGATCTCATTGTTCCATAGCTCATACATAGTGGTTGAAACCCCAATTCCACAAAAAATACCCAATTTGGCCTTTTGCCCTAAATGCACCCAAATTATCTAAGTACCCTTGAAACCCTAAATTTGGTCAAAAATCCTCAAATTCACCCAAAAATACCCAAGTTTGTTAAAAAATCATTTCAAAATACCCAAATTAACCAAATTCACCCAAAAATTCCAAAATTACCAAAATACCCCTAAAATTGCCAAAATTACCAAAATACCCCTAAAATTGCCAAAATTACAAAAATACGCTTGGCACCCCAAACTTTCCCAAAACCTCCAAAATTACTCCAAATGTCTCCAAAACGCATTTGGACTCTCCAATTGAACCTAATTTGTCCAATTTGACCACTTTGACCAAAACCCTCAAATTGCCTTTAAAGGCCCAATCTTCCAAAATTCATCCCAAATGTCCATCAATTTAGCCTCAATTTCCCTCAATTTAAATTCTAATATAAAATTCACCCTTCAAATGACCAATATAAACCAAATCCAAACCTAATTGGCCCATGCTTTAAGCTCAATTTTGATCTAAGTCAATCCCCCATTTTTGGCCCTATGACTTAATCCCACCAAGTTGAACCCCATAGCCTACTCAATTTGCCCCAATTTGAGTCCTAAACTCTTCATAACACTCCTACACACCAAGTTGAACCTTCAATTGTCCTTGGTGAAGCCTCAATTTCATTTAATTTTAACCTAAATTTAAAATACCCAAATTTGCACCAAATTGGTTCTCCAAATTCCACCAAATTGAATGCCTTAACCCCAAAATTGACACCTAATTTATGTTGAAAACTCTTTATGACATTCCTATGGACCATTTCTAACCATCCTTTGGATTTAGCCCAACCTTAGCCCAACCTAGACCCAAGTCTAGTCTAACATGCCCAAATTAATCAAAATCCTAAAATCCTTCAAATTTAGCTTTCAATTGACCTTAAATTTACTTCAACCCTTCACCAAAAATATTCATTGGAATCATCTACACAATGTTGATCCGTTAATTAGGCTACTTTTAGCCATTTGGACCCAAATTGGACCCATGCACCAAAATTAGGTTAGTCATCTCAAAGCCACCAAATTGATGACTCCACATCCACTAAGTACACTGTATTGACCAGGCTAAACCCCCTGGACTAGCCATGGTGAGCTATGGACCATTGGATCCCTAAATTAAGGGATTTATGCCCATTTATGGGCCATAACCAAAAATCTTCCCCATCATCACTTGTCATTGAGAGTTAATTATAATTATCCCTCTCATTGGCTCATCTGACCTCCTGGACACCTCCCCTAGCCATGTCAGTCGACCTAGGGGCCGGAAAACACCAAAATCGAGAGCCCCAAGCCAAAATTCAAACCTAAACTCACCCATCTGAACAGGCCAATTCCAATTCATTTTAACGCTTCAAAAACCTCCACCTAAGCACCATTTTGCACCCCTCAATTGGCCATGACAGCCACCCTAGGGCATTTTATTTAAACCTCACCTCCATGGCAAAGAGGAGGAGAGCTGAAATTTGCTTAAGGAAACTCTACCAAATTGCTCTCAGAGACTCCCTAAGACCTCCTCAGTTCAAGCCCACCATTTTCCCCCACTGCTCCCCACTGTGGAAGCTCAATTTTGAGGTCAAACTTCTGCCAAAACCAGGAGAGATCTCTCCACACCTCCATAGTGAACCAAACTTCAATTAACTGTGCACACACCATCCGCACAATGAAAGAAGTTGATTCCCCACAAAAGCCCCCTCTCAAATAGCCTCTAACATAACTCTAGACCAACACCTGAAATCGAGCTTGATCAAATTCATACGTAGACCATTCAGCAAGACTTGAGACTTCATCTAGAGGTTCGTTTGGACCAATCAAAGCTACCACAACCATCTGATTGAGGCATCCCCTCTCAGATAAAGATATTGAAATCCAACCCTAAACCAAGCTTGTTTCAATCCTCCATACGTATTTACTGTATTTCATACCGTGTAATCCGTATAGATGTACTTGTCTTGAGTCGATGAAGGTTTAAGAACAAACCCCATGAAATTTGGTTGAGTCTAGGCCGAGATCTTAAGGTTTTAGTGTGAACGGCTTACGAGTTAGGTCACTTGGGAACGATAACGGAGAGTCGTCTGATCGCGGATGTATCTAGTGGACGGAGGAGATCAAGCCGGACAGATCCATGGTGCATAAATCGCGATCCGCGTGACAGCTGAGGGGGATGGCGGCGTCAAATGGCGGAGCACCGTGTGTTCTTTCAGAGCCGCCTAGTATCCAGTCAGCGTCGTGTGGATAAGTAGAAAAATAGGGATTTTTGAATTATTTAAATGCCTAAACTTTAAAAATCCATATCTTTCTCTAGAAAAATCACAAAAATTAAAGAAAAACACCATTACTTAGTGAAAAAAAGGAGAATAATGTGGACTGAAAATTAAATTATTTTCTCGCTCCTTGATTTTTAATTAATTAAATACCCTCTGTGGTATTTTAATTCTCCATGACTAAGGAGTGCTCACCATGGCTTGAAATTTTGAGGGTATGTTCCTCATGATAGAGGCTATGTCTTCTGATTTTTCCAAGGTTAGAGGTCATCTCTATGCTTCTAAGCCTTATTTTCAAACTAAAGTGACCATTTTGGCTCATTTTAATTACATAAATCATAATATTACTTGAAAATATATGAGAACAATTTTAGTAGGTTTTTTGTGGTTAGATAAATCTTGGAAAAAAATTGTGATGCTTTGAATCATTTTGTGAATTTCTATACTTAGTTAAATGTGAATACCTTGTATTAATTTATGTAAATCATACACTTATCAAAAATTGACAAAATTACTTCCCCACTGTCCATTAAAATCATGTCTACCCACTGTAAAAATATCAAAATTATTTGATTTAGTCTAAGCACTAAAATGAATTTCTTAAAGAAACCTTTCTTTTTGTATAAAAATAATTATATTAAATTAAATATGCTTAGGATAATTATGAAAATGGTTTTTCTAAGTTCTTTGTGATTAGGGGCATTTTATAAAAATAAAATCCATTTTTGTGAAAATATTTCATTTTTAAAATATATTTTCAAATAAAAATAATTAAAATAATCAAAATTTTCAAAAATACAAAAATTGATTCAAAATGAGTGGGAATGTCTCCTGATCACTTAGAATTCATTAGGACATTCTTCCTAATTTTTCTAAGTTAAAAATAAATTTTAAAGACTTGAAAAAAAATTTTTCATATTTTCTCACTAAAATAATTATATTAAATAAATTAAAAATCACAAAAAATATAAAATTTGATTCTCCAAGTTTTCTGAACTCAAAAAATCTAATAAAAGTATAAAAATAAGTTTTGTAATTAAAACAATATTTTCTATTTAAATAAATCATGAAAATTGATCTAAAATTAAATAATAAAAATAGAAATTTGATTCAAAAAATCATGAAATTTTGGTTAAGTGTTTATCTAACCTTAGGAAACCTCTAATAGTTTTTTTCATAAATATAAAGTTTATTTTGGATAATTAAATAAATCAACTTTTAAAAATCTTATTTTCTAAATTTAAATAATTATGCAAATTAAATCAAAATTTGAGAGGTCCACATGTTCTCCTCTAATATTTTAATTACCTTAGGGATATGACACTTTAAACTCTTAGAATCATTTGAGTTATGTATAAAGAGTTATGAGGTGAAGTGTCCCAAGGGCAAAGTGGTAATTTTAAGACTTTGGTGCCTTAATCAAAATTTAGGATTATCAAAGGGAAAAATTGGTAATCTTGATCTTAATAAATATGTTTTGATGATTGAAATACAATGGGGTTAAAAGGTAGAAACTCATTCAACACCCTTGCACAGCATCAACTAAAAGCATAATTCTCTTAATCTTCATGACTTGGAAGTCAATCAAGATCAAACGATTCTTAAGTGATGGGCTTAAGTCAAAAAGATGATAATTTACTTTTCTTAAGACCAAAGTTGAGGAAGGTTTGACCATTTGATGAGAATACATATCACTTAAATCAAAATTTTGATAATCACCATTTCACCTATTATGATTATTAAGGGTTTGTTAGTGACATAGGCTCAATATCTAAACGCAAGTTGATTTGATTCAGAAAGTAATATGATTGGTGATTAATATCTTTAAACACTACAAACCTGGCCTTAATTGTGGACACCACAACCTTAAATGACTTAAACTTGCCTTAGGGGCACTCACTCACATAACTCTTAAATGAAACATCAATTGATTAATCGAGTACCCTATCCTTGAGATAATTGAATCGTTAAGTTTCACCGAGCAATGGGGTAGCCACACTCTAAACTCAGATGATTATTGGAACATTATGTTAAGTTCAGAAATGAACTCAAAATAATTCAAGAGATTTTCAAAATTGTTTAGGGTCATATCCCGGGCAATTTGAAATCTTTTGGATGTTTTGAAGAACAAATTGAGCTTATCGTACTTTGTCCCAAAATCATCTACTAGGATCTTCCGAGTTCAAATAAATTTTAACTTGGGGTAGCTAAATCTTCATCTACTCATGCAATTTAAATTCCCTACAACACTATATACATGCCTTGCAAGTACTAACCTTTCAGGTGGTGGAATGAGAAGACTCGCCAGGTATGCTTTTACAGTTTACAACACCGTCTTTTCTTGTACTTTCCGCACTGTATTTTTATGCTTACAAAATTTGCATGTTAAATAACGATGTCACCCTACATGAAAACCAAAAACTGTTAGGGTAGCCACAAAACCAAAATCAAAACTAAAATTAAAATGAACCAAGATAAAATTCATCGCTACAACATTCAAAATATAAAACAACTCAAAATTTAATCACAAACATCACAAAACAACATATGCAACTAAATTAAGACGTTTCTATCGAATGATTGAGAATCCCTTGGAGGAGGTAACCTATGGTTGCTAATGAGACTTCCCACGGTCTAAATGAAAGTATGAAACTCATTAAATTGAGTTTAGTAAATTCATTTGGACTAAGTGAATCTGATAGAAAATAGTGGTACCGGAATGAATTTGATAAGTTCATTTGGACTAAGTGAATCCAATAGAAAATAATGATGCCGGAACGAGGGAAAGATCATAACCGGTGTCAGTCTAATCAACTTTAACATGCCCCATAATATTTAAAGAACTTTAACCATAGGGACATTTGATTTGACATCATAACTTGACACATTAAAAAACTTAAACTCGTCACGACAAGGAGCTTGAAGCTAGCATGTTGGGCAGCACATCCATCTTCAACAACAAAACTTGTTTACATCAGCTAAACCATTCTTTCCTTAGAATTAAACAACAAGCCATAGGATTTCGAGGTTGTTTTCTTATGCAACATAAATCCTCACCCTATCTTTAGGACTTTGTATAGCTTTGTTGTATAATATAAGCCCTAACTCATCTTAGGATTCCGAGTTTGTTGTCTGTCATGACCTAAATCCTCACATCTTCCATGTTATTTGTGTGATCATTTCAAATAAATATAAGCCCTAAACAAATAAAATTAGCAGGATAAAACACCTAAATATTTCTCCTTAAAACTGAAGCCAAACATTATGATATCTTGGGAAGTCACCAAGGTTCTCCTTCAGATCTGTGACATCCCCTAGTTCTTCCTCTATTCGATTCTACAATAAAATATTTCAAATTTGAGTCATTCCCCTTTCACACCTCTTTGTCCGATCTTGTTGAAAGTCCTATCCTTTTGACCTCTTTGAAGATAATATTTCCTGATTTTTACCGAGAGTTTTCTTAGGTGACCTCGTTTATCTAAGATGTATATAACTATCGGGGCTTGCCCTTATAGGAAGCTTGTCTGAATCCATCTTAATATAGATCCTATTTAATTATTCATATTAAATAGGAGAATTTTTTGGCAAATAAAATGGTTTCATAGACCAAAAGGATGTAATATATTTTTTAATTCATTTGATCGAGCCTCACCCTCCAGTCTTGTGTTTATCTTTCGGGATAGATGCATGCTTTGAGGTATAGTGCTCTTTCAATTAAGCTATGAAAAATATGGTGCCAGTTTGATTTCATATTTTTCTAAACTTATATACATGTAAATTAAATGTCCTTCCGAAGCGAGCGACGGGATTTTGATTCCGGCGGCTGACAGCTTCCAACGAGCAACTCCTTAACCAAAATAGTGTCGACAAAGCCCAAAATAGTTATAATACTCATATGGAGACAAAAAGAATGATCCAAGAATGGGTGTTTGCAAACCCGAGTGGTGAGGTCGAGAGAGTGATTTTTGCCAGGAATTAGGAAAGATTCTGCTACTTTGCCATAACAATTGTCCCGATGGCTCGGGAGTTTTATGCAAACCTAAGATTCACTGCTGATAATCACAACTTGGTGAAAGATAAGCAGATTGAATTTACTGCTGATCGGATCAATACTTTTTTATGGTTTGAGGGGTGTATTTTTGGATGAATACGCTACATTTGTGAAGACTGGTTCATCATTGGAGGAAGTGATTGCAATTTTGACTGATGGAAGAGGGGAATGAAAGATTAAGAATAACAAGATAGTTAACTTCCCTGCTTCCATGTTAACTGTTCAATCAAAAATATGGCACCACTTCATTTCTTCCAGACTGTTGCCAACAAATCATTTAGCTGATATTACAAAAGATAGAGTTATGTTAAACTATTGCATTCAGAACATGAAGGCAATAAATGTTGGTGCACTTATAGTTCAGCATGCTCGGAGTATAGATGGTAGTTCTACAGTTGGAGGATTGGGATATCCCTGCCTTGATTTTTACTTTATGTGAACAATCAGGAGTAGAATCCCATAGAAATGAAGAGAGATTGCAACCACAAAATCCGATTGGGAGACATATGATTCAGAGAGTAGAATCATTTGTTGAGTCTAAAAGTGGAAAAAGAGATAGGCCCTCTACATCTGTTGCAGGGGCATATACTTTTAGGTCTACATCGCTTGAAGGTATTATGGATCAACTCATGATTCAACAAATGGATATAGTTAATATTCAAACTCAGTTGGGAGAGTTAGGAGTATGGAATGCATATAATGATGAATATCAACAGAGCAGAGTTCAACATGATATTGAGTTTGAGAATGCCATTGTAAGACATCTTAGGGGTGAACCTAATTTGGACTTTCTTGCTTGCCCCAGTTTCACTACCTATATTCCCATTCATGATGAAGAAGAAGAAGAAGAAGAAGTAGTAGAAGAAGAAGAATCAGATAATGAAGAGGAAGGAGATTAGGATTGATATTTTATGAGTTTAGTTTAGTTTGTTTTTGTTGTTTGTATTGTGATATACTTTCATTTAAAAGCTGTTGTAGTAAAAACTTTTATGTTGTGTTGTGAACTGAATCTGTAATAGTAACTGTAGACTTTCACTTTTTTTGCATTTTTAGTATTTTCAGTTTAATTTTTCATTTTAGTTTTTCAGTTTTTCTATTTATGTTTTTAATTCTCAGTAAGTTCTCTAAAATGTATTATATGTTATTTAATTCTTTAAAGCTTGTATGTAGTTTTACAATTAGTACCTGCATTATTCCAGAACCCAGTTTCATAGTAAAAAATCCTCTACATGCCAGTTTTTATTTTCATGAATTTACTGTTTTCTTTCATTTACTAAATTTTATACTAAAATATTTTTAAAATCACTTAAAAACTTAAGTTTGGGGGAGAGAAAAATTTATTTTGAAAAGGAGTAAACTAAATTTTATTTGTCCTTAAGTAACTATATTTTAAAAAAAAATATTTTAACATGGCTTAAGATATTAAGGTTTAACTTTAAATGACTATACTTATGTTTATAAATATTGTGGTAAATTTAGGTAAAGAGCTTTTAATAATAAAGATCAATTCTAAAGTTAAAGATATTTGATATGAAAGGATAAGATTATGTTTTTTCTATTTAAAGTAAAGGAAATTGTATTTTTGAAGTGTTAAGAATTTTAGAGTTTCATGAAAGAAAAGAATGAGACTTTATGAAAAGTCATAAACTAATATGAATTTATAAAATGGAAAAGTTATAGAGTTTTAACTTTAAGAAGAGGATAGTGAAGTTCAAAATTATTAAAGGCTATCCAGACATAGTAATCATCACTTGAAAAAGAAAAAGAAAAGAAAGGAATGAAAAGATCCTAAAAGAAAAAGAAAAAAAAAAGAAAGAGAGAAAAAAAAAAAGAAAAGAAAAATAAGTGAGGAGAAGCTTGAGGAGATTCCTAATAAAAAATTGGCTTTACTTGAATCAACTTAAGGAAGGAGCTTTATTACATTTTCTAAACTTATATTGGAGTATTAGTAGCATTCATAGTAAGTTTTCATGAAGTTGTTTTTCATATGAATGTTCTAAGTGTCATTAATATTACAGATTGTAATTCTTCTTAAAATGAATAGAGATTCAGAAATCGTAAATTTGATTAGTAAGTATTCCTAGATTTAGAGTTTGAATCTAAGTTATTAAAGGGTTTTTCTTAAATTTGCTATTATATTTCTTAAATTAAAGTATAAAAGTTATAAGTTAATCTCTATCCTAAGTCATATGTTTTTATGTAAAAAAGTTGTCACTTGAGGACAAATAACATTTAAGTTTGGGAGATTTTGATACACCAAGATAATATACTATTTTAAGTACTTATTTTATGCCTATTTTTGGTAATATTGCACTTTAAAGAAGTTTTTATGTTTTTATTGCAGGTATATCATTTTTAGGCATTTGGAGCAAAAATGGCAAAAAGGATGAAATTTGGAGCCAAAACATCCAATTTTGGGATTCTGGCGCATGATGCGCCAAAGTCCAGAGAGCTGGCGCATGATGCGCCAGGGATGACTTTTTCAAATTAAGGTGGTTCGAGACAAATTTTGCGCAAACTTTTAAAGGGACACTTGTTCTACACACCTCTTCGAGTAATTCAATGCCTCTAGACACTTTGGAAGGCTCTTTTATGAAGGGATATGACTCTTGGATCAAATGACACATCTTTTGAATTCAAAAGAGTTTTGGAGAGAATTTTGGAGGGAATCTTGAATTCTTTTCCAAAGGAGGCAGCCCAAAATAAAAGAAAAAGACTTCATGGAGTTGAAAGAGGAGGCTTTTGTGTGTGGTGTAAGTTAGCAAGAGAGAGAGAAGATGAGATTTTCTTCTAGGGCTATAAGAGGAGAGGAAAGGTGAGAGATTTCTTCTTCATTATACTTTTAAGAGAGAATTGGAAGTGATTGTAAAGAGAGAAAGACTTGGAGAGAACTTTTAGGGATTTGCTTAGGAAGGATTGTGAGATAAGTTGTATTTTTATTTCTTTTATTTGGTAAACTTATTTTTATATATGAAATTCGTGTTTAATCATATCCTTCTCAAGAATTTTGAATAGTCTTCTTTCCTTATCCCTACTTTGAAGATATGGTTTTGTGAAGAATATATTTAGTTTTCCATAGTTTTAAATGATAATAATTTGTGATGATTTGAACTTCGATCTTCATTTACTTTTAGATCTTGCCAATTGAAATGTTAAAACTTGTTGAGAGACATATGTTCTTAAATGAGATATGATTTCTACAACATAGGGATAATCATATTTCATTTCATAGAAGAGTATGTTATCCATGGGATTAGGTGCAAATAAATAAGAAAATATACTTTGTTGGATGCATAATTAGAGATTTTAAGGTGATGATTAAAACCCCCAATTTGGTTCAGTTGATTGGAAACTAATGCGAGATTATTAGACCTCAGAGGAGTAGTGGGAGCTCTGGAGTGGCAGCCGGTAACCTCGCAGCCTAACCAAGGAATTATTGACCAAACTCTGGATTAGTCAATGTTCTTTATAACACTCAAAAGAGTGTAAAGAATAGGATTGCTCCTATTTGACACAAAACAATATATATATATATATATATATATATATATATATATATATATATATANGCACTCACAAATACAAACCTAAAATTTCTTGACTTTGATCCCTTAATCCTTTGTGAGACTGATGTAGATGGTCTCCTAAACCGACTGGCCCTAGGCTAGGGTTTAGCTAAGACCAGTACATAGAGGACCCAAATGGGGTTCCCATTGGTCATAACTCATTTATGATGGTTAGCCCCCCAATTCTACCAAAAATAATCAACTTGGTCTTTTTACATTAAACTCCTCTAAATGACCTAAGTACCCTTGAAACCCTAATTCCCAAATTTGCCAAAAATACCCAAATTTGTTCAAAAATCATTTCAAACCTTTTGAAAACATCCAAATTACCTAAAATCACCAAAAAAATTGTCAAATTACCAAAATGCCCCTCCTTAGCCCAAAATTTAAAAAATTCCAAAAAATCCCAAAAATTTCCAAAACATTTCAAATATTCCCAATTCCATTTTTCTCAACTACCACATGACCCAATTTGACCAAAACCCCTAAGTTGCCTTTAAAGGCCCAGTTTCCCTAAATTCACCTTAAATGTCTATCAATTTGGTATCAATTTCACCGAACTTCAATTATAAACTCAAATTCACCTTCCATATGACCATTCTAAACCAAATCCAAGCTCAATTGGACCATGCTTTGAGCCCAATTTTGATCCAAATTAAACCCCCAATTTTGGCCATATGGCTTAATCTCACTAAATTGAACCTATAGTCTACTCAATTTGCCACAATTTATGTTGAAAACTCTTCATAACACTCCTACACATCAAACTTGACCTTTAATTGGCCTTGGTGTTGCCTCAATTTTATTTAATTTTGATCTAAGTCCAAAAAGCCCTAATTTTGCCTTAAATTTGCCATGTCTCAAAATTCCACCAAATTGATTACCTTAGCCAACAAATTGACACCCAATTTATGTTGAAAACTCTTCATGACATTGCTATTGACCATTCTCAACAATAAATTTGGACTTAGCCCAAGCCTAGCCCAATCTAGACCCAAGTCTAGCCCAGCATGCCCAAAGTGACCACAATTCCAAAATCCCTCAAATTGAACCCCGAATTGAACTCAAAATCACTTCAATCCTTCACCAGAAATGTTCATTACAATCATCTACATAATGTTGATCAATTAAGTGGGCTCAAGGTGATGGCTAGCCTAGCCCAACCCCAAGCTTTATCTAAATTGACCTACATGGACCCCTTCACCAAAAGTTGACCCAATCTTGCCAAATTGGCCAACCAAAAACCACCACAACCAAATTTTCGACCTTATTGACCAGGCTAAACCCCATGGAACCACCCAAATGAGCCATGGACCAAAAGATCCCCAAATCAAGGGATTTACTTCCAAAATTGCTTAAGCGTAAGGGATTTTTGCCAAAACTAAACACCTCCCTAAATTAATTGTTGTGACAGATTCCCCTGGCTCCCTGACCTCCTGACCACCTCCCCTAACCTTGTCAGCTGACCTAGCAGCTAGAGGAGCCAAAATCGTGAGCCACCACCCAAAATTTAAACCCAATTCAAACCTTGATGCCACCTCACCCCATTTTAAATTTAGAGCTTCTTTGCCCTCCACATAAGCATCATTTTAGACCCCTCAATTAACCCATAGAGCCACTCTAAGCCATTTTTATAAAACCTCCACCTCCATGTCCATGGAAGGTGTGCTGAAAATTTCTTAAGGATACCCTCTGAATTAACTCTCTAAGCTTGCTTGAGACCTCCACAGTGCAACCCAACCACTCTATTACCCTAATTCCCCTTATCAGAGTTCAATTTTTGAGCTCAAATACTTACTGGAGACAGGACATTCTCCACCACACCTCTAAATTGCACCAAATCCAAATTAAACTCATTCACACCATCACCACACTGAACTAAGACAAATCCCTATCAAATCCCCTTCATACAGAGCCTTTAAGATTGCTCAAGACCAACACCCAAATCTGACCTTGATCGAATTTGGGTATAGACCTTTCACTATGACAAGAGGCTCAATCCTTAGCCTTCTTGAACCTCCACGAGTGTGTCGAGCACCTCTGATTGAAGCTTCCCTTCTCAGAGCAAAGGTATTTAACTTCCCCTCTTCCTGCCTATTTTGATTCTCTATTTAATTAGAATTAATTTAATGGTATGTTTACCGTATGGATGTGTTCGTCAAATTTAGACGACTCCATAAGATCAAACCCGAGGTCATTTGGTTGAGAAATGGGGAAGATCTTAAGGTTTTAGGGTTTACGGTCATGGGTTCACTCTATTTAGGGACGATGACGTGGAGTCGTTGGATCGTGCGTGTATCTAATGGAGGTCTTTGATTGCGCCGAATGGGAGCGTGGTTCATAAAGCGTGAGTTGAGTCAGCAGCTACGTGGATGAAGGCGTCCAACCAGAGCGCGCCACACATGTTTTTGGAGCCATCGTAGGTTGACGCGACGCCTCGTGGTTAAGTAGAAAAATAGGGATTTAAATAAATCAGAAAATGATCCTTAACTTCAAAAATTCATGTCTTGGTGTAGGAAAATAAAAAAAATAAAATAAAAATACCCTCTTGCTCAGTGAATAAAGGAAAACAATGTGGAAATAATTTAAAGTTTATGTGATGTGTAGTTTATTTTTAATTAATTAAATATTATTTTGAGTCTTTAAATTATCCATGCAAGTAAACATTTCACCATGGCTTGAAATTTTGGCATGTTATTGCCTCTTTCTTAGGGAATATTCTCTGATTTTGCCAAAGTTAGAGATCTCTGACCGACCTTTTTGTAAATCAACAATTACAAGAATTTGATGACGCTACTAGAAGATTTAAAATTGAGCAACGATTCCAAAAACTTGACTGTGACTTTATTATATATTTGACTTAATAAAGATGTATGTATATAATATTCAATAATGTTAAAGTTGATTTGTCAGCGCAAGTATATGTATCACTCAAGTAATATAGGGCTCTAATGGAGTCCTAGATATCGATCCCAGTCAACACAAGTATACATATTGCTCAAGTAATATAGGGCTCTAATGGAGTCCTAGATATCGATCCCACAGGAGGTAGTTTAGAATTATGGACTAAGACCTTAGAAAAGCAATACTTTAATCACAACAACGACGTTTAATTTGCTTATCTGTCACTAATAGGCAGATAGAATACTACGGACTAAGATTTTAAAAAAAGTAATACTTCAACTACAACAATGCTCAATTTGTTTATCTATCACTAATAGTCAATTGAAATAAGTAGTTAATTTTGGATAGTAACTAATGATAGAGAATAAAGTTTAATTATGATATTGAATATATAAGAAAACATCCTTCTCCTTGCTAAGAAATTATAGTGAATGGATAAAATGAATTAGTTCAATTATATGGTGCCAAATAGGAGCATACCTATTCTTTACCCTTTGGTCCAGGCATAAAGAACATTGACTAATCCTATGCTTGGGTATTGATTCTGCGGCTAGGCTGGGAGGATACCGGCTCTCACTTCGGAGCTCCCACGTTCCCCTCACCTGAGGGCTAACATCTACACATCAGCACCCAAACGATAGGACCAAATTTGGGATTTTAGTCTGTCACTCTAAAATCTCCAATTTTACGCCCCGATAGTAATATTTCCCTATTTATTTGCACCCAACTTCGAAGGGCTTTGACCTCCCTGAATCTTGGATGTAATCTTCACTTTAGCTGTAAAACACAACAAATTTTAACAATTCAATTGGTAAGATTGAAAGTAAATGAAGATCGAAGTGAAAAGATCATCACAATTTCTTAAACATTTTCATGGTTTCACCGATTCAAATCACCATTTCACAAATCTCGAGACAAGGAGAAAGACAAAGAAAACTACTCAAAACTCATGGGGAAAGCACAACACAACTTGGAATTCATAAATGAAATTAAAGTCATACAAACTATAACAACTAAATAACTTATCTCTAAATTTCTCCCCAAGACCACTCCTTGAAGTTCCTCCGAATCTCTTTCTTTCTTCACAGCACACAAAATTCCTCTTCAAAGTAGCAAGGAGGAAGAAATCTCTCACTTTACCTCCACTCTTACAATTACTCGAAGAATTCCTCATAATTACACGCTCTAGCAAGCTCAAATGGAACCTATCTAACCTCCAGGTCTCCAAAAGTCTGCTCCTCTTCTCTTCTCCTCTCTTTTTTTGGCCAAAATATTCTCTTTAAAGATGTGGATGAGTTTTTTCAAGAGTTGCTTATGCACCCCTCCAAAATCCGGCCTTATCCATTGTACATGTCACCTAACCGTCGATCCCNTAAACATAAATGTAACATATAATATCTACTACTTGTCAGATTCTGTGCTTGTGTCTCCTCTGAGATCTCCCATTGATTGCACGTGGACGAAGAGGTTGTAGAAGGGTCGGAAAGGAAATTCTTCAGTTGAATCTTCCTCAATTAATATCATCCTTTTCATCAGTCGTATCAAGCTAGCTTCTAAACATCCCGAATGATCGAAATGTTCTTTAATCTTCCAGTCTAAATGATCAAAGAAATTAGAGACATTATTAATTGTATTCATCAATTTTTGTACCTCCTTTTCAATTTCTTGATTCGGTGCAAGATCACTTAAGACTTATCAGGGACTAAGGGTTGTACTGGTAGAGAATTCTGAGAAGATTGATCAACTATCATAGCCATGTNACATCAGATTATCTAGTCATCAAGTTTTAAGAGTTATAGCTTTCTATTTATTTCAAGAATGACTATAGATTGCAATATTAAGTCACTTAGAATATCTAAAAGAAAAGAAATTCATGAGAACTCTATTAGTTAATAGATCTATTCCATAAATATAAGTTCAGGAATGTATTTAAGTTTTCCCTTTAGGTAGGTCCAGTGAAGCCAATTTTTGATTAGGCATCTCGTCACTTTCATTTTTTTTCTTTTTTTTACTCTTTTTCTTTTCATTTTGATTGCTTTCAATCCTATATATTTTTCTTTTCTTTTCTGGGATTGTTTTCAATCCTTCATTTTTCTTTTTTAAGTGAGGATTACTATATCTGGATAGCCTTTAATGATTTTGAACTTCACTTTTCTTTCCCTAATTGAAACTCAAAGCATTCCTTTACCTTATAAATATTTCATAGCTTTCACATCATTGAATCCCAAGATTACTATATCTGGATAGCCTTTAATGATTTTGAACATCACCTTTCTTTCCCTAAATTTGAAATATATCTGGATAGCCTTAATAATTTTGAACTTCACTTTTCTTTCCCTAAATTTGAAACTCAACACTCCTTTACCTTATAGATATTTCATAGTTTTTACATCATTGAGCCCCAATCTTTTCTTCTAATTGCTTACCTCATAAATATTTCATAATTTTCACATCATTGAATCCCAATCTTTTCTTCTCAAATGTCTTACCTTATAAATATTTCATAGTTTTTACATCATTGAGCCCCAATCTTTTTTTCTCAAATGTGTCTCAAATGATATAAGTATTTCATAGCTTTTACATCACTGAGACTCAATTTTTTCTTCTCAATTGAAATTCCAGATTCTTAATACTTTAAAATATAGTTTCCTTTACTTTAAATAGTTAACTATAATCTTATTCTCTTATACTAAATATCTTAAGTTACAAAATTAATTTTCATTACAAAAATATTTCTTTAAATCTACCATAATATTTAAATAGTTACAAAAATATAGTTACCTGAATTAAATTTACTACATAAAATCATATAAATAATTTTTGAAAATATTGAAATAGAGGACATCTAATAGTTAATCTTTTTCTTCCCTCCCCCAAACTTAAATTTTTAAATATGAAATAAAGGTGGAAAGAAAATACTATAAATATAAATCATACCTCAGTATTGTAGGCATCTTTATCATTCTGAAATTTCTGCAGGCCTTCTCCAATTTTTACTTCACCTGGTCTGAAATATTAGGAGCTTTCTACACATATAAATCATTAGAGGAATTTCTAGGAAATGAAATTTTGAAACAAGTATAAAACTAAAACAAACACAACATTTCCTAACACAACCACAATACTAAATAAAAGACAAAAATACTAAAATGAAAATAAACATCACATCACATTACAATCCACAAAGTACACTAAATGAAAGTTCAATTACATACTCATTCATTTTTCTCATAAAAAGATTACATAACATAAAAATAAACAAAAATACAAACATAAGTACATCAATCTCATTCTAAATATCAAAATCCCAAACTATTTCATCGTCGCCTTGATCAGCAGGTGGATCGGGTTGATACTGAGTATATCGGGGGCATTCAGGAAATGTAACATCAGGCTCTCCTCTGTAGTGTCGGGCCTGAGCATCATAATAGGCTATTTCAAAATCAGAATGCCTCTGCAGGTACTCACTATCATAATCATGTCGGCGTTCTAAACCTCCAATCCTCTCATTTATCAAATCTATGCTCTTCCGCTGCAAGGTCAACTCATTCATCAAATCTGCTAAGGTAGGGGAGCTAGAAGGAGGAGGAGGGTCATAACTTGTAGAGGGAACGTCTCTACTAGTAGAAGGTTCCTGACTCCTACTTCCAGTTCTCCATTTCTCATGGGATACATAAGTTTTCAAATTTGATTTACTAATGGGTTTCATAGGGTGAACCCACTCTTCCTCTCCAGCTTCCACTCCAGAAAGTTGGCAAAGTGCATAAATAAGTCCAGGATGTCCTAGACCTCCACTAGTCTCACTCCTTGCCGTAGTCAATATATTCTTGAAAATAATCTTCCCCACATTTATAATTTTGTTATTCTGAATACAGAAATTCAGAATAGCTCTATCTCTAGTTACCTCACTATGGTGGTAAGTCGGTAACAGAGTAGAGGAAATGAAATAGTGTCACGCCTTAGAGGTGGCATTTAACATGGAAGCAGAAAAGTTTACCCGTTCTCGCTGCTTTATCTTCCACGTTCCTTTCCCATCAGTGAGAAAGTTAATCACATCATTGAGGGGTTCTTCCATCGTACTAAACGATTCATAGTGGCAGATGTAAGAATCTGGGACTTCATAAAAAGTGTTAATGCGGGCGGCGGTAAATTCCACAGGAAGTCTACGCACTTGCACGATTCCATCTTCAGCATAAATCACATTGGCGTAGAACTCTTTCACCACATTTGCATCGACTTTATTGGTGGTGTAACAAATGTTTTCTCACCTCCGCTCTGCAATAACCTATTCAATTTCTCCTCCCGGATTCTCAAAAACTCGATCTTGAATACATTTTTTCTTGAAGTATCGAAGTGAATCGAGTTTGAGCCATCACATTGACGAAGCGTGAATTGTCAAACTCAACTCTTCTCTTTTTACGTGGAGCCATTTTCAATCTAATCAATCAAAGAAAATTTCCAAAAATTACTTCTAATATGTAAATAATGGCTCCCAATGGTAATTCAAAAAGTTCAAAATTAAGATCCATGAATTTCTTCCAAGATTTTCTTCACATTTTCAAATTTTTGGGTTTCCTCAATGTGGAAGAAATACATGGTGAAAATCAAATATATTTAGCTTGGAGTGAAGCTCTTACCTAAAGAAGATCAAATCTGATATCAAATAGAATAGTGGTGGTTGACCGGTCAAAATCCTGGTTAAAGAGGTATTTTCGCGATCTCGCCGACGGTGGGGTCGATGGCGCCGTCGACGCGCTCTATTTTGTTTCTAAACCTAAGTCTCAGGAAATTCCCGCCATCGGCGGCGTCGTCGGCGGGCTCTATTGATTTTGTCAAAATTTCATATTTTTGCAATTTGATCAATTCTAAGTCTAAATGACATCTGTTTAATCTTTGTAAACATAATTTTGAATAGTTAAATGATGCACTTAACACATACAAACTTTCACAAAACATAACATCACATTTATATATAAATTCCAAGGGATACAATAAACATTACATAACACACCTAAATTAGGTATTTTCTCAACCTCAATACATAAATTCAGCGTCGCAATCCAAGCCACAACACTCAAAATGCTGAAAACAAAACATCCTATGCTTAGTATCAACTATACAGAGATCTTTAAGCATAATTCTAAATCAAAGTAAATATAAAGTTCAAATCTAAACACATAAACATAAATGTAACATATAATATCTACTACTTGTCAGATTCTGTGCTTGTGTCTCCTCTGAGATCTCCCATTGATTGCACGTGGACGAAGAGGTTGTAGAAGGGTCGGAAAGGAAATTCTTCAGTTGAATCTTCCTCAATTAATATCATCCTTTTCATCAGTCGTATCAAGCTAGCTTCTAAACATCCCGAATGATCGAAATGTTCTTTAATCTTCCAGTCTAAATGATCAAAGAAATTAGAGACATTATTAATTGTATTCATCAATTTTTGTACCTCCTTTTCAATTTCTTGATTCGGTGCAAGATCACTTAAGACTTATCAGGGACTAAGGGTTGTACTGGTAGAGAATTCTGAGAAGATTGATCAACTATCATAGCCATGTCATTTTCATCTTCAAATGATGGGAATCTTTCAGTTGGATCCAAAGGTTTCCAAGGTAGCAGTACCTTTTCCCAGTTTTCTTAGGATACTTGAAACTGGCTGCAAAGTGAGAAAATTATTGAAGGGTGTCCAAGCCCATAAGTTGATCCGTGAACGATCAGGCCTAAGACTAACTTCATAATTATAGATCCAATATCGATCGGCAGTCCCCTTCGGATGCAGTAATTCAGAATGACACTTTCTTTAGAAACTTTACCAACCTACATTGTTGGTAACCGTTTTGAAGAAATGAAGAAGTGCCGGTGTTTAGAGACGGGTTTCAAAAGTGTTGAAGAAAAACTAACATACACGTTCTCTCGCATTTCCTAATCATCAGTTTCGCCCGTTAAATATTGATAAATTTCATTCATGTGGTCTCTCGTTGGGACGAAATTGGAATAGTGGCAGAAAGAAACATTCTCAATCATATATAACTCATTGATTCTTGAACGAGTGAAAGTAATCCATCTCCCTCGCACATAAACAACTCTTTGGTTAATTCCATGTAAATTTGTATAAAATTCTTTTACCACAGAACCACCTGTGGCAGTAGTGTAGCACAACACTTCCCATCTTCACTGCACTATGGTTTCTTTAATATCCATTGTGGGATTATTCAATCCGAGATTCACGAATCCTCATTCCTTGATTAATCTTTTCTTCGTTAGCAACTTGTTGAAGATTCGCTGCGCTTCCACACTAATGAACTTTCGTAGATTGAAAACTCGTATTCTGAGATTATCAAGGGAATTGGATGCCATAGGAATGAAATTGACAAAGTTTTTCTACGTTTTTTGGGAGAAAATATGAACTAAAGTTCAAATTTTTTAGTATAAAAAGACTATTCCCGCCTAAAAACCATAAAAAACCGCTCATCGGACACAAGAAACAGCTTCTTACCGGTCTCGCCGTCGGCGGCGTCGAGGGCGCCGTCGGCGCGCTTCTGTATCAATTTTTGTCTAGAATCTCGGGAAAATCCTGTCGTCGGCGCCGTCGGCGCCCAAGGCAAAACTTTCACAGTTTCGTTCTGGTCCGAATGCGTCGCAATTTTTCTATATGGATCCAATTTTTAAGATATTTGAAGGGTAAATAAGAGTAGTAGAGCTTAATACTACTATAAAATAATGATAAATTCAAATAAAAACTACCATAATTGCAATAAAGATAAACATAAGTATGGGTTGCCTGCCATAAAGCTTTTGGTTTAACATCGTCAGCCTGACCTATTCAAGGTTCATTCAGGTTGACTGATCATTAAAACCTCTTTAAAATTTGGTCTTTTACCCTCATAATATTTAGGTTGACTGATCATTAAAACCTCTTTAAAATTTGGTCTTTTACCCTCATAATATGGTTTTAATCTATGTTCCATTTACTTTAAATCTTTTCCAGTCTTTTGATCTTCAATTTCAACAACTCCGTAAGTATAAACTTGAATCATTAAAACCTCTTTAAAATTTGGTTTGTTACCCTCATAATATGGTTTTAATCTATGTCCCAGTTGACTGATTATTAAAACCTCTTTAAAATTTGGTCTTTTACCCTCAAAATACGGCTTTAATCTGTGTCCATTCATTTAAATCTTTTCGTTTTCTGATCTTCAATTTCAATAGCTCTGTAAGTATAAACTTGAGTCACAGTAAATGACCCTAACCAATGAGACTTCAATTTCCTAGATTTCAACAGCTCCGTAAGTATAAACTTGAGTCATAGTAAAGGGTCCTAACTAACGAGACTTCAATTTTCTGATTTCAACATTCCGTAAGTATAAATTGTCCTAACCAACGAGACTTCAATTTTCCAGGAAATAACTTCAGCCTAGTATTGTAAAGTAAAACTTTTACTTTAAATCTATTTCATGTCTTCTGATCTTCAATTTCAACAGCTCCGTAAGTATAAACTTGAGATTTTCTGATCTTCAATTTCAACAGCTCCGTAAGTATAAACTTGAGTCACAGTAAAGGGTCCTAACAAGACTTCAATTTCCTAGGGAATAACTTCAACCTTGTATTGTAAAGCAAAACTTCTTGTCCAAAGTTCTTTTGGTTAATCTTTTGATCATGCCACAACTTTAATTTTTCCTTATAAATCCTGTCACTATCATAAGATTCATTTCTTAATTCTTCCAATTCATTTAATTGTAACAATCTCTTCTTACCAGCATCTTTCAAATTNATTGTAACAATCTCTTCTTACCAACATCTTTCAAATTTTAATTGAATTCTTTAATCGCCCAATATGCTTTATGCTCCAATTCTAATGGTAAGTGACAAGTCTTTCCAAAAATCAGTCTGTAAGAAGTCATTCCAATAAGAATTTTATAAGCAGTCATGTAAGCCCATAATGCTGTATCCAATCTAGTGGACCAATCTGTTCTACTATGGTTCACAGTCTTTTCAAGTATTTGTTTAATCTCTCTATTAGAAACTTCAGCTAATCCACTAGTTTGTGTGAAAGGAAGTAGAGATTCTATGAATAATATTAAACTTTTCTATCAATCTCTGAATGTATTTATTCCTATCTTTTCAAGTATTTGTTTAATCTCTCTATTAGAAACTTCAGCTAACCCACTAGTTTGAGGGTGTAGCTAGTAAAGATTCTATGAATAATATTAAATTTTTCTGCCAATCTCTGCATATATTTATTCCTAAAATGGGATCATCCATCAGTAATAATCATCCTAGGCATTCTGTATCTAGTGAAAATATTTTTCATTAAAAATCTTGAAACACTTTTAGCAGCACAGCGTGGTAAAGCTTGTGCTTCAATCTACTTGGAGACGTAGTCTACTGCAATTAATATATATAAGTTCCTAAATGAAGGAATAACTGGTCCCATAAAATCTAATCCCCAAACATCAAAGATCTCAACTTCCATTATGAAATTTAGAGGCATTTCATTTCTTCTAGATATATTGTCTACTCGTTGACATATATCACAATTTTTTATATATCTATAAACATCTCTAAATACAGTAGACCAATAAAATCCAGCTTGTAAAATTTTATAAGCAGTTTTATCGTTCCCAAAATGTTCTCCAAATTCAAAATCATGACATTTTTGAATAATCAGTTCAGTTTCTTCATAAGGTACACATATCCTCATAATCAGATCCTTACATTGTTTATATAAATAAGACTCATCCCAAAAATATGCTTTCGCATCATGAAT
>JXCR01148783.1:113559-141086 GCA_002079205.1 Phalaenopsis hybrid cultivar
TATGAGTAGTTTTCTCTGTCTTTCTCCTTGTCTCGAGATTTGTGAAATGGTGATTTGAATTGGTGAAGCCATGAAAATGTTTAAGAAATTGTGATGATCTTTTCACTTCAATCTTCATTTACTTTCAATCTGACCAATTTATTTGTTAAAATATGTTGAGTTTTACAACTAAAGTGAAGATTACATCCAAGATTCAGGGAGGTCAAAGCCCTTGGAAGTTGGGTCCCAATAAATAGGAAAATAATATTATCGGGCGTAGAATTGGAGATTTTAGAGTGACAGACTAAAATCCTCAATTCGGTCCTATCATTTGTGTGTTGAAGTGTAGATGTTAGCCTTTAGGTGAGGGGAGCGTGGGAGCTCCTAAGTGAGAGTCGGTATCCTCCCAACCTAACCACATATTCAATAAAGAAGGGTAGGTTTAGTTAATGTTTTTTTATGCATGTAGCAAAGGGTAAAGAATAGGTATGCTCCTATTTGACACTATATAATTTGAACTGATTCACTTTATCCATNAAACTTTTCGTCACAACAAAAACTTTGTTTAATTTTTGCAATTTTACTTTTGAAAGTTTAGTATTTAGTTTAATTTAATTCTTGTAGTCATTCATCTGCATTTTAATTAGCATTCACCTGAGTAGTCAATTTTTAAACCCGCACTTTACTTATATTTTTTTGGTTTTTGATATAAAATAATTTTCATAACTTACTTTAAGATTTTCCCACTTCTTTGTGGGATCGATATCTAGGATTCCATTAGAGCCCTGTATTACTTGAGCGAAACGTATACTTGCATTAATATTGAAAGAGATTTGACAATTTAAAAAAGAATTTTAAGAGATAAATTATCTTTAATAAAAAGTATTTTTGTTGGATTTATATTGCATATTTGTTATAAATCTGCCTGCATCAAGTTTTTGGCATTGTTGAGTGGTGTCAACTTTATAAATATTTGCATATATAAAATCTCGTATCAGCTAACATAGATATGTGTGGTTAAACGAATGAATAAAATGAAAGATTTAGTTTCATAGGCTGAGCACACGAGAGAGAGAGAGAGAGAGAGTTTAGTCACCTAAAACGACTTAAAAATAATACGTGTGTGTGTGTGTGTGTGTGTATATTAAATGTGCTCTAAAAGATAAACTTTTAAATAAAAGCAACTCATAGAAATATATTCTATTTGAATTAAAAGAGCCCAAAACTCCTAATTTTAAAGAGTTGTAAAGCTCACAGGACATTCCTCCTAAAAGAATCTCTCAAAAAGATTTTTCTTTCATTTTTAAAATTTTCTTCTAAATATAATGCTCATGTTTCAAAATTCTAAGGTTTAAACTTATTGAAGTTCTATTTAAAATTAAATATATTTTCTAAAATTCAAAATCTTTTCAAAAAATTTAAAGCTTAAAAGTCATCTAAAATTAAAATACTAAGGAATTCAAAAACCTTTTAAAAAAGAACCTTTTTCAAAATATTTGTTTGAGCATAGGAAAAAATATGATCCCGGTGAATATAGTTGTGTAAAATTTATAAAGTTGACTTCGCTTTACAACGGTGCCAAAATCTTGATGTTGTATTTTATGAATAATAACGTTAAACACTTAATGTTCGGATTCTATGAAAGTATACATTTTGTTATTGAGTATTTATGGTTTGCCTTCAGTCTTATATTAAAAAATATACGCTTTTATAGTTTACAATACCATTTGTTCTTGTACTTTCCACACTGTATTTTTATACTTACAAAACTTGCATATTAAATAATGATGTCACCCTGAATGAAAACCAAAACTGCTAGGGTAAACATAAAACCAAAATTAAAATCAACCAAGATAAAATTCACCGTAAAAAAATTCAAAATAGAAGACAACTAAAAATTTAATCACAAACAACACAAAACAAAAATTGCAACTAAATTAAGATGTTTATTTTGGATGATCGGGAATCCCTCGGAGGAGGTAAACTACGGTTGCTAACAAGACTTCCCACGATCTAAATGAAAGTATAGAACTCATTAAGCTGAGTTTAGTAAATTCACTTGAACTAAGTGAATCCGATAGAAAATAGTGGTGTCGGAATGAGAGAATCGTAGGATCCTAACCGGTGTCTCTCTATACAACTTTAATATGATTTATAACATTTAAATAACTATAACCATAGAGACATCTGATTTAACATCATAACTTGATACATTAGAAAATCTAAACTCATCACGACGAGGAGCTTGGAGTAGCATCGTGGGCAGCACAACCATCTTCAACAGTAAGAGAATCTACAACAGCATATCTTCCCTTAGAATTAAACAACAAGCCATAGAATTTTGAGATTGTTTGCTTATGCATCATAAATCCTCTCCTTATCTTTAGGCCTTTTATAGCTCTATTGTACAATATAAGCCCTAACTCGCCTTAGGCTTCTGAGGTTGTCGTTTGTCACGACCTAAATACTCACATCTTTCAGGCTATTTGTGTGATCGTTTCACACGAATGTAAGCCCTAAACAAATAAAATTGGTAGGACAAAACACTTGATTAATTTCTTCTCAAAATTGAAGCCAAACCATAGGATAGCTTGGGGAGTAACTGAGATTCTCCTTGAGATCTGTGACTTCCCATAGTTCTTCCTCCTATGGACTCTACAACAAAATGTTCAAAATTTAAGTCATTCTCCTTTCAGACCTCTTTGTCTGATCTCGTTGAAAAGTCCTATCCTTTTGAACTCCTTGAAGATAATATTTTTTTATTTTTATCAAGAGTTTTCTTAGGTGATGTTGACCTCATTTTTGTTTGAGGTCTAGTCTTTCTCTTTAGTAGCCTAAGGTCTAGCCATAAGACTTTCCTATTGATTATTCTTAGAGAACTAGAAAAGGCACCCTCACCATTAGAAATTCTAAACTTTTCTTTACTCAACTTGAAGTTCCACATATTGGTCATAACCTCTAGCACTTAGTAGCCGGGGTCATTATGGGGGAGCTCAAGGAGAGTTCCTATAGGACTGTTTGACCTTAGGGTTGACCTTCGGTGTTGGGCTAGAGCTAAAGCACTCACTTCACTCACAATCACTCACTACCCAAAACCCAAAATTTCTTGACTTTGATCCCTTAATACTTTTGAGATACTCATGTAGATGGTCCCCTAAATCTACTAGCCATAGGCTGGGGTTTAGCTAAGACCAGTACATAGAGGACCCAAATGGGGTTTCCATTGGTTCATGACTTACTTTTGGTGATTAGTTCCCCAATCTTATCCAAAATGCTCATCCCGACCTTTCGCCCCTGAACTCCCCCAAATTACCCAAGTACCATTGAAACCCTAAATTTGGCCAAAATTCTCAAATTTATCCAAAATACCCAAACTTGTGAAAAAAATCATCTCAAACCTTTTGAGAACACCCAAATTACCCAAAATCACCAAAAATGACCAAATTACCAAAATACCCCTCCTTAGCCCAAAATCCAAAAAATTCAAAAAAAATCCCAAAAAATTTCAAAATATTCCAAATATTCCCAATTTCATTTTTCTTAACTACCACATGACCCAATTTGACCAATTTGACTATCATTGATTAAAACCCCCCAAATTGCCTTTAAAGGCCCAAATTTTCCAAATTAAATTCAAATGTCCATCAATTTGATCCCAATCTCTCCAAATTTCAATCTCAAACTCAAATTCACTCACAATGTGACCAAAATAAGCCGAATACAAGCTCAATTGGCCCATTTTGATATAGGTCAAAACCCCAATTTTGGGCACATGACCTAATCTCACCAAATTGAATGCATAGCCCCTTAAATTGGCCATGTTTTATGTTGAAAACTCTTTATAAAATTCCTACACATCAAAATTAACCATCAATTGGCCTTGGTGAAGTCTGAATTTCATTTAATTTAAACCTAGGTCAAAAGCCCCAAACTTTGCCCCAAATTGGCCATGCCTTTAAATTTCACCAAATTGATTGCCTTAGCTCCAAAATTTCCATTCCATTCCTTCATTAAAAATCTTTATAACATCTCTCTTGATCATTTGGACCATTTAATTGAGCAAAATTCCAAGCCTAGCCCAGTCTAGACCCAATTCTAGCCCAACATGCCCAAATTGACCAAATCTCCAAATTCCTTCAAATTGGCCCTCAAATTGAACTCAAAACCCTTTTCATCCTTCACCAAAAATGTTCATTACAATCATATACATCAATTGAATTAATAAATTGGGCTTAAATACATGGCTAGACTAACCCAAACTGAAGTTTTGGTCATTTGCCCGACTCATGCACTGAATGTGGCCTAACCACCCCAAAGCCATAAAATTAATGACTCCACAGCCATCCTAGTGACCAAGATTAACCTCACAAAAATACCTAAGCTAAGCCATGGACCAAAGGTCCCATATTTGTTTAAGCCTTGGATATTTTTGCCAAAACTAAACCTCAACTCATTTAATGTGACATATTCCTCTGGGTTCCTCTGAGCTCCCAGCCAGCCTAGTCACCGGAGAAGCCAAAATTGAAGGAAACCCCATCTTAAACTTCACCCAATTAAAACCTAGAGGCTACCTCACTCAAATGTGATGTTGGAGTCTCTCTGCCCTCCACCTAAGCATCACATTGCACCCAAACATTGGCCATGACAGCCACCCCAAGCCCATTTTTATAAAAGCTCACTTCCATGGAGGGTGTGCTGAAATTTTCTCAAAGAGAGCTTCCCAAATCACTCACAGAGCTTCTTTGAGACCTCCTCAGTGCAATCCAACCATCTTCCCCCACTGATTCCCACTGTGGAAGCTCAATTTTGAGCTCAAACTTCGACCTAAAACCAGGATAGAGCTCAATCCACCTCCACAGTCCACCAAACTTAAATTAATTGTACCCACACCTTCACAACACGGAAAGAAGAAAAAGCCCCATGAAATTCACTTTCCATAGAGCCCCTAGTATATACTTTGATCAAAATTTGAAATCGAGCTTGGTCGAATTCATACCTAGACCTTAAACCACCACAAGAGGCTCAATACTTAGCCTAATTGGATATTAAAGAACGTGCCAAGCATCTCTGATTGAAGCTTCCCTTCTCAGAGAAAAGGTATTGAACTCCTCCTCATCCTGAGCCTCATTTGATTCTCCATTTTCTTGGGCTTAATTTCATGGCATCTTAACTATATAAATATGTCCCTCTAGTCTAGACGAGCATTTTAAAAAAAAATTCATTCAATTTGGTTGAGAAAATGAGGGAGATATCAAGCCTTAAAGATGGACGGTTCTCCGGTTAGGCCATTGAGGACGATAACGGAGCATCGTTCAATCAAGTGTGTATCGGATGAACAGTAAAGATGAAGCCGGACAACGCTTCCTTACATGAACCGCGGGACGCGTGGCTGCTAGCGTGGACGGCGGCGTCAAATGGGAGGGTACCATGTGGAGTTTCAGAGCTGTCTAGTATCCAGTCAGCGCAACACATTTAAATAGATAAATAGGGAATTAATTAATTCAGAAAATAACCCGTAACTTTAAAAATTCATATCTTGGTGCAGAAAAATCACAAAAATAAAATAAAAATACCCTCTTGCTAAGTGAACAGAGGAGAACAATGTGGAAATAATTTGAATTCCATTTGATGCATGATTTATTTTTAATTAATTAAACACTGCCTTGAGTCTTTTGATTCTCCATGCATATAGGCATTTCACCATAGCTTGAATTTTTGGCATGTTGTAGCCTCTATCAAGGAGAACATTCTCTGATTTTTCCAAAGTCAGAGGAGTCCTCTAGACAAATATCCAAAATTTTCAAGTTTATGCACATTATTGGCTTAAATTAATCATAATAATTAGCATGTTGCTTAGAAAAATCCAAGAAATTTTTGGAAGATTTACTATGACCAGAGAACTTTTAAGAAAATCTCTCATGAGCCAAGTCATTTAAAATGCACCTAATCTTCATAAATCTTAAATCACTAAGATAATTAATTTTGGAAAATATAAACATCTTGATTTTTTATCTCCACTATTTTCTAAGATCCTGAAAATTCCTCATAAAAATTTTAAAGCACTTTGAGTCCATTTGATGCCTAAATTGATTTTTCAAGTTGAATATCCTTTTTGGCACTAAAATAATTTTTAATGATCAAAATATAACTCAAAAAATTATGAGAACTCTTCTTTGAAGTTTTCTGTGACCAGAGGAATTTTATAAAAATAAAATGGTATTTAAAATAAAAACTTCATTTTTAGCCTATTTTTAAATATTTAAAATAATTAAAAATTCATAAAAATCACAGAACTAATAAAATTTATGGAAATATTTTAAATTATTTTCTAAACACTTTGAAGTAATTAGAATGTTTTTCCTGATTTTCTAAATAAAGATATGGTATTTTGAAGCTTAAAAAAAATTTTAATTGCTAAAAAATGGATTTCCACTAAAATAATTCCAATAAATCAGAGAAAATTAGAAAAAAATATAAAATTTGCTTTCCTGGGTTCTCTGACCTCATGGAAATTTTACAAAATTGCAAAACTTAATTTTCTCTATTTAAAATATTTTATATTTAATGAATACCACAAAACTTAAAAATAATTCTATTAATTAAAATAAAATTCAAAAAATAATGAAATTTTGTCCAAATGGCTATTTAGACTAGGTCTACCTCCAATAAACATTTCAAGTGATTAGGCTTTACATTGGTTATGTTAGAAAATTTTCTTTGAAAAATTTATTTTTGCATGCAAATAATTAAATAAATTATATTAAATTTTGAAAAATCACATGTTCTCCTCTGATGTCTTAATTGACCCATGAATGAGGTAGGATAAAAATTTTAAAGTCATTTGTTTGAATTTGACAAATTATGAAGTGTTAGAGTATTAGGGGCAAAAGTATAATTGTATGAATTTGGCCTTAATTAACATTTAGGCTTAATTCAAGGAGGGAAATGAGCAACCTCTGATCTTAATTAACTTGTTTGGAATATTGAAATTAAAAGAGGATTAATTGATAGAAACCCACCTCACTTTCCTAATTAAAAGGATAAATTAATAAATTTCTAAATTATTAAAATGTGGAAGTTTATTAAAATTAAAAGAACGTAGGACTTAGGGGTATGACTTTTGAAGTTAGTAAGCAATCAATTTAATACCTCTATTTGAGGTTCAAATGAAATTCAAATAATAAATCATGATCACCTAAAAATTAACCTTTTCAAAATTAACTAAGACACTCACCAAGGTCTTAAGGGCTTAGTAGCGATTTAAGTTAAATCAAGATTGATTAAACGAAGATTAGAAAAGAAAACATAGCCAAAATTTAAGACCTTTAAAACACTACAAGGCCAATTAGGTTTAGCATTTGGCTAAGTGTTCCAATAACACTAGCTTGCCCCCTTTAAGGGTCTTCATTCACATAATCTTCAAAATTAAATTACAAATGATAATACACCCTAACTCTTAGGGATAGTTAAGACATCAATTTTCATTGTGCATTAGGGTGTTCAAAGGGTGAATTATTAAGCAACATAATAAGTTTAAATGAACTAGAGGCTTTTCACCAGGTGATAAGAGGGAAGCATGGATCTGCTTCTTCCTCCTAACATGTTGGATACCTCAGAGGTCTACTAAACTTAATTTTCTTTGCTTAACAAAATCATCCTTAATTAAACTCCTAAGGACCCACCAAGATATGACATAGGGTTAGGAAAACTATCAAAACCTTACGTTTTCTGCCTCTACATGAACTGCCCTCACATGCATTTTAAGTTTCAGGTGATGGAACGAGAAGACACCCCAGGTACGCTTTCTATAGTTTACAGTGTTGTCTTTCTTTACACTTGCAAAACTTGCATGCTAAACAATGATGTCACCCTGCATGAAAACTAAAACTATCAAGATAGCCACAAAATCAAAACCAAAAACCAAAACTAAAGTTAAAATCAACCAAGATAAAATTCATCGCTACAAAATTCAAAATATAAAACAACTCAAAATTTAATCACACACATCACACAAAACAACAACTGCAACTAAATTAAGACGTCTTCATCGGATGATCGGGAACCCCTCAAAAAAGGTAACCTACTGTTGCTAACGAGTCTTCCCATGGTCTAAATGAAATCATGGAACCCATTAAGTTGAGTTTAATAAATTCATGTGGACTAAGTGAATCCAATAGAAAATAGTGGTGTCAGAACGAGGGAACCGTGGGATCCTAACCGGTGTCACTCTAATCAACTTTAACATCCCCCCATAAAAATTTAAAGAACTTCAACCATAGGGCCACCTAATTTGACATCATAACTTAACACCCTTTAAAACTTAAACTCGCCATGACAAGGAGCTTGGAGCTAACATGGTGGGCAACACGACCATTTTCAACAGCAAAATCTGTTTACATCAGCTAAACCAATTTCGTTCCTTTTCTAGAATTAAACAACAAAGCCATAGGACTTTGAGGTTGTCTGCTTATGCAACATAAATCCCCATCTCATCTTTAGGCATTTGTATAGCTTTGCTATACAATATAAGCCCTAACTCATTTTAGGATTCCGAGGTTGTCGTTTGTTGCGACCTAAATCCTCACATCTTTCAGGCTATTTGTGTGATTTCTTCATACAAATGTAAGCCCTAAATTAATAAAATTGGCAAGATGAAACACTTAAATTTTTCTCCTCAAAATTGAAGCCAAACAATAGGATAGACTGGGAAGACACTGAGGTTCTCCTCTGGATCTATGTCATCCTCTAGTCCTTCCTCCTTTAGATTCCATAATAAATATGCCAAATTTGAACCATTCTCATTTAACATCTCTTTGTCCGATTTCATTGAAAAGTCATTTCCTTTGAATTCCTTGAAGATAATATTTCTTGATTTTTATCGAGAGTTTTCTTAGATGACTTTGGTCATTTAAGATGTAATTAACTATAGGGGCTTGCCCTTATAGGAAGTTTTCTCGAACCCAGCTTAATATAAACCCTATTTAATTCTTCATATTAAATAGGGGAAATTGTCGACAAATAAAATGGTTTCGCAGACCAAACGGACTTCATACCTTTCTTATTTTATTTGATCAAGCCTCATCCTCAAGTCTTGTGTTTATCTTTCAGGATAGATATAGGGTTTGAGGTATATTGCTCTTTCATTTAAACTATGAAAAATATGGGGTCAGTTTAATTTCATACTTTTCTAGACTTAAACGTCCTTCCAAAGCGGGCGACGATATTTCAATTTCGGTGGCGGAAAGTTTCTTACGGGAAACTCCCCCAACCAAAATAGTGCTGACATGTGACTTCAGTTATCTAAGATGTAATTAATTATAGGGGATTGCCTTTATAGGAAGCATTTTTCAAACGCAGCTTAATATAAACCCTATTTAATTCTTCATATTAAATAGGGGAACTTGTCGGAAAATCAAAATGGTTTCACAGACTAAACAAATGTCATATATTTCTTAGTTTATTTGATAGAGCCTCTCCCTTAAGTCTTGTGTTTATCTTTAGGGATAAATACAAGGTTTCAGGTGTAGTGCTCTTTCATTTAAACTATGAGAAATATGAGGTTAGTTTGATTTCATATTTTTCTAAACTAAATATATATGTAAATTAAAATGCATTTCCAAAGCGGGAGACGAGATTTCAATTCTGATGACCGACAACTTCCAATGGGCAACTCTTTAACTTTTTAGTGTCGACAGCTTCTGGCGACTCCACTGGGGACGGTTTCTCTCTCCATTTAAATCAGGAAATATTGTCTTCATAAATCGGTAATGTGTTCATGTCCCTCATGGACTAAATTACCTTTCTTTCATTGACATGCTTTACCCATTTCTATCTTGGGAAAGTACGGTCAACTCTTTTGGACTTCAGGACCTCTGTTTAATCAACTACAAATATGGAGGTTCAGGAGGCCATTACGGACTTTTTGATTTTTGTGTGGGGTTGGACCCCAAATAGGTGTGTTGGTGGACTAGTTCTACCTAAGCATTGTGTGCTGCTAAGTTAGTTCCGCATTGGGTCCTGAACTGCACTTTTTTCCCTTTCGAGTTTAATTTGCTATTTTGCAAATTAAACTGGATTGTGTCGTGCTGCACATGCTCTTTAATTTTCCTTATATTAGTTAAATATTTCTACTTTAAAACAATTTTTACTAAAATTTGAAATTTCCACAAATTAAATAAAGTCTTACCTGATCTACATGTGGACCTCTATTAATTTTTAGTGCTCGCACTAAGATTAGGAGGTGTTGGTCAAATAGCTAACCCTAGAGCTTTCTTTTTGAAGCTGCCGCAATGGCAGTCCCAACGCTCACTTTTTCCTGCGACCTGCTGACAAGCCGCAATGCCCGCAATATCGCTCCCACCATCTAGTTCGGAACAATATTTGAAGATCTCGAGGTCGTTCTCGGGAAAGCCCTGTTTGTCATAATGAAAGTTGTCGCTCCAAAGGTTCAAGAACTGTCTGTCGAGTTTAACCTGAGCTGCCCTCAGGATTTCCCTTCTTACAAGAAGGTCAAGACTACTGCCACAACGACACCTACTAAGCCAGTTGTTCCCATTTTTGCTAAGGGAAAGGAAGTTATGATCGTTAAAGACCCAACTGAAGGATTGGTTGTCCCGCCGTCGGTGTTTGAAATCGGATCAAGTTTGAGGACTGCAACTTTAACCCGATGTCAGCGCTATTGTTGGTTGGAGTTGTCCGTAAGAAGTTGTTAGTCACCAGAATCGAAATCCCATCGCCCACTTCAGAAGGATGTTTAATTTACGTATATATTTAGTTTTAGAAAAATATGAAATCAAATTGACCCCATATTTTTCATATTTTAAATGAAAGAGCGTTGTACCTCAAACCCTATATCTATCCCAAAGGATAAACACAAAACTTGAGGATGAGGCTTGATCAAACAAACTAAGGAATATATGACATCCGTTTGGTCTGCGAAAACTTTATATTTGCCGATAAGTTCCCCTATTTAATAGAAAGAATTAAATAGAGTTTATAATAAGTTAGGTTTGGACATGCTTCCTATAAAAGCAAGCCCCTATAATTAATTACATCTCATCTAAGAAGAATCTTGATAAAAATTAGGAAATATTATCTTCAAGGAGTTTCAAAGGGTAGGAGTTTCAAAGCCTCTATGTTACTCTTCTGTTTCAAATTATCTTCCAATTTTTCAGGAATTTCTTCCATTGATCTTTCAATTTCCTTGTCCTTATCTCTCAACCCAAAGCTCTTTTGAAACAAATCCTTGAATTCTCTTTTAAATATCAGTTCAAATATTTTAAATTTCTCATAATTCATTTCCTTAGGATTTATCTCAGAGTCACTAGGTAAAATCTCTAGGGGGATAACTGTTAATTGCATTAATAATCTGCCCCAGCATCAAAATCTAATTCATTTTGTTTGTATACCACAAAATATGTCATTCAGTGACTTTGAATAACTCTTTCATAGGAGATATTTTATTGATTTCATCATTCAATTCAGGTTCATCTTGTGATTGAGTCAAATATGAAGATATAGAGACTGGTGGTGTATATGAATTCATCCAAATAGGTAGGCTTTAAAATTGTATGAGGTAAATTCATTTTAAGGTCATGAGATTTTTCACCAAATAGGTAGGCTTTAAAATTGTATGAGGTAAATTCATTCTAAGGTCATCATATTTTTCAACAGATGGAATTAAAAGTTTACTATTTTTGGTAATGTCCATCATTTCACACCTCCTTGAACATACATACAGTCTTCTTTAAACAACATTTTAGACTCATCATGAAAGCCCCATTTCGATCTCATATGTTAACTTGCTCTCAAAACTTTTCTGGAAATAGTTTTTACTTAGATAATAAATTTCATCCATCCAAAAACAATCATCATTTTTCTCTCAGTTGGATATATTATAGTCATTAAAACATCAAAAGTGGTTTCATGGTCATTAATATTCATAGTTAACTTTTTTTTTTGCACATCTATCATAGCTTGGCCAGTAATAAGAAAAGGTCTCCCCAAAATAATGGGATATTCTTTATCTTCCTTCATATCTAATACAATAAAGTCCATAGGAAAAATAAATTTATCCACTTTAACAAGCACATCTTCTATAATTCCTTTTAGATAAATGATAGATCAATCAGTTAACTGAAGAGTTATAGTAGTGGGAGAAATATCGGTTAAACCTAACCTTTTAAATATAGATAGAGGCATCACATTAATGCTCGATCCTAAATCACTTAAAGCTTTTCCACATAATCTTTTTCCAATTACACAATGAATTGTAAAACTATAATGATCTTTAAGTTTCCAAGGAAAATTTATTTGAAGTATAGCGCTACATTCCTGACTTAGTGCAATTGTCTTGTAATCCCCAAATTTCCTTTTCTTGCTTAATATCTCCTTTATAAATTTTGTATAACTTGGCATCTGTTTCAATGCTTCAGTGAAAGGAATATTTATCATTAACTTCATAAGTACGTCCATGAACTTTGAAAATTTTTTATCCAACTCATGTTGTCTAAGTCCTTCAGGAAATGGAGGTGGTGGTCTTTCCAAACTAATTTTAGTTGGAGATATTAATTTTTCCAGATCCTTAGAAACATGTTCTTCAGGTCTTTTAGTTTTCCTTTGTTTTTCTCACAAATTTTTCTTTTTTCTAACCACATCCTCTATCTCTCTTCCACTTTTTAATTGGACAGCTTCTACTTGTTCATTAGTGTTCCCTTTTTCTGTAGGGTTGATCTCAATGTTGCTAGGAAGTGTTCCTTGGGGTCTATTGCTAAGTGAATTAGCATGGGTTGATCTCAATGTTCCTAGGAAGTGTTCCTTGGGGTCTATTGCTAAGTGAATTAGCAATTTGTCCCAATTGATTCTCTATGTTTTTAATCGCAGCATTTTTACTTTGCAACTGGTTTCCCATTTGCAATACCACTTCTTCCATAGACATCTTCTTATCCTCAAATTGTTGATCATTGTTAGAGTCCGGTGGATACGAAGGTCTATAGTTTGTGTTCCCCTGATTATTCCAACTTTCATTAGGATTTGCATGATTATTTTCCCATTTTTGGTTTCCACCGTCAGTAGTATGATTCCAGTTAAAATTAGGTTGATTTTCCTAACCTGAGTTGTAAGAGTTAGAGTACGGGTTGTTTATGGTATTTAAAGCATCATATGATAAGTTAGAATCAATCATATGNGGTTTCCATCATTAGTAGTATGATTTCTGTTAAAATTTGGATTGTTATCCCAACCTGGGTTGTAAAAGTTAGAGTACGGGTTGTTTATGGTATTTAAAGCATCATATGATAAGTTAGAATCAATCATATGCCTTAATTAACTTTCCTCACTTACTGGAGTAAATTGAGTTTGGTTCATTCCAAATTGGTCCAACTTCTTTGATATTGCGGCAGCTTGAGATGCAGGAATTGAAATCTCGTTTATATCATAAACACTGGCTACCTTTTTAGGATTTACCCTTGTAGAGAGCCATTAAAATTCATTTGTAGTCATTTCTTCAATTAATGCATATGCTTCATCAAATGATTTTGANTAAATTGATTTTGGTTCATTCCAAGTTGGTCCAACTTCTTTGATATTGCAGCAACTTGAGATGCAAGAATTGAAATCTCATCTATATCATAAACACTGGCTACTTTTTTAGGATTTACCCTTATAGAGGGCAATTTAAATTTATTTATAGCCATTTCTTAATTAATGTGTATGCTTCATCAAATGGTTTTGATATTAATGATCCACCAGCAACAACATCAATTATAAACTTAAGGGATCCTACTAACCCATTGTAAAAAGTTTGAATGATTAACCAATCGGGCAGAACATGATGTGGATACTTTCTTAGGAGTTCCTTAAATCTTTCCCAGGCTTCCTGTATTGATTCCCCTTTATACTGACAAAATGAGATAATATCGTTTCTAAGTTTTAGTAGCCTTGAAGGTGGAAAATACTTAGTTAAGAATTTTTGAGTTAATTCCTCCCAATTTTTAATAGAGTCAGGTGCTAATGAGTATAACCATATTTTAGCCTTATCCCTTAGTGAGAAAGGAAAAAACCTTAGCTTGAAAATATCGTCTGACATACCTTTATAATAAAATATATCATAAAGTTCTATAAAATTTAATAGATGTAAATAGGGATCCTTCAAAGGAGTTCCCCCAAATTGATTGTTCTGCACCAGTTGGATGATCTCAGGATTTATTTCAAACGAGTCAGCTTCTACAATAGGGTTTTGTATACTTTAGTGAATTTCATCTATCGTAGGATTTGCATAATCCCTCAATAAAGTATGATGATTTTCCAAGTTATTATTTTGAAAGTTTTCCATTTCCATTTCTAGTTTTTCGAGTCTCTTTGTATTTTTATTTTTATTTTTATTTTTTTCAAACTCGGGATAATAAGGCACAAGTCCTGCAGATCCTTTGTTTTGCATATGCAACACAACAAATAATACATAAAAAATTAAGTAAATAACGGATGAAATATATTCAACACAACAAAACATTTTCACAAACACCTTATTTTTCATAAAAATAATTTTTTTTTCAACATTTTTTTCGTATAAAAACACTTTTCACACAAAACAGTTTTTATGACACTATAGTTTTCCAAGTCTAAGTATATTTACTTCAACTGAAATTCTCCTAAAGTTCTTATCGAAGCTTCCCCGGCAACGGCGTCAAAAACTTGACAGCGACTTATATATGCTTAAAAATATAAGAATTTGATACCGCTGCTAGAAGATTTAAATCCCCGACAATGGTGCCAAAAACTTTATGCAACTTTTAATATGCAAGAATTTATGAACCCAGATTTATATATTTATAATGATTTTGTAAAGTCACATTTCAAACACAATTATACGTATCGCTCAATAATATAGAGGCACTAGTGGAGTTCCGTTTATCGATCCCACAGAGAAGCGAGGTAAGAGGTCCTTAGTCAAATTCTAATCTACTACACTTAGTCCTCAGTTTAAAAGTGTGATTTAAGAGGTTTTACTAACAGATACTCCTAAATGTAAGTCTTAAGTTTAACACAATTAATAACTACTCCTAAATGCCAATATTAATTCTAAAGATAACCCTTTATGGATGAATTGGTTTGGAGAATTTTGAGATATTAAAAACTACTATTCTTATGTAATGAATTGAATGTAAAGTTTAGAGAATTTTGAGATATTACAAACTACTATTCTTATGTAATGAATTAGATAATGTAAAGGAATAAGAATTTTGAGATATTAAAAAATAATATTCTTATGTAATGAATTGGATAATGTAAAGGAATGAGAGCTATTCATGTGCCAAATAGGAGCAATCCTATTCTTTACCCTTTGGTCCACGCATAAAGAACATTGACTAATCATATGCTTATTTACTAAATCCGTGGCTAGGCTGGGAGGATACCAGCTCTCACTTTGGAGCTCCCACATTCCCCTCACCTGAGGGCTAACATATCCACTTTAGTACTCAAACAATATGACTGAATTGGGGATTTTATTCTGTCACCCTAAAATCTCCAATTCTATGCCCGTTAAAGTATATTTCCCTATTTATTTGCATTCAACTCCCATGAACTTAACCATCCATGGAATCTGAATGTTGTTCTACTCTGTTGAGAATTACACACCCCTCTCGGGTCTTAAATGCAATTACAATGAATTTTATTACTACAACAGGTCTTTATTGTAATGTAAATAAAGTGCAAGTAAAACCATCACATTGATAATTAAATTCATTTCTAACATGCATCACAAAATCTTAAACATGAATTCTACTCATTACAAAAGAAAAGTAAAATGAAAATAATGGCATAATCTTCTCATACCATTATTTCCAAACAAGAAGAGAGAGTAAGAGAAGCCCATCGCAAAGCACGAATAAAATACAACGGAAACTTCATTTAACCAAAGCAAATCCACTAGATAATTGTTTACAAAAATCAAAAGATAATGAAGAACACAATACTTAGCTTTTTCCCTTTGAAAGAAAATAAAATCTCTACCATAAAGTCTCCTGCTGATCCATGCAATGCTAGAACATCTCCATAAAAACTCTCTCAAAATCTCCTCTCCAATCTCTCCAAAAGGGTAGAAATCTACATTTCTACTCCTATTCTTAAAACCCTAAACTTTCTCCACACTTTTCCTAACATTCCTCTCACACCAAAACCTCTTTTTCTAACCTAAATTTTTACTTTTAAAGTGTAGAGACGAAGTTTGAAGAGTTTTCACAAGAGTCCTTTCAAAAGCGTCCAAATACGTTGAATTTTGGCCCATAACCGCCAAAAGTCGGTCCATAGTCATCCCGGGCGCCGTCGATGGGCTTTTCTGTCATTTTTTTGGTCTTCTCTGGTAAATCTTGCCGTCAGCGCCATTTTGGGTGTCGTCGGCGAGCAGACTGTGCAGTTCCACTGTTTTGCTCCGTTTCGCTCCGTTTTAGCTCCGTTTCACCCCATTTCAGTTGTATTGTGTTCCTAATAGATAGCCGTACAAAATAAGCATGAAAAAAAATCTTTCTTTAAAGTGTAATCTCATTTAAAAATATGCAAGAAGTGTAAAATATATTAAGCAACGAAAGACTTATCGAAAGGTGACAGGGCAAAATTTCATTTCTTGCTCTTTTTTGTTCCAAATTGCACCGTTTTTGCATCTTTTTGCTCCAATAACCATAATTCATCATACCTGCAACAAAACATAAAAAATACCCTTCTTTAAAGTGTAATATCATAAAAAATAGTGTAAAATATGTATGAAAATCTCAACATATTTTCCTTTAGTCAAGATACCAAGAGTTTCGTAAGATCTTTGTGCGGGTTGCGTGACATGCAACACTGAAATTCCCACACGTACACCAACTACAGGGGCATTTTTGGAATGCCCAGGCTACAATGTTCTCTACCTAGAATGCTACAGTACTATGGAGGAGTTCATGTCCGTCGATGACAGATTTCAGGTCACCGATCACCCAATAGAGGAGTCATATATTCGCTATATACAGAGAGAACACCAGCCTGGATTCCTATCGATACTGAAATGAGGGAGCGCCCACGACAGCTGCCAATGATCACCATGGAAGAATTTGAAAAAATGATTAAAGTGAAGAAAGGAGAATTTAAATTTTATGAAGAAGTTAAAGGGAGATTTATCAACATATTAGAAGGCTTAGAGTTGTACACCAGAGTCTTCTCCGAAAGCATTGAAAGAAGTATTCTTGACTGCATCTTTGATCTAAGAGAGAGGGGTCGAGTAGGACTTTTGATGGAAAGAAGCTATTCTGAGCCATGGAAATGGATGCGTGGAAAAGGCAGAATCACAATACAATGTGGTTGCTATTACAATTTCACCCAGGACAGACAAGGAAATCCCCCAGGGATTTTGAGATACTACGAGGTGGACACGCTACCTCTCATGATAAAAGGGATGATCAAGAGAATGGTCCAATGGAGCGTACTTCCAGCCGACTGTATTCCCAACAGTTGTATCATCAATATATACGATGAAGGCGACTGCATTCCCCCACATATAAACCATCATGATTTTGTGAGACCTTTTTGCACAGCCTCTTTCATGAGGAAAAGAAACATTTTATTTGGAAAAGAAATAGATGTCATTGGCCCTGGCGAGTTCAAAGGATTCGTGGAGATTCTACTACCAGTGGGTTCGGTGTTGGTTCTTAAAGTAAATGGAGCAGACATCGCCAAACATTGCATTCTAGGTGTATGACACCGTAGGGTGTCTGTAACTTTCCGAAGAATAGATGATAGCAAAATGTCATATGGATTCCAGCCAGATCCGGAGTTGGAAGAGCTATTGCCATACAAGTTATGAGAGGGTTGCACCTCTAAGCACATGCAAAGGGAACTCTTGTCCTGAAGTATGGTTTATTAGGTCAGCTTGATCAAGAGCTCACCCCACCGGGGATGGACAGTCAGGAGATACCTTTTGTACTGTGTTTCAACACTGCATATTTAATGATATATGTACCAGATATGCTCAGCTTATGATAAGTACCCATCATGAGATATTTTCAGATGTACTTTGATGCATTCAGCATATTGTACGCGTGCGCGATTCAGAGCTGCCTAGGATGTGCTGACGCTGAGCTGGATAAGTAAATAAATCAGGATTTTCTGATTTATTTAAATACCAGAGCTTTAAAAAATTATATCTTTGTATAGAAAAATCATAAAAAAAAAAAGAAAATTACCATCTTACTCAGTGAACAGGGGAGAATAATTTGGACTAAAAATAAAAAAATTTTCGACAAACATATGATTTTTAATGAATTAAATACCCTCTATGGTATTTTAATTCTCCATGATTAAATATTGCTCACCATGGCTTGAAGCTTTTAGGGTTCATTCCTCATCACAGAGGGGGTGTTCTCTGATTTTTCCAAGGTCAGAGAGCATCTATATACTTCTATCCCTAATTTTCAAGTTAGAGTGACCATTTTGCGTTATTTTAATTATATAAGTCAAAATATCACTTGGAAAATTATGGCAATAATTTTATTAGGTTTCTTGTGGTCAGAGAAATCTATAAAAAATATTGTGATGTTTTGAATCATCATGTATATTTCCAATACAAAAAATCTTTTTTTATATTTTTAATAGACTTCTGTGAATTCAAAAAACTCAAAGAACCAAGTTTTGTATTTTTGTGATTTTTAATTTATTTATTATAATTATCTAATGGGAAAATATGGAAAATTTCATTTTTAAGCTTTTAAAATTTAAATTTTAACTTAGAAAAATTAGGAAAAATATCCTAATGAATTCTAAGTGATCAAGGGACATTTCCACTCATTTTGAATCATTTTTTGTATTTTTAAAAATTTTGATTATTTTAATTATTTTAAAAATGAAATATTTTCACAAAAATGAATTTTATTTTTATTAAATGCCCCTAGTCACAAGGACTTCAGAGAACCAATTTTCATAATTTTTATAAGCTTATTTGATTTAATATAATTATTTTTATACAAAAATACAAGCTTTCCTTAAAAATCTATTTTAGTGCTTAGACTAAGTCAAATAATTTTGATATTTTTACAGTGAGTAAATAAGATTTTTATGGATAGTGAGGAAGTACTTTTGTCAATTTTTGATAAGTGTATGATTTACATAAATTAATATAAGGTATATGCTTTTAATTAAGCATAAAACATTATTTTCTATTTAATTTAATCATTGAAATTGATTAAAAATTAAATAATAATAATAATTTAATTCAAAAAATCATGAAATTTTGCCCAAGTGTTTCTCTAACCTTAAGAGACCTCTAAAAATTTTTTCATAAATACAAACTTTATTTTTGGATAATTAAAATAAATTAACCTTTGAAAATCCTATCTTCTAAATTTAAATAATTATCTAAATTAAATTAAAATTTTGAGAGGTCCACATGTTCTCCTCCAACATTGTAATTATCTCATGGATATGACACATTAAACCCTTAAAGTCATTTGAGTTGTGTTTACTGAGTTATGAGGTGAAGTGCCCCAAGGGCAAAGTGGAAATTTTAAACTTTGGTGTCTTAATCAAAATTTAGGATTAACCAAGGGAAAATAACTAATTTTGATCTTAATTAATATGTTTACATGATTGAAATACAATGGGATTAAAAGGTAGAAACTCACTCACAACCCTTGCACAACATCAACAAAACCATAATCCTCCTAATCTTCATGACTTGGAAGTCAATTAAAATGAAATGATTCTTAAGTGATGGGTTTAAGTAAGAAAGATGGAAATTCACTTTTCTTAAGCCTAAAATTGAGGATGGTTTGACCATTTGATAAGAATATATGTCATTTAAATCAAAATTTTGACAATCACCTATCATGATTGTTAAGGGTTTAGTAGTGACATGGGCTCAAGATCTAAACTCAATTGATTGAATTTAGAAAACAATATAATTGGTGATTAACATCTTTAAACACTACAAGCCTGACCTTAAGTGTGGGCACCATAATCTTAAATAGCCTAGACTTGCTTTAGGGGCACCCACTCACATAACTTTTAAATGAAATATCAATTAACTAATTGAGTATCCTATCCTTGGGATAATTAAATTGTCAAGTTTCATGGAGCAACGGGGTAGTCACACTTCTACCTAAGATGATTAATGGAACAATATGATAAGTTCAAAATGAAGTCAAAATATTTTCAGAGATCTTCAAAGTGATCTAAGGTCATGCCTTAAGCATTTTGAAATTTGTTGGACATTCTGAAGGGCAAATTGGACTTGTCATATTTTGTTCTAAAATCATCCACTAGGATCTTCTGAAACTAAATAAAATCATAGTCTGGGGTTTGGTAACTAAACCTTCATCTACTCTTGCAATTTAAGTTCTTTGCAATATTATATACATGCCTTGCAAGTAATGACCTTTCAGGTGGTGGAACAAGAAGACTTGCTAGGTACGCTTTTACATTTTACAGTATCGTCTTTTCTTGTACTTTCCACACTGTATTTTTATAATTACAAAACTTGCATGTTAACAACGATGACACCCTGCATGAAAACCAAAACGACTAGGGTAGCCGTAAATCCAAAACTAAAACTAAAACCAACCAAGATAAAATTCACCGCCACAACACACAAAATATAAGACAACTCAAAATTTAATCACAAACAACACAAAACAACAATTGCAACTAAATTAAGACGTCTCTATCGGATGATCGGGAATCCCTCAGAGAAGGTAACCTATGGTTGCTAACGAGACTTCCCACGGTCTAAATGAAAGTATGGAACTCATTAAGTAAATTCACTTAGACTAAGTGAATCCGATAGAAAATTGTGGTGTCGGAATGAGGGAACTGTAAAATCCTAATCGGTGTCGCTCTAATTAACTTTAATATGCCCTATAACATTTAAATGACTATAATCATAGGGACATCTGATTTGACATAATAACTTGACACATTAAAAAATCTAAACTCATCACAACGAGGAGCTTGGAGTTAGCATCGTGGGCAGCACGGTCATCTTCAACGACAAGAGGATCTACAACAACATATCTTTCCTTAGAATAAAATAACAAGCCATAAGATTTTGAGGTTGTTTGCTTATGCAACATAAATCCTCACCTTATCTTTAGGCCTTTATATAGCTCTGTTGTACATTATAAACCCTAACACATCTTAGGATTCTAAGGTTGTCTTAGGATTCCAGACTATTTGTGTGATCGTTTCACATAAATGTAAGCCCTAAAAAAATAAAATTGGTAGGATGAAACACTTAAATAATTTCTCCTCAAAATTGAAGCCAAACCATAAGATAGCTTGGGGAGTCACTGAGGTTCTCCTCGGGATCTGTGACATCTCCTAGTTCTTCCTCCGTTGGAATGTACAACAAAATGTTCCAAATTTGAGTCATGCCCTTTTCACACCTCTTTATCCAATTTTATTTAAAAGTCCTATCCTTTTGAACTCCTTAAAGATAATATTTCCTGATTTTTATCGATAGTTTTCTTAGGTGACTTCAGTTATCTAAGATGTAATTAACTATAGGGGTTTTCCCTTATAGGAAGCTTTTCCAAACACAGCTTAATATAAACCCTATTTAATTCTTCATATGAAATAGGAGAACTTTTTGGCAAATAAAAAAGGTTTTGCAGACCAAATAGATGTCATATATTTCTTAGTTTACTTGATTGAGCCTCACCCTCAAGTCTAGTGTTTATCTTTCGGGATAGATACAAGGTTTGAGATATAGTGCTCTTTCATTTAAAATATAATAAATATGGGGTTGATTTGATTTCATATTTTTCTAAACTATATATATATATATATATATATATATATATATATATNAAATTGTAAAGCTACAATGATCTTTAAGTTTCCGAGGAAAATTTTTCTAAAGTATAGCGTTGCACTCCTCACTTAGTGCAATTGTCTCGTAATCCCCAAATTTCCTTTTCTTGTTTAAATCTCTTTCAAAAATTTTGCATAACTTGGCATCTGTTTCAAAGCTTCAGCAAAAGGAATATTTATCGTAATCTTTTTAAGTACGTCAATGAACTTTGAAAATTTTTTATCTAACTCATGTTGTCTAAGTCTTTGAGGAAATGGTGGTGGTGGTCTTTCAAACTGATTTTAGTTGGAGATATTAATTTTTCCAGATCCTTAGAAACATGTCCTTTAGGTCTGTTAGTTTCTTTTGTTTCTCTCACAACATTTTTCTCTTTTCTAACCACATCCTCAATCTCTCTTCCACTTTTTAATTGGACAACTTCTACTTGTTTATTAGTGTTCTCTTTAGGGTTGATCTCAATGNCATTTGGATTGCTTTCAATCATATATATTTTTCTTTTCTTTTCAGGGATTGTTGTCAATCCTTTCTTTTTCCTTTTTCAAGTGGAGATTACATATCTGGATAGCTAATTGTTGTCAATCCTTTCTTTTTCCTTTTTCAAGTGAGGATTACTATATCTGGATAGCCTTTCAGGGTTTGTTGTCAATCCTTTCTTTTTCCTTTTTCAAGTGAGGATTACTATATCTGGATAGCCTTTATATTGTCAATCCTTTCTTTTTCTTTTTCAAGTGAAGATTACTATATCTGGATAGCCTTTAATAAGATTGCTGTCAATCCTTTCTTTTTCTTTTTCAAGTGAAGATTACTATATCTGGATAGCCTTTAATAATCTCGCCTTTCTTTCCCTAAATTTGAAACTCAAAGCATTCCTTTACCTTATAAACATTTCATAGTTTTTATTTTCAAGTGAGGATTACTATATCTGGATAGCCTTTAATGATTTTGAACTTCACTTTTCTTTTCCTAAATTTGAAACTCAAAACATTTCATTATCTTATAAATATTTCATAGCTTTTACATCATTGAGCCTCAATCTTTTCTTCTCAAATGAACTAAATTTGAAACTCAAAGCATTCCTTTACCTTATAAATATTCATAGTTTTTACATCATTGAGATTGAAACTCAAAGCATTCCTTTACCTTATAAATATTTCATAGCTTTCACATCATTGAATCCCAAGATTACTATATCTGGATAGCCTTTAATGATTTTGAACATCACCTTTCTTTCCCTAAATTTGAAATATATCTGGATAGCCTTAATAATTTTGAACTTCACTTTTCTTTCCCTAAATTTGAAACTCAACACTCCTTTACCTTATAGATATTTCATAGTTTTTACATCATTGAGCCCCAATCTTTTCTTCTAATTCCTTTACCTTATAAATATTTCATAGCTTTTACATCATTTAGCCCCAATCTTTTCTTCTCATTGCTTACCTCATAAATATTTCATAATTTTCACATCATTGAATCCCAATCTTTTCTTCTCAAATGTCTTACCTTATAAATATTTCATAGTTTTTACATCATTGAGCCCCAATCTTTTTTTCTCAAATGTGTCTCAAATGAACTTATAAATATTTCATAGTTCTTACATCATTGAGCCCCAATCTTTTCTTTTCAAATGAATTTCCAGAGATATTTCATAGCTTTTACATCATTGAGCCCCAATCTTTTCTTCTCAAATGATTTTTCAGATTCTTACATTTCATAGTTTTTACATCATTGAGCCCCAATCTTTTCTTCTCAAATGAATTCCCAGATTCTTAAACATAGCCTTTACATCATTGAGCCGCAATCTTTTCTTCTCAAATGAATTTCCAGATTCTTAATACTTCAATGAACTTCACCTTTCTTTCCCTAAATTTGAAACTCAAAGCATTCCTTTACCTTATAAACATTTCATAGTTTTTATTTTCAAGTGAGGATTACTATATCTGGATAGCCTTTAATGATTTTGAACTTCACTTTTCTTTTCCTAAATTTGAAACTCAAAACATTTCATTATCTTATAAATATTTCATAGCTTTTACATCATTGAGCCTCAATCTTTTCTTCTCAAATGAACTAAATTTGAAACTCAAAGCATTCCTTTACCTTATAAATATTCATAGTTTTTACATCATTGAGATTGAAACTCAAAGCATTCCTTTACCTTATAAATATTTCATAGCTTTCACATCATTGAATCCCAAGATTACTATATCTGGATAGCCTTTAATGATTTTGAACATCACCTTTCTTTCCCTAAATTTGAAATATATCTGGATAGCCTTAATAATTTTGAACTTCACTTTTCTTTCCCTAAATTTGAAACTCAACACTCCTTTACCTTATAGATATTTCATAGTTTTTACATCATTGAGCCCCAATCTTTTCTTCTAATTGCTTACCTCATAAATATTTCATAATTTTCACATCATTGAATCCCAATCTTTTCTTCTCAAATGTCTTACCTTATAAATATTTCATAGTTTTTACATCATTGAGCCCCAATCTTTTTTTCTCAAATGTGTCTCAAATGAACTTATAAATATTTCATAGTTCTTACATCATTGAGCCCCAATCTTTTCTTTTCAAATGAATTTCCAGACATATTTCATAGCTTTCACATCATTGAGCCCCAATCTTTTCTTCTCAAATGAATTTCTAAGATTCTTAATATTTCAAAAGTTGAGCCCCAATCTTTTCTTCTCAAATGAATTTCCAGATTCTTAATACTTCAAAATATAGTTCCTTTACTTTAGATAGTTAACTATAGTCTTATTCTCTTAAACTAAATATCTTAATCTACAAAATTAATTTTCATTACAAAAATATTCCTTTAAATCTACAATATATTTAAATATCTACAAAATATAGTTATCTGAATTAAATTCAATACATAAAATCATATTAATAATTTTTGAAAATATTTAAATTGAGAACATCTAATAGTTAATCCTACATAAAATCATATAAATAATTTTTGAAAATATTGAAATAGAAGACACTAATAGTTAATCTTTTTCTTCCTCCCCCAAACTTAAATTTTTCAATATGGAATGATACAGGTGGAAAGAAAAAATCTAAATATAAATCCCCAAACTTAAATTTTTAAATATGAAATAATTTAGGTGGAAAGAAAAACTATAAATATAAATGAAACTTGCATTTTTAAATATTTTGCAATTAATCCTATAAAATGTAACAGGAAGAAAATATAAAACTTAAATCTACTTACTACTACAATATCCTATCAAATTCATATACATGCATAATCAGGATAGAATGACAGCATAAGAAAGCAAATCTAGCCTAAAACATGTGTGCAATAATATTAAACTAAAAGGAAGTATATTCATTGTAAAATTTCATTTTTTTTCCTACCCCCAAACTTAATTCTTACCATGTATAACATTTAGTGCAGAAAATATAGGTAGGAAGAAAAATAGTTTAGAAATTCTATCTACCACAAATTTCTATTAAAAACATCTATAATTATTAATTAGGATAGAAAACATGTAGTAGAAATTAAATCTAAACTAAACATGCTAGAATGAAATTAACTGAACAAACTTTTAATTAGCATAGCATGGATCAACATTAAAATATAAAAATGTTCATCAATTCTTATAAATTGTAACACAAACACAAACACACAAACAAGATAAATGAGGTCAATTCTTCCTCCATCGCATCACATCACACTAACTTACTTCCAATTTCTAATGGAATCCCTACACAAATATATTGGGTGCTTATAAATGATTTTATAGATTCTAATCCCAAAGATAAGTTTATTCCTGATATATTGGTTCTCGAGCACCAACACCAGACATCACCATATCCTAATAATTAAGCACCATATCAGTTATAAGGATAGTGTAAGATTATCCACAAGTTACTCATCAAATAGGTTTGCGACTCCTATCACATGAAAATAAAGTCCAAGAAAGTAAGTAACAAAATTGAGATGGAACTATCACTGTAAAATTCATAATGTCTTTTGTAAAACTCAAGTCAGGGTGAGACCCGAGTTGTAGTGGACTCGTCAATCCAACTATTACAAGATAACATACAAGTCTAACCATAATAAGAATTTAATGAATCATCTCCCTCATGACTCACAAAAAGTAAATCAAAACACTAACAATCCAAACATCTACCAAACATCAAGCAAACAGATCAATCCACACTAAAGCAAACACAACACAACGCTAACAGTCATGACTCTTAAGCATACTAAATCAAACCACACAGATAACTATGGGTTCCCTCCCATAAAGTACTATTTTTAGCGTCGCTAGCCCGACAAATGATTCCACCTGGATCAAAATTCTAATTAAGTAATCCTTGATCAATAGCCTAATTTTTTTCAGATCCAGGGATTCCTACAAAGTCCTCAGATTTAATTTTTTCTTTCAGCTCTTCCTTTTTATATTTATTCATATCCTTATTCCTCATATTTCTTTCTAGTTCCAATATTCTTCTAGTAATTTTCTCAATTTGCATATTAACATCATCCTTGAAATTTATAAGAAATGGATCTTTATATGATACTTCATGATCTCCTCAAATTTGGATCAGATTCTCTCTAGATAATTTAGATTCTAGATCAATATCTTCTATGTTACCCTTCTGTTTCAAATTATCTTCCAATTCTTCAAACATTTCTTCCATTTATCTTTCAATTTCCTTGTCCTTATCTCTCAACTCAAAGTTCTTTTGAAAAAAATCCTCAAATTCTCTTCTAAATATCAGTTCAATAATTTTAAAATGCTCATAATTCATTTCCTTAGGATTTATCTCAGAGTCACTAGGTAAAATCCTTGGGGTAACTGTTAATTGCATTAATAATCTGCCCTACCATCAGAATCTCATTCATTTTGTTCGTATACCACGGAATATGCCATTCAGTGACTTTAAATAACTCTTTCATAGGAGATCTTTTACTGATTTCATCATTCAATTCAGGTTCATCTTGTGATTGAGTCGAATATGAAGATATAGAGACTTGTGGTGTAGATGAATTCACTAAATAGATAGGCTTTAAAATTTTATGAGGTAAATTCATTTTAAGGTCATGATATTTTTCAACAGATGGAATTAAAAGTTTACTATTTTTGTTAACGTCCATCATTTCACGCCTCTCTTGAACATACATACAGTATTCTTTAAACAACATTTTAAACTACTCATGAAAGCTCATTTCGATCTCATGTGTTAACTTATTTTCAAAACTCTTTTGGAAATGGTTTTTACTTAAATAATCAATTTCATCCATCCGAAAATAATCATCATCATTTCTCTCAGCTAGATATTTCATGGTGTTTAAAATATCAAAAGTGGTTTCATGGTCATTAATATTCATAGTTAACTTTCCTTTTTGCACATCTATCATAGCTTTGTCCAGTAATAACAAAAGGTCTCCCCAAAATAATGGGGCATTCTTTATCTTCCTCCATATCTAATACAATAAAGTCCATAGGAAAGATAAATTTATCCACTTTAACAAGAACATCTTCTATAATTCCTTTTGGATAAATGATAGATCGATCAGCTAACAGAAGAGTTATAGTAGTGGGAGAAATATCGGCTAAACCTAACCTTTTAAATATAGATAGAGGCATCACATTAATGCTCGATCCTAAATCACATAAAGCTTTTCCACATAATCTTTTTTCAATTACACAAGAAATTGTAAAGCTACAATGATCTTTAAGTTTCC
>JXCR01148783.1:141570-165444 GCA_002079205.1 Phalaenopsis hybrid cultivar
TTTGAATGATTAACCAATCAGGCAGAGCATGATGTGGACACTTTCTTAGGAGTTCCTTAAATCTTTCCCAGGTTTCGTATATTGATTCCCCTTCATAATGACAAAATGAGATAATATCTTTTCTAAGTTTAGTAGTCCTTGAAGGTGAAAAATACTTAGTTAGGAATTAGTGAGTTAACTCCTCCCAATTTTTAATAGATCCGGGTGCTAATGAGTATAACCACATTTTAGTCTTATCCTTTACTAAGAAAGGAAAAATCCTTAGTCTGACAGCATCTTCTGACATACCGTTATAATGAAATATAGCACAAAGTTCTATAAAATTTGATAAGTGTAAATAGGGATCCTCCAAAGGAGTTCCCCCAAATTGATTATTCTGCACCAGTTGGATAATCTTAGGATTTATTTCAAATGAGTCAGCTTCTACGACAGGGTTTTGTATACTTGAGTGAATTTCATTCTGTCGTGTATTTACGTAATCCCTCAATGAAGTATGATGATTTTCCAAGTTATTATTTTGAAAGTTTTCCATTTCCATTTCTAGTTTTTCGAGTCCTCTTTGTATTTTTTATTTCTACTTATTTTCAAACTCAGGATCATAAGGCAAAAGTCCTGCAGATCCTTTGTTTCGCATATGCAACACAACAAACAATACATTAACAATTAAAAAAATAACTTATGAAATATATTCAACACAACAAAACATTTTCACGAACACTTTATTTTTCACACAAATTGTTTTTTTAAAACTTTTTCATATAAAAAAACCTTTCACACAAAAATAGTTTTTTTTTTTTTACGACACTATAGTTTTCCAAGTCTAAGCTTAATTACTTCACCTAAAGTTCTCCTAAAGTTCTTACCAAAGTTTCCCCGACAACGGCGCCAAAAACTTGACAGCAACTTTATATATGCTTAAATTTATGAACCCAGATTTATATATTTATAATGATTTTGTAAAGCCACAATTTCAAACGCAAGTATACGTATTGCTCAAGTAATACAGAGCTCTAGTGGAGTCCCGTTTATCAACCCCACAGGGAAGTGAGGTAAGAGGTCCTTAGTCAAATTCTAATCTACTACAATTATTCCTTAGTTTGGAATGACGATTAAAATGATATTTTATCTAGCAACTACTCCTAAATGCAAGTGTTAAATGTAAAGATAGATTATTATAACTAAATGCAAATATTAATTCTAAAGATAACCCTTTTTGGATGGATTGGTTTGGATAATACATAACTAAATGCAAATATTAATTCTAAAGATAACCCTTTTTGGATGAATTGGTTTGGAGAATGTAACTAAATGTAAATATTAATTCTAAAGATAACCCTTTTTGGATGAATTGGTTTAGAGAATTTCTTTAGTTTGGAATGTCAATTGAAATGATGTTTTATCTAGCAACTACTCCTAAATTCAAGTGTTAAATGTAAAGATAGTAACTATAATCAAATGCAATATTAATTCTAAAGATAACCATTTTTGGATAAATTGGTTTGGAGAATTTTGAGATATTAATAACTACTATTCTTATGTAATGAAATGGATAATGTAAAGGAATGAGATGCATTAAATATGGTATGTGCCAAATAGGAGCAATCCTGTTCTTTATCCTTTGGTACAGGCATAAAGAACATTGACAAATCCTATGATTATTTACTGAATCCGTGGCTAAGCTGGGCGGATACTGGCTCTCACTTTGGAGCTCCCACATTCCCCTTGCCTGAGGGCTAACATCTCCGCTTCAATACTCAAACAATAGGACCGAATTGGCGATTTTAGTTTGTCTCCTTAAAATCTTCAATTCTACACCCATCAAGGTATATTTCCCTATTTATTTGCACTCAACTCCCATGAACTTAACCATCCATGAAATTTGAATGTGATTCTACTTTGTTGAAAATTACACATCCCTCTTGGGTCTTAATGCAATTACACCGAATTTTAACACTACGACATGCCTTTATTGTAACGTAAATAAAGTGCAAGTAAAAACCATCACATTTATAATTAAATTTGCTTCTAACATGCATCCCAAAACCCTAAACATGAATTCTACTCATTGTAAAAGAAAAGTAAAATGAAAACAACAGCATAATCCTCCCATACCCTTATTTCCAAAGAAGAAGAGAGAGTGAAAGAAACACATCACAAAGCACGAAGAAAACACAACGGAAAACTTCATTTCATCAAAGCAAATCTACTAGATAAGTGTTTACAAAACCATAAGATAATGAAGAACACAATACTTAGCTTTCTCCCTTGAAAGTGAAGAACAAAATACTTAGCTTTTTCCCTTGAAAGAAAGAAGAAAATCTCTCCCACAAAGACTCTCGCCGATCCATGCAATGCTAGAACATCTCCTTGAACCATAAGATAATGAAGAATACAATACTTATGTTTTTCCCTTTGAAAGAAAGAAGAAAATCTCTCTCACAAAGTCTCCTGCCGATCCATGCAATGCTAGAACATCTCCGTACAAATTCTCTCAAAATCTCCTCTCCAATCTCTCCAAAAGGGTGGAAATCTACATTTCTACTCCTATTCTAAAATCCCTAAACTTTCTCCACACTTTTCCTAACATTCCTCTCACACATATCCCTCTTTTCTAACCTAAATTTGTTCTTTTAAAGTGTAGGGACGAATTTGGAAGAGTTACCACAAGCACCCTTCTAAAAAGCTTCCAAATACATTGAATTTCAGCCCGTAACCGCCAAAAGTCGGTCCATAGTCCTCCTGGGCGCTGTCGGCGGGCTCAAGGGCGATGTCGGCGAGCTTTTCTATCATTTTTTGGTCTTCTCAGGTAAATGTCGCCGTCGGCGCCGTTTTGGCGCCATCGGGGGGCAGACTGCGCAGCTTCACCGTTTCGCTCCGTTTGGCTCCGTTTTAGCTCCGTTTCGCCCCATTTCAGTTGTGTTGTGTTCCTAACAGATAGCCCTACAAAATAAGCATGAAAACAACCTTCCTTTAAAATGTAATCTCATTAAAAAAAATGCAAGAAGTGTAAAAGATATTAAGCATCCAAAGACTTATTGAAAGGTGATAGGGCAAAATTTCATTTCTTGCTCGTTTTTGCTCCAAATTGCACCGTTTTTGCATCTTTTTCTCCAAAAGTCCACAATTAATCATACCTGCAACAAAACATTAAAAATACCCTTCTTTAAGTGCAATATCATCAAAAACAATATAAAGCCTTTGGTCAGCAACCAAGCCATAGGATTTTGAGGTTGTTTGCTTATGCAACATAAATCCTCACCTCATCTTTAGAAATTTGTATAGGACTACTATAAAATCTAAGCCCTAACACGTCTTAGGATTCCAAGGTTGTCGTCCGTCACACCTTAAACCCTCACATTTTCCAGGTTATTTATGTGATCATTTCACACAAGTGTAAGCCCTAAATAAATAAAATTGGTAGGATGAGACACCTAAATATTTCTCGTCAAAAATTGAAGCCGAACTATAGGATAGACTGGGAAGTCGTCGAGTTTCTCCTTTGGATCTGTGACATCTCCTACTTCTTTCTCCTTTATATTATACAATAAATGTTCCAAATTTGAGCCATTTCCATTTCACACCTCATTTGTCTGATTTCATTGAAAAGCCCTATCCTTTTGAACTCCTTGAAGATAGTATTTCTTGATTTTTATTGAGAGTTTTCTTAGTTGACTTTGGTCATTTAAGAGGTAATCAACTATAGGGGCTTGCCCTTATGGGAAGCTTGTCCAAACCTAGATAAAAATAAACCCTATTTAATTCTTCATATTAAATAAGGAAAATTGTCAGCAAATAAAACGATTTCACAGATCAAACAAATATCATATATTTTTAGGTTTAATTGATCCAGCCTCATCCTCTAGTCTTGTGTTTATCCTTCGGGATAGATATAGGGTTTGAGGTATAGTGCTCTTTCATTTAGACTTTGAAAAATATGGGGTCAGTTTGATTTCATATTTTTATATAAACTATATGTAAATTAAAACATCTTTCCGATGCGGGCGATGTGATTTTGATTCCGGTGGCCGACTTCTTCTAACGGGCAACTCCACAACCTAAAATAGTGCAGACACAAATATAGAAAGATCATTCATAAATACTTCCATTCTATGTTCAATTAAATTACTAAAAATTGACATCATACATCTTTAAACTGTCGCAGGTGCATTACATAGTCCAAAAGGCATTCTACGAAAAGCAAATGTTCCACAAGGGTTGAAAAATGTTGTTTTCTCTTGATCCTCAGGAGCAATCAAAATTTAGTGATACCCGGTATATCCATCTAGAAAATAATAATATTTGTGTCTAGCCAATCTATCCAATATTTGGTCTAGAAAGGGTAAAGGAAAATGATCTTTCCTAATGACAATGTTCAATTTTCTATAGTCTATACATATTTTCCAACCAGTAACTTGTCTTATTAGAATTAATTCATTTTTTTCATTTACCTCAACTGTCACTCATCCTTTCTTTGGAACACAGCGAATCAGACTTACCCAACCACTATCTAAAATAGGATATATAATTACAACATCTAACTATTTTAAGATTTCTTTTTTAACAACTTCTTTCATTATTGGGTTTAATCTCCTTTGAGGATTAAATTTAGGTTTGTATTGTTCATCTAATAGAATTTTATGCATACAAATTGAAGGACTGATTCATCTAATATCTACTAAATTCCATCCAAAGGCCTTTTTATATCTTTTCAACAGTTCTACTAATTTTTGTTCTTGAATTTGAGTAAATCAGAAGATAAAATATCAGACAATGTAGATGATTCTTCTAAAAACATATATTTTAATTTGGCAGGTAATACATTCGGTTCAAGATCAGGTGGTTTAATACGTGAAGTAATAAGATTTTTGTCATCATTTTCTAAAGGCCTAAAGTTTAAAATTTATCATTAACATAATCTACATTCTCTTCTTTTATTTCATTCTCATTCTCAAAATACTCTTCTTGCCTTAATTTTTCTTTAAACGTTCCTTTAAATTGCTCATTACTTAGATAATCAGTAACTTCCATTTTAAAACATTCATTATCTTTTTCTATCGCTGGATATTTCATTATTTTTGTTATATTAAACATTACTTCTTGATCTTTGACTCTCATTATTAATTCTCCTTTTTGCACATCTATCACAGCTCTCTCTATTGCAAAAAATGGTCTCGCTAAAATAATAGGAATCTCTTTTTCTTCCTCCATATCTAATACAATAAAGTCTGCAAGAAAAATAAATTTATCCACTTTCACTAATATATCTTCTATAAATCCTTTAGGATAAGTTATTGATCGATCAACTAAATGAAGAGTTATAGCAGTAAGAGAAATCTCTCTTAAATCTAAAAGCTTAAAAATTGATAGAGGCATTATGTTAATAGTAGCTCTTAGATCACAAAGGCTTTTCCAAAAAAACTTTTCACCAATAACATAAGGTATAGTAAAACTCCCAGGATCTTTTAACTTTTCAGGAAGCTTTTTCTAAATAATAACACTGCACTCTTCACTAAGTGCAACGGCCTCATGATCTACGAACTTCCTCTTCTTGTTTAGTATAACCTTCATAATTTTCACATAACTTGGCATTATTTCCAAAGCTTCAATGAAAGGAATATTTATCGTTAACTTTTTAAGGATTTTCAAAAATTTTGTAAATTGTTTATCATTATTCTTCTCTTTCAATCATTGAGGAAACATAGGTAGTGGTTCTTCTAAAGGAATTTGTATTGGTTTATTTTTATCATTGTTGCTTTCAATTTCTACATTCTCTTCCTCAGCTTCAGTTTCTCTTTAGATTCTTATTTCCACTTCTTTTTCACTTCATAATTGAATAGCTTTAATTTGTTTCTTATTTTGATCTTTTGGATTAACTTCAACAGTACCCAAAAGAATTCATGAAGGTCTGTTACTAAGTGCATTAGGTTCTAATTGATTTTCAATATTCCTAATTGCAGCCCCTTAATTTTGTATTTGATTTCCAATGTTTAACATTACTTCTTCCATAATCAACTTCTTCTCCTTAACTTGTGAGTTATTGTTAAATCCAAGAGGATAATAAGCTTTATAGTTAGGATTCCCTTGGTTATTTGAATTTCTTGAGGGGTTTACTAAATTGTTATAATTATTCCAACTGAAATTATGGTAATTTATTCATTCGGGATTATAATAATTAGAATAGAGATTTTTATTTCAATTATTTATAACATTCAAAGTTTCGGAAGATGAATGATTATCACTTATCTATCTTAGTGAATTTTCCTCTAATATTTTTGGTATCTGAGAATAGTTCACTCCAATTTGATCAATCTTTTTTTATTTATGACCAAAGGAAAATATGTTGAGATTTTCATACCTATTTATACTATTTTTGATGATATTGCACTTTAAATAAAGATATTTTTAATGTTTTGTTTCAGGAATGATGAATTAGGGTCATTGGAGCAAAAAGATGCAAAAAGGAGCGAATTTGGAGCGAAATATAAACAAAATATGAAGAATTAAACGAGGGGGCCAACGACGAGCCCAACGGTGCCGACGACGAGCTTTTCCCGATACTCCAGAATTAATTCAGTTAGAAGGCCCACCGACAGCACCCTCGAGGCCGCCGACGGTAAGATCGGAGGTTATGTCCAACCAGGCTTTGGATGAGGACAAATTTTGGAGGGGTGCTTAAGCAACTCTTAGGAAAGCACATCCACAACTTTAAAAGAAGATTTTGGCCAAAAATTGAAGAGAGCCTGGAGGTCCTAGAGGTTAGAAAGGTTCCATTAGTGTTTAGAGAGTTTACTAGAGTGTCTAAATTTTGAGGAATTCTTCGAGAGATTGTAATAGTGGAGGGAAAGTGAGAGATTTCTTCCTCCTTGCTGCTTCGAAGAGGAATTTTGTGTGTTGAGAAAGGAAGAGATTCAGAGGAACTTCGAGGAGTTTTCGACATAAGTGTTATTTACTTGTTGTAGTTTGTATGACTTCGCTTTTATGAAGAAGAATTCTGTGTGTTGTAAAGAAAGGAAGAGATTCAGAGGAACTTCGAGGAGTTTTCTGGGAGAAATTAGAGATAAGTTTATTTATTATTGTAGTTTCTATGACTTTGATTTTATATAGGTGAAATTAGAGATAAGTTATTTACTTGTTGTAGTTTGTATGACTTTGATTTTATATATGAAGTCTTCTGAGTTTTGTTGTGATGTTGTTGTAGTTTGTATGACTTTGATTTTATATATGAATTCTGAGTTTTGTTGTGTTTTTCCCTTGTTGTAGTTTATTTGACTTTGATTCTATATATGAATTCCAAGTTTTATTGTGTTTTCCTCGTGAGATATGAGTAGTTTTCTTTGTCTTTCTCCTTGTCTTGAGATTTGTGAAATGGTTATTTGAATTGGTGAAGCCATGAAAATGTTTAAAAAATTGTGATGATCATTTCACTTTGATCTTAATTTACTTTCAATCTGAAAAATTGATTTGTTAAAATATATTGAGTTTTACAACTAAAGTGAAGATTACATTCAAGATTCAGGGAGGTCAAAGCCCTTGGAAATTGGGTGCAAATAAATAGGAAAATAAAATTATGGGGCGTAGAATTGGAGATTTTAGAGTGACAGACTAAAATCCTCAATTCGATCCTATCGTTTGCTGTTGAAGTGTAGATGTTAGCCCTCAAGCAAGGGGAACGTGGGAGCTCTGAAGTGAGAGCCGGTAGACGTAGAATTGGAGATTTTAGAGTGACAGACTAAAATCCCCAATTCGGTCCTATCGTTTGGGTTTGAAGTGTAGATGTTATCCCTCAGGCGAGGAGAACATGGGAGCTTTGAAGTGAGAGCCGGTATCCTCCCAGCCTAGTCGCAGATTCAATAAACAAGCATAGGATTAGTCAATGTTCTTTATGCCTCGACCAAGGGGTAAAGAATAAGTATGCTCCTATTTAGCACAATACAAATTAAACTGATTCATTTTATCCCTTCACTATAATTTTTTGACAAGGAGAAGGATGCTTTCTTATATATTGAATATCACATTAAAAACCTCATTAGAATAATCAGTTATTTAAGAGTTATTAAGAAAATTACATATTTATTTTAGTTGCCTATTAGTCAAAAATAAGAAAATTGAATTTCATTATTTCGAATAAAGTATTGTTTTTCTAAAATCTTAGTTCGTAGTTCTAATATTACTCCATGTCGGATCGATATCTAGGACTCTATTACAGCCGTATATTACTTGAGCGATACGTGTACTTACATTGATAAGTGTGACTTTACAATTATTGAATATTTATTACATCCATATTTATCAAATCTATAACCATTATTAAGTTTTGGTGTCGTTGCTGAGGAATTAAATCTTTTAGCAGCAGTATTAAATAGTTATATTTTTACGATACGTATACTTGCGTTGATAAGTGTGATTTTACAATTATTGAATATTTTATACATCCATCTTTATCGAATCTATAACTGTTATTAAGTTTGTTGATAAGTGTGACTTCACAATTATTGAATATTTTATACATACATCTTTATCGAATCTATAACTGTTATTAAGTTTTTGATATTAAATACTTGTATTTTTAAGCATATATAACATCTTTATCGAATCTATAACTGTTATTAAGTTTTGGTACAGTTGCTGAGGAATTAAATCTTATTACATCCATATTTATCGAATCTATAATTGTTATTAAGTTTTGGTACAGTTGCTGAGGAATTAAATCTTTTAGTTACTTATATTTTTAAGCATATATAAAGTCACTGTCAAGTTTTTGGTGCCATTATCGAGGAGTGAGTAAACAAGAATCACAATTAGAGTAACGAACAAATTAGGAATATTAGAAAATTTTTACTTGAATTGCAACAAATTTTCATTTTTTAGTTAACTGTTTTAATGTGATTGATTTCAAATTGTATGCGTAAATTTGAACCTGAAAATCTTATACCCTACGATTCGGAATTAAACACTATTAGAAAAACTAGAAGATTGAGAAAAGAACCTAGAAATTCTGATACAATAGAAAACAACATGAACAATCAATGATTAGAAATGAACACTAACCTAGACCCCTACGAGATTATGCAAATCCTACAGTAGATGAAATTCACTTATCTATCCAAAATCCTGATGTAGGTTCTAATTTATTTGAGCTTAAGCCTGTCATTGTCCAAATGGTACAAAACAATCAATTCGGAGGTGCACCCAATGAAGATCGTAATTTACACCTCGCTAGTTTTTTAGAACTGTGTGCTACTTTTAAATTTCATAGAGTTTCAAAAGATATTGTTAAACTTAAAATTTTTCCTTTTTCACTGAGGGATAAAGCTAAAATGTGGTTAAATTCATTAGCACTAGGATTTATTAGAACTTGGGGAGAACTTTCACAGAAATTTCTATCCAAATATTTCCTTCATCCAAAATTGCTAAACTTAAAAATGACATATCATCGTTCTGTCAAACTGATGGAGAGTCAATATAGAAGCTTGGGAGAGATTTAAAGATCTTCTTAGGAAATGCCCTCATCATTCGTTACCAGATTGGTTGATAATTCAAACTTTTTATAATGGATTAGTGGGATCACTTAGATCAATTATAGATGCTACGGCTGGTGGTTCTTTAATGTCAAAACTTTTGATGAGGCTTATTCATTAATAGAAGAGATGGCTACCAAAAATTTTCAATGGCCCTCTGAAAGGGTAAATCCTAATAGAGTAGCTAGTATCCATGATTCTGATGCGATATTTATGATAGTTTTGCAGATTGCTGCAATATCAAAGAAACTATATCATTATGGGATGAATTATTTTCTAACACCTCCTATGATGGAAGATAATTCATCTGGGCAATTTGTGGATGTTCAACCTTCATATGCCAACTCCTATGATGGAAGAAAATTCATCTGGGCAATTTGTGGATGTTCAACCTTCATATGAATCCATTCTATTAATAGACCCAATGACCCTTATTCAAACTATTATAACCCAGGAAAATTTTAATTGGAATAACAATTCTTCTACAAATCACAATGGGCAAACAACCCAGTGAACCCATTAGGAAATTCATCCAACCCACGAAATGTCAATTATAGACCTTCTTATCCTCCAGGATTTAAGAGTAACACTCAAATTAGGGAAAAGAAGTTGTCTATGGAAGAGCTGATATTAAACATGGTTTAATAATTGCAGAATCAAGGAAATCAATTACAAATTCAAGGAAATCAATTACAAAATCAAGGATTATTCATTGAAAACCAATTGGGACATATCGCTACTGCGCTTAGTAACCGAACATTAGGAACTTTTTCTTAGAATCAAGGAAATCAATTACAAATTCAAGGAAATCAATTACAAAATCAAGGAGCTGCTATTAAGAATATTAAAAATCAATTAGGGCATATCGCTATTTCTCTTAGTAACCAAACATTGGGAACTTTTCCTAGTAATGTGGAACCAAATCCTAAAGATCAAGGAAAAGAACAGATAAAAGTGATACAATTACGAAGTTGAAAAGAATTGGAAATGAGAGTATAGAAAGAAACAGAAACTGAAAAAGAGAAAGTGGATACCGAAAAAGAAAAGGATCATGAATACCCAGATTTAGAATATCCACTTACACAAATGAAAATTTCTGTGGAGAAACCTCCACCATCGTTTCCTCAAGATTGAAGCAACACAAACAAAAAAAACAATTCTCCAAATTTTTAAAAATTCTTAATAAATTAACGGTAAACATTCCCTTCGTAGAGCTTTAGTGCAGATGTCCAATTATGTGAAATTTATGAAAGATATTCTGAACAAAAAAAAGGAAGTTCATGGATAATAAACTTTTGCACTTAGCGAAGAGTGTAGTGCAATTATTCAAAAAAAGCTTCCTGAAAAATTAAAAGATCCTGGCAGTTTCACTATACCGTGTGCTATCGGTGAGAAATTTTATGGAAGAGCTTTATGTGATTTGGGAGCCAGCATTAATCTTATGCCTCTGTCAATTTTCAAAAGATTAGGATTAGGAGAAGTCTCACCTACTTCTGTAACTCCTCAATTAGCAGATCGTTCAGTTACATATCCTAAGGGCTTTATAGAAGATGTGTTAGTAAAAGTGGATAAATTTATTTTTCCTATGGATTTCATTGTTTTAGATATGGAGAAAGATAAAGAAATACCTATCATTTTAGGGAGACCACTATGTTAGATGTTTAAAAAGGAGAATTAACTATGAGAGTTAACGATCAAGAAGTGACTTTTAACATTTGAAATCTATGAAATACTCTGCTATTGAAAGAGATAATGAATGTTTTCGCATGGAAATTAGTGAACATCCGAGATCTATGAAATACTCTGCTGTTGAAAGAGATAATGACTGTTTTGGCATGAAAATTAGTGAACATCTATTGAATGAACATTTTAATGAAAATTTTGAAGAGAAAGAACAATTTGAAGAGAGTGATGAAATTATTTTGGACAAATTAAAAAATGAAGAATTAGATTATGTTCAGGAAAGATTTGAGATGCTGGATATTACAGAAAATGCTGATAAGAATCAAATTCCATCAATTATAAAACCACCTGAACTTGAGTTGAAAATATTGCCTAGCCACTTGAAGTATATCAATTATAAAACCACCTGAACTTGAGTTAAAAATATTGCCTAACCACTTGAAGTATGTGTTTATGGGAGACTCGTATACATTACCTGTTATTATATAAATTAAATGATTTGCAAGAGAAAGGACTGTTAGATACATTGAAAAGATATATGAAAGCTTTTGGTTGGACCTTAGCTAGCTGATATTAAGGGAATCAGTCTGATATTAAGGGAATCAGTCCTTTGATCTGTATACACAGAATTATATTAGTTGAACAATATAAACCAAGAGTTGATCCACAAATGAGATTAAATCTAATGATGAAAGAAGTAGTTCAGAAGGAAATTTTGAAATGGTTAGACACTGTAATTATATATCCTATTTCAGATAGTGCATGCGTAAGTCCAATTCGTTGTGTTCCTAAGAAAAGAGGACTGACTGTTGAGACAAAAGAAAATAATGAATTAATACCTATCAGATAAGTTACTTGGTGGCGTATTTGCATTGATTATATAAAATTAAATACTGCCACCAGGAAAGATCACTTCCTTTTACCCTTTTTAGACGTAGATAGACTTGCTGAGCACAAATATTTTTGTTTTTTAGATGGATATACCGGTTATCATCAAATTTATATTGCTCTTGAGGATCAAGAAAAGACAACATTTACTAGTCCTTTTGGAACTTTTGCTTTTTGAAGATATCCTTTTGGATTTTGTATTGGACCTGCAATATTTGAGAGATGTATGATGTCTATATTTAGTAAGTTATTTGATGACGGATTGGAAGTATTTATGGATGATTTCTCTGTATTTGGAATATCATTTGACGCATGCTTAAATTATTTTGAAAAATTTTTGGAGTTATGTGAAAAAACTAATTTGGTTCTGAATTGGGAGAAATGTCAATTTATGGTTACAGGAGGAAATGTGTTAGGGCATAAAATTTCAGAAGATGGTATGGAAGCAGACCCTGCAAAAATTCAAGCTATATCTAAACTAACACCTCCTACTAATGTAAGAGAGGTTAGGAGTTTTCTTGGACATGTTGACTGTGGAATGTAAGAGAGGTTAGGAGTTTTCTTGGACATGTTGGATTTTACATGCGTTTTATTAAAGAATATTTTAAAATATTACTAAACCTCTATGCCAACTTCTAGAAAAGGACAAGAAATTTGAATTTACTGAAAGCTTGTTGACCTCTTTATTGGTTGAGGTTTAGTTTTTCCTCTGTAGTAGCCTAAGATCTAGCCATAGGATTTTCCTTTTGACTACTCTTAGAAAACTAGACCTAAAACCCTCACCATTAGAAATTCTAAACTCTTCTCTACTCAGCTTGAAGTTCCACATGTGTTGCTCTCAACCTCTGAATACTTAGTAGGTGGGGTCACTATGGGGAAAACTCAGGATGAGTCACCCTTAGAATTGCTGGATCTTAGGGTTGACCTTGGGTGTTGGTCTGGAGCTAAGGCATTCACTACACTCATCTACACTCACAATCACTCACAACCCTGAACTCAAATTTCTAGCCTAGATCCCTTGATCTTTTGGGATACTCATGTAGATGGTCCCCTAAACCTACTAGCCCTAGGGTTATGGTTTGGCTAAGACCACTATGTAGAGGACCCAAAATGGGGTTGTCATTCATCCATGGCTTATTGGTGATGCTTGGTACCTCAAATCTACCAAAATACCCACCTTGGCATTTTACCCCTAAAACACCCCTAAATTACCAAAATAGCCCTCTTGGATAAAAAATTCCAAAAATTCCAAAAAATCTTAGAAAATTCCAATAAATCCTAAATATTTCCAATTTCATTTCTCTCAACTACCGCATGACCCATTTTGGCCAATTTGACCATATTTAACTAAAACCCCCAAATTGCCCTTTAAAGACCCAAATTTCCCCAAATCAAACTCAAATGTCCATCAATTGGGTCTCAATTGACCCCAATTAGAATCCTAAACTAAAATTAACTTTTGATATGACCAAAATAAACCAAATCCAAGCTCAATTGGTCTATGATTTGAGCCCAATTTTGATTTAGGTCAAAACCCCAATTTTGACCATATGACTTAATCTCACCAAATTGCAACCATGGCCTAGTCAATTGGGCCCAATTGATGTTGAAAAATCTTGATAACATTTTTATACATCAAAATCAACCATAAATTGACCTTGGTGATGCCTCAAATCCATTTTATTTTGGCCTAAATCCAAAATTCCAAAATTTAGCCCCAAATTGGCTAAGTCCCAAAATTTCACCCAATTGATTGCCTTAACCTCCAAATTGGCATCCAATTCATGTTGAGAAAGCTTCATGAGGTCCCTATTGACCATTTACAATAATAAATTTGGACTTATCCCAAGGCTAACCCAAGCTAGACCCAAGCTTAGCCCGACATGATCAAATTGATTAAAGTTCAAAATTCCTTCAAATTGACCCCCCAATTGGACTCAAAACCACTTCCACCCAACATGACCAAAATGATTAAAGTTCAAAATTCCCTCAAATTGACCCTCCAATTGAGCTCAAAACCACTTCCATCCTTGATTTAAGTTCAAAATTCCTTCAAATTGACCTTTCAATTGAACTCAAAACCACTTCCATCCTTCACCAATGACATGTATAGCCTAACCCAAACACATGTTTTGGTCATTTGCACCCACTTGGACCCATGCGCTAAATGTGACCTAACCACCATAAGGCCACCACATTAACTCGACCACAACCATTAGTTGGACTTAGTGACCAATCCAAACACCATGAAATCACCTAAATCAAGCCATGGACCAAAGGTCCGCCAAATTAATGGATCTTATTTCCAAAAATGCACATTCTTAAGATATCTTTGCCAAATCAAAGCACATTTGCATTAAATTGATGTGATGGATTCCTATGGATTCCCTGAGCTCCTAGCTACCTCCTTCTGGCCGGTCGGCCAGCCTAGTGGCCAGAAAAGGCCAAAACCGAGAGCCACTCACATTGCACTTCACCCAAATCAAACCTAGAGGCTAGCTCATCTAAATTAAATTGAAGAGCTCCTCTGCCCTCCACCTAAGCACCACAATGCACACAAACTTATTCCCTGAGTGCCACTCCATGGCCATTTTTATAAAAACTCACCTCCCACGGCCATGGGAGGTGTGCTGAAATTTTCTTAGAGAGGTCTCTCCATACTTCACACAGAGCTTCCCTAAGATCCCCTCAGGGCATTCCAACCATTTTCCCTCACCCATTCCCATTGTCGGAGCTCAATTTTGAGCTTAAAACCCTGCCGGAAACCAGGACAGAACCCAATACACCTCCACACTCCACCAAAATTCAATTTTTTGTGCCCACACCTTCACAAGAGTGAAAGAAGCCAAAGCCCCATAAAATCCCCGTTCCACAGAGCCTCTACCATAGCTCTAGACCAACACCTAAAATTAAGCTTGGTCGAATTCATACCTAGGCCTTACACTAAGACCAGGGACTCAATCTCCAGCCTCCTCGGACACCAACGAACATGCCGAGCATCTCTGATCGAAGCCTCCCTTCTCAGAGCAAAGGTATAAAACTTCTCCTTCTCTCGAGCTTATTTTGATTCTCCATTTACTTAGGCTTGATTTTATGGTACATTAACCATATGGATGTGTTCGTCTCACCTAGACGAGTCCATAGGATCAAACCTGAACTGATTTGGTTGAGTTTAGGCTGAGATCTTAAGGTTTTAGTGTGGACGGGTACGGGATCATTCTATCGGGGACGATGATGCGGGGAGCCATTTGATCAAGCGTGTATCAAATGGATGGGGGAGATCAAGTCGGACAGCGCTTCGGGACATAAACCGCGGGCCGAGTGAGCAGCTACATGGATGGTGGCATCCAACCAAAGTGCGCCACGCATGCCTTCACAAAAATAAAATAAAAATACCCACTTGCTCAGTGAACAAAGGAGAACAATGTAGAACAATTTTCAAATCCATTTGGTGCATATTTTATTTTTAATTGATTAAACACTGTTCGGGATCATTTAATTCTCTATGCAAAATGACACATCACCTTGACTTGGAATTTTAGCAAGTTGTAGCCTCTGTCTCGGAAGTATTCTCTGATTTTTCCAAAGTCAGAGGAGCCTCCTATATAGAGACCCATATTTTTTAAGTTATTTCACATTATTTCTTTAAAATAATCATGGAAATTAGCATATTGGTTATAAAGTCCTAAGAAAATTTTGGAAGGTCCACCATGACTAGAGAAACCTTTGGAAATAATTTCATGGCTCATGACATTCAAAATGTCCTTGAATTTTACAAACACTAAATCACTAAGATAATTAATTTTGAAAAATTAAAACATCTAAATGACTTGATTTTTAATCTCCACTGTGATTTATGATCCAGAGAACTCATCATAAACATTTTAAAATATTTTGAGTTCATTTGACCATTAAGTTGATTTTAAAAGATAAATACCACTTTTAACACTTAAATGATTTTTAAAAAATCAAAATATAACTCAAAAAATTATGAAACTTAGTTTTTTTAGCTCTATGTGATCAGGGGTATTTTCTAAAAATAAAATAATATTTATAATAAAAAATTAATTTTTAAACTATTTTAAATATTTAAATAAATAAAAATCCATAAAAATCAAAAAAATAAAAGAACTCGTGAAAATGTTCTAAATTGCTTCCTAATCACTTAGGAACAACTAGAATATTTTTTCTGATTTTCTAAATAAAGATATTGAATTTCAAAGCTTAAAAATAATTTTTTAAAAGGCTTAAAATGAGTTTTTACTAAAATAATTCCAATGAATCAAGAAAAAATCAAAAAAATATAAATTTGCACCTTTGAGTTCTCTAACCTTAGGGAGATTTTTTTAAAAATATAAAACTTAATTGTCACCACCTAAAATATTTTATTTTTGTTAAATAGCCCAGAACTTAAAATAATTCTAATAAATCACAAAGAATTCAAAAAATCATGAAATTTTGTCCAAAGGCTTCTTTGTTCTGGGTCTACTTCCAGTAAAAGTTTCAAAGGATTATAATTTACCTTGGTCAAGTTAGAAATTTTCTTTGGAAAATCTTATTTTTGCATAGAAATAATTATATAAATTAAATGAAATTTTGAAAAATCATATTTTCTCCTCTGATGTCTCAATTGACCCCATGAATGGGGTAGGATAAAAATTTCAAAGTCATTTGAATTGAATTTGACAAATTATGAAACGCATGAATGAGGTAGGATAAAAATTTCAAAGTCATTTGAATTGAATTTGACAAATTATGAAGTGTAGAGCCTTAGGGGCAAATGTGTAATTTTGGAAATTTAGCCTTAATTAACATTTAGGCTTAATTCATAAGGCGGGAAAATGGGTAACCTCTACTCTTAATCCATTTATTTGATGCTTGAAACACAAGGGGTTAATTGGTAGAAACCAATTTCACTTTCCTCATTAAAAAAAATTAAGATTAATGAATTTCTAAATTATTAAAATTTGGAAGTTTATTAAAATTAAATGATCCTGGACTTAAGGGTATAAATTTTGAAGTCATCAATTAATCAATCTAATACCCCTATCTTGATTTTCAAATAAAATCCAAATGATGAATCATGACCACTTAAAGCTTAACCCTTTTCAAAATTAATTAAGACACTCACCTAGGCCTTAAGGGCTTAGTGATGACTTAGGCTAAATTAAAAAATTGGTTTAAACAAAGATTAGAGAAATAAACATGATTAAATCAAACATCTTTGAAACACCACTAAGGCCAATTAGGATTAAAATTTGGCTAAGTGTTCAAATTACATTAACTTACTTCTTCAAGGGTCTTCACCCACATAACTTTCAAATTAAATGATAAATTATAATTACCCTATTCTTAGGGATAATTGAGACATCAATGTTCACTGAGTAATAAGGGTATTTAAAGGATGAACCATTAAGCAACATAATAAGTTTAAATGGACTCGAGGCTTTTCACCAGTTGGTGAGAGGGAGGGATGGACCTGCTTCCCCCTCCTAACTTGTTGGATACCTCAAAGGCCTATTAAACATAATATTCTTCGCTCAATGAAATCATCCTTAATTAAACTTTTAAGGACTCCTAAGATATGACGTAAGGGTTAGGAAAATTACCAAAATTTTACCTTTCCTGCTCTTTATAAACTGCCTTAACATGCATTTTAAGTGGGAAAATTGCCAAAATTTTACCTTTCCTGCTCTTCATCAACTGCCTTAACATGCATTTTAAGTTTCAGGTGGGAAAACCACCAAAACTTTACTTTTCCTGCTCTTCATAAATGCCCTCACATGTTTTTTTAAGTACCAAAATTTGACCTTTCCTGCTCTTCATAAACTGTACTTTCCTGCTCTTCATAAACTGCCTTAACATGCATTTTAAGTTTCAGGTGGTGGAACGAGAATTCGCCAGGTACGCTTTTACAGTTTATAGTACCGTCTTTCTTCTGCCTTTTCCTTACATGTTCCATGACCAATACACTTTTATAGTTTTCAGCGTTGTCTTTCTTGTACTTTCTTACTCTATTTTTATACCTGCAAATTTGCATGCTAAAAAGCGATGTTACCCTACATGAAAATTGAAACTATCACGATAGCCACATAACCATAACAAAAAAAAATTAAAATCAGCAAAGATATAATTCACCGCCACAACATTCAAAATATAAAACAATTCAAAATTTAATCACAAACATCACACAAAACCATAACTTTAACTAAAATAAGATGTCTCTATTGGATGATTGGGAATCCCTCAGAGGAGGTAACCTACAGTTGCTAATGAGGTTTCCCATGGTTTAAACAAAATTATGGAACTCATTAAGTTGGGTTTAGTAAGTTCATTTGGACTAAGTGAATCCAATAGAAAATAGTGATGCCGGAATGAGGGAATCGTAGGATCCTAACTGGTGTCGCTCTAATCAACTTTAATATGCCCTCATAAAATTTAAAGAACTTCAACAACGAAATTTTAATCCTGTAAGGAGCTTGGAGCTAGCATGGTGGGCAGCACGGTCTTCTTCAACAACGAAACCTGTCTTCCCCAGTTAGATCAATCTTCCTTCCTTCGACTTAAACAAAAAAGCCATAGGACTTTGAGGTTGCTTGCTTATGCAACGTAAATCCTCACCTGATCTTTAGGCCTTTGCATAGCCTTGCTATACAGTATAAGCCCTAACTCGTCTTATGATTCTGAGGTTGTCGTTTGTCATGACCTAAATCCTCACATCTTCCAGGCTATTTGTGTGATTGTTTCACACAAATATAGGCCCTAAATAAATACTTCTCCTCAAAACTGAAGCCAAACATTAGGATAGCTTGGGAAGTCACCGAGGTTCCAAATATTTCTCCATATTTCTCCTCAAAACTGAAGCCAAACATTAGGATAGCTTGGGAAGTCACTGAGGTTCTCCAACTCAAAATTGAAGCCAAACATTAGGATAGCTTGGGAAGTCACCGAGGTTCTCCTCTGGATCCATCAAAACTGAAGCCAAACATTAGGATAGCTTGGGAAGTCACCGGGGTTCTCCTCTGGATCCATACATCCCCTAGTTCTTCTTCCTTTGTATTCTACAATAAAATGTTCCAAATTTGAACCAATCCCCTTTCACACCTCTATGCCTGATTTCATTGAAGAGTCCTACCCTTTGAAATTCTTTGAAGACAATATTTCCTAATTTTTATTGAGAGTCTTCTTAAGTGACTTCGATCATTTAGGATGTAATTAACTATAGGGGCTTGCCCTTATAGAAAGCATGTCCAAACCCAACTTAATATAAACCCTATTTAATCCTTTATATTAAATAGGGGAACCCATGTCCGAACCCAGCTTAATATAAACCCTATTTAATTCTTTATATTAAATAGGGGAACTTGCGGCAATACAATTTCGTAGACCAAATGGACGTCATACTTCCCTTAGTTTATTTGATCAAGTCTCATCCTCAAGTCTTGTGTTTATCCTTCGGGATAGANGATGTACACTTTTACAGTTTTCAGCGTTGTCTTTCTTGTACTATCATACTGTACTTTTATGCCTACAAATTTGTATGCTAAACAATGATGTCACCCTGCATGAAAACTAAAACTATCAGGATAGCCACATAACAATAACCAAAACCAAAACTAAAATCAACCAAGATAAAATTGACCGCCAAAACATGCAAAATATTAAACAACTCAAAATTTAATCACAAACATCACATAAAACTACAATTGCGACTAAATTAAGACCTCTCTATCGAATGATCGGGAATTCCTCAGAGGAGGTAACCTACGGTTGCTAATGAGGCTTCTTATGGTTTAAATGAAGTTATGGAACTCATTAAGTAAGGTTTAGTAAGTTCATTTGGACTAAGTGAATACAATAAAAAATAGTGATGCCGGAAAGAGGGAACCGTAGGATCCTAACCGGTGTTGCTCTAATAAAGTTTAATNAACCAAGATAAAATTGACCGCCAAAACATGCAAAATATTAAACAACTCAAAATTTAATCACAAACATCACATAAAACTACAATTGCGACTAAATTAAGACCTCTCTAGCGAATGATCGGGAATTCCTCGGAGGAGGTAACCTACGGTTGCTAACGAGGCTTCTTATGGTTTAAATGAAATTATGGAACTCATTAAGTTGGGTTTAGTAAGTTCATTTGGACTAAGTGAATCCAAATAAAAATAGTGATGCCGGAACGAGGGAACCGTAGGATCCTAACCGGTGTCGCTCAAATCAACTTTAATATGCCCTCACCAGAACGAGGGAACCGTAGGATCCTAACCGGTGTCACTCTAATCAACTTTAATATGCACTCATAAAATTTAAAGAACCCAGAACCCGGAACGTGGGAACCGTAGGATCCTAACCGGTGTCGCTCTAATCAACTTTAATATGCCCTCATAAAATTTAAGGTACCGTAGGATCCTAACCGGTGTCGCTCTAATCAACTTTAATATGCCCTCATAAAATTTAGAGAGAACCGTAGGATCCTAACCGGTGTCGCTCTAATCAACTTTAATATGCTCTCATAAAATTTATGTAGGATCCTAACCTGTGTCGCTCTAATCAACTTTAACATGCCCCCATAAAATTTAAAGAACTAGATCCTAACCGGTGTCACTCTAATCAACTTTAATATGCCCTCATAAAATTTAAAGAACTTCACCTGGGCCACTTGATTTGATAATATAATTTGACACACTAGATAACTCAAACTTGTCGCGGCAAGGAGCTTAGAGCTAGCATGGTGGGCAGCATAGCCATCTTCAACAGCAAAACATGTCTTCCCCAACTAAACCAATCTTCCTTCCTTAGACTTAAAACAACAAAGCCATAGGACTTTGAGGTTTCTTGCTTATGCAACATAAATCCTCACCTTATCTTTAGGCCTTTTCATAGCCCTACTATGTAATATATGCCCTAACTCGTCTTAGGATTTTGAGGTTGTCATTTGTCACTAACTAAATCCTCATATCTTCCAGGCTATTTGTGTGATCTTTTCACACGAATGTAATCCCTAAATAATAAAATTGGCAGGATGAAACATCTAAATATTCCTCCTCAAAACTGAAGCCAAACATTAGGATAGCTTGGGAAGTCACCGGGATTCTCCTCTGGATCGACGTCATCCTCTAGTTCCTCCTCCTTTGGATTCCACAACAAATGTTCCAGATTTGAACCAATCCCCTTTCACACCTCTATGTCTGATTTCGTCAAAGAGTCCTACCCTTTGAAATTCCTTGAAGATAATATTTCTTGATTTTTATCAAGAGTCTTATTAAGTGACTTTGGTCATTTAGGATGTAATTAACTATAGGGGCTTGTCCTTATAGGAAGCATCTCTAAAACAAACTTAATATAAACCATATTTAATCTTTTATGTTAAATAAGGAAACTTGTCGGCAAATACAATGGTTTTGCAAGACCAAATGGACGTCATACTTTCCTTAGTTTATTTGATCGAGCCTCATCCTCAAGTCTTGTGTTTATCCTTTGGGATAGATACAGGATTTGAGGTACAGTGCTCTTTCATTTTAAACTATGAAAATTATGGGGTCAGTTTGACTTCATCTTTTTCAAAACTAAAATTTTTGAAACGTCCTTCCGAAGCGGGCAACGGGATTTTGATTCCGACGACCGACAGCTTCTCACGGGCAACCCCATAAACAAACCAACCCCCAAAATAACGCCGACAACTTTTGGCGACTCCGCTGGGGAGAAGCTTTTCTTACGATACAAATCAAGAAATACTATCTTCACGCGTCGGTAATATGTCCATGTCCCCCTTGGACGAAATTACCCTTCTTCCGTTGGCATACTTTACTTATTTCTGTCTTGGGAAAGTACTGCTAACTCCTTGGACTTCAGGACTAGCTGTTCAACCATCTTTTGAACAGNCTAACGCCAACAGGCAGACAGGAACATTCTCTATCATATATAATTCATTGATTTGTGCAGGAGTGAAACTGATCCACCTTCCTTGCACATAAACAACTCCTTGGTTGATTTCATTCAAATTCACATAAAATTCTTTTACCGCAGGAACCACCACGGCGGCAGTAGTGTAGCACAACACTTCCCATCTTCGCTGCACTATCGTCTCTTCAACATTCGTCGTCGGATTATTCAATTCGCAATTCACGAATCCTCGTTCTTTGATCAATCTTTTCTTCGTCAGCAACTAGTTGAAGATTCGCTGCGCTTCCACACTAATAAACTTTCGCCGATTGAAAACTCGCATTCTGGGANTGTCAGTTTGATTTCATACTTCAACTTTCTTCCGAAGCGGGTGACGAGATTTTGATTTCGGCGGCCAACAGCTTCTTACAGGAAACTCCCCACAAAACAACCCAAAATAGTGTCGACAGCTTCTGGTGACTCCGTTGGGGACCAGCTTTTCTCTCCATACAAATCAGGAAATATTATCTCCGCACATCGGTAATGTGTCCATGTCCCTCTTCGACTAAATTACCGTTCTTTCGTTGACATACTTTACCCATTTCTGTCTTGGGAAAGTACAGCTAACTTCTTGGACTTCAGGATTAGCTGTTCAACCATCTTTGAACAGAGGAGTTCANTAAACTATGAAAATATGGGGTCAGTTTGATTTCATACTTTAACGTCCTTCCAAAGCGGGCAACGGGATTTCGATTCCGGTGGCCGGCAACTTCTTACGGGCAACCTCACAAACCAACCCGAAATAACGCTGACATTCAGCTATGATTTTTTTCCAATGTCTATTATGCTCAGAACCTAACCAAATTTCCTCCACAGTTGGTAAAGTGATGTTTCATTCAACCAAAATTCTGGCTACAAAAGGTCTAGATAATTTGAAAGTGGGGGCATCCAATTTCAAAGGTCTTCCCAAAGCTTTGCCAATGTTGAAGAGGACTTTATGGTTGAAAAATTGTAGTTTAAGTCCAGATAACTTAAACCAAATGGGGACAATGGGAAGTTCTTTGTTGGGGTCAAAATCAGGAGTCCACTTTAAACGTTTCATTGAGATTTCTTCAATCGAGATAAATTGTTTAGAAAAAATTCTAGCATAATCTTCCTCCCTTGACAGATTAATAAGGATATACCTACCATCAAGTAGGCCTACTTTCTAGGTCCCTTTGAATTTCAGTCCATCAAAGTATCTTCTCACAGATTCCATCTTATGATGGCCAAGTTGAAATTTATCAATTAAAATGAATTTATGACATTCAGTAAGACCATTTAGGTCCTCTTCAGTAAAGTAGATAGCCAATTTCCCACTTTTCTTGCATATAGGTTTGAAAAGAGGGTCATTACCCTCATGATATTCTTGAGGAAAAACCAAATCATCAGGATTCTGAACTTTCTCTTACCTTTCCCAATAAAGTTAGCAAAAGTAGCCTTAGCCCACTAAATATTGGTGGCAATATCAATTGGATTAGGATCAGACATCACTGAAAGAGCCTTATCTGAGATAGAGCTGACCCTGAGCTGAACAGCCAGAGAAATCCAAAAACAAGACCAACCACACAGTGGGTAGAAGACCCCAAGCAACCAGCCAAACAAAACAGCAAAAACAGTGGGGCTAAGCAATGGAACAGTAAAATTTGAAAAAGCCAAAACCCGGGAAGATGTAAAAGATTAGAGAAAAGTAGAACTTGCAAAAACCAGTGACGAGAGGAGAGAAAACCAATTGAAATTAATGGGGTAGCAAAGATTTGGCCATCTACAGCAACAGTTTGAGCCATTCTGTTGAAACCCTAGCAGAGCAACAGATGAACCAGCCGCCACCCATATTATATATATATATATATATATATAT
>JXCR01148783.1:173545-187349 GCA_002079205.1 Phalaenopsis hybrid cultivar
GGCCTTGGAATGTTGACTATATTTGTCTTCATGTTTTGTGTTGTTTTTGCTCATCCAGAGGAACCAGGCAACAATAAAAGGTATAGATTCACATTTACTTCTTTTCCAGCTGTGCCACCCAACTTTGAGATTGGACCAGTCCATAGCAAAGCCATCCACCTTAATCTTAGTTAAAAGCTCTTTCCAAACTTCTTAAGCAAACTTACAGTTAAAGAAAAGATGGTTACTGTTCTCCTCATACTTTTGACAGAGATTACATCCAGAGGGCCCCCTCAATCCCTTTAGTTTGAGTATATCATCAGTGGGCAGTAAATTGTTGAAGAGCCTCCAACAGAAGAAAGACATAGTGGGGGATAAGAATCTGTTCCAAATGGCTTCACCCCAAGGAACATGTTCCCAATAGTAAAGTTTGGCATAAATTGCATTAGACAAACTTTGATTAACATAACTATGCCAAATAATTGTGTCTTTCCTTCTCTTATCAAAATTGACTTTGGTAACTTAAGAAAGATGAGGCTCCTGCAAAATAGATTGGAGCTTAGAAATTGACCTGGAGTCTCCCTCCCAAAAATCAGACATAGAAAGTTGTGGGTTGAAATCAGTGGGGGAACCCTTAGCCAGTCCTTGGAGCACTAGTGGTCAGCCAGAAATTCACCTGACCATTCCACAAATCCCAACTGTACATATCTTCAGCAAGGTGTCTAATTTTGAGCATGTTTGTCCAAATTTTAGAGTCACCCAATTTCTTGATGATGTTAGAGGGGTGTTGTCCCTTGCAATATTTACCCTTCATGAACTTAGCCCAAAGGGAAGTTTGAGCTCTAAAATTGATCCACATTTTGTAGAAGATGATCTGGATGAGTTGTTGAAGTGCCTTGAAACCTATCCCACCAGCCATGGTAAATTTAGCAGCCTTTTGCCAAGAAGCCTAGTGGAGTTGTTGCCTTTGACATGCCCACAAAAATCTGTTAAATACTTTTTCTAACTAAATCTGAGTGCTTTTCTTCATATATGTGGTTTGGAGAACATATGATGGAAAAGTAGTTAAAATGCTTTTGAGAAGAGTTATTCTGCCCTATCAGACAGGAAAGAGTGAGACCAGCTAGATAAAAGATTCTGAATCTTTTGAAAAACATCATCAAATTGGATTAATTTAGACCTCCCCCAAAAAAGATGAACCCCCAGGTATTTAAAAGGGTCTTTTGCAATGAAGAAACTTGTATATTCAGAAACCCACTGTTTGCAATTGGATGATGTCCGTTGTTGAAAATCACTCGGCATTTTTAGGGTAAAACAACATCCCTGAGTAACCTTGGAACAGCTTCAGACACTGACCGACTTTCTTAACTGCATTTTTATGGACACTAGAGAAGATCATGACATCATCAGCATATATGAGATGAGATATAGCCATTATAGATTTGTGATGATATCTGGAGTACTACTGATTGAGGATGACCCTATCAAGCATTCTAGAAAAATAGTCCATAGCAAGAATAAAGATTGTGGGGGAGAGTGGGTCTCCTTGCTTAAGTCATCTAGCAGCTGAGAAGGAACCCTAGGCCATGCCATTAATAAGAATAGAGTGGTTATTATTAATGAGCCACCTATGAATGATGTTATAGAAATTAGGTTGAAACCCTCTGACAGCAAGGATCCCCAAGATAAATTTCCAATCAATTGTGTCATAGGCTTTTTTTATATCAAGTTTATAGATAAGATAAACCCCCCCCCCCCCGCTATTGATTTTATCCAGATCCAGAATCAACTCATATGTCAGCAACACATTATCAGTAATTGATCTTCCTTTGATAAAGGTTGTTTGGTTTGGGCAGATAATCTTGTCAAGATGAGGTTGAAGTCTTCTAACAATGATCTTACTAATAAGATTACTGATTACAGAAGTGAGGCTGATAGGTCTATAATGATCCCAAGTCTTTTTCAGATCCCCTTTGGAGTTAAAATAATAGAAGAATCTATAAAATAGATAGGTATATTACTACCCCTAAAGAAACTTCTGATAACCTCAATCACCTACCTTTTAATAATATGCCGAGCTTTTTTATAAAAATCAGCAGTAAATCCATCTAGGCTAGCAGACTTAGAGCTGTCAATGGTTTTTAAAGCTTCCCAAGTTTCAGTATCAGAAGGGGGGTCAGTGAGTCTGAGGTGATTAGTGAATTAAAATTCTTCTGTAAAATAGTTGTTTTCAATATCTGTGTTGAGATCAACAGTAGAATTTAATAAGGAGCTATAGTACTTGACAACATCCACAGCAATGTGTGCATTATTATTGAGCCAGCTTCCCTCATATGTCTATAAAATATGTATAGTGTGGGGGAACTACAGGTGGCTCCTTGCTAGGATCAAAACAAGGAGCTGGTCTTACTTTATTATATGTGGGAGCATCTACCTTCAAAGGTCTCTCTAGTGCACATCCAATATTGAAAAGAGCATTCAGGTTAAAAAATTGAAGTGGAAGGCCAGGAAATTTAAACCAAATGGGAACCGCAGGTGACTCCTTGCTAGGATCAAAACCAGGTTCCCACTTCAAAATTTTCTTGGTGGTAACTCCAATCTGAAGAGATTGTTTTGCAAAAAATCTTGCATAGTCTTCCTCACCTGATAGTTGGATGAGCAAGTATATATATATATATATATATATATATATATATATATATATATATATANAACACAACATTGACCACTAACGTCAAAGTTGCCAGAATGGGCACCGATGACGCCCATCTACACGAGCCATGGCGCCGATAGCGCATCGTGAGCACCAACAGTGCAGCGGGAGCTCGACAGCGTCTCGAGAAGTTTCGTGCATTCAGGATGAATTTGGCGAACTTTAGCGAGATTGCACTCCTAAATAACCACCGAGAGGTGTTTTTAAAGGCTTGAAAACTTCGTCGGATGACCAGAAACTTTCAAATTTTGAAATCCATGGCTTCCAATTCTAGAAATACTTCAAGGTATGGAGTTTTCAATAGAAGAAAGTTTATTAGTTTTGACGCGCAGAGATTATACGAAAAAATCATCACGAAGAAGAATCTTATCAAGGAGAGAGGCTTTGTCAATCATGTATTGAGTAATCCAACTTCACAAATTGAGTGATAGTACAGAGGCATTGGGAAGTTCTATACCACACTACCACTGTAGTTGTTGTACCAGTGGTATATGAATTCTATGCTAACTTACATGGAATTATCCAAGGAGTAATCTTTGTTCGAGGTTAGGCTGTACCATTTACTCTATCTCAAATTAATAATTTTTATGTGGTATAAAACGTGTCAATCTGTCATTATAAAAATTTTATCTCAGCGAGAGATATGATGCAAGATGTATATCAATTTCTGACGGATGAAAATGATAAATGGGAAATTAGAGATGAGGGATATGTTAGTTTCACCGCTTCACTGCTTAATCTAATATCTAAACAATGACATTTCTTCATCTCTGCAAAATTACTCCCTCCAATGAAGATTAGTTACAAAAGAAAGTGCAATTTTAAACTATTGCATTCAAATAGAAAAACCCATTGATGTGGGATTAATTATTTTCAAATCTATTATGCGTATTATTATGAATGGGCTTATATATGGACTGGGGCAATCTTATCCAATTTTCTTACTTTGCAGTCAATCTCAAGTGCCATATGAAAGTTGGGAGAAAGTATTTTTACCCGGGGAACACATGATTCCTATTGATGAAAATTATATTGGGATTGGAATTGAAGCATTGGATAATATATTGTATCATTCATCACATGCTTTGACACTATTAATACCACATATTGTTGGAAGTTCAATAGCTTTGGAAAAAAAAATTAAGAAAATTGAAAGAGAACTTTAGAGTATTATGAATGCAATATGAAATCTTATTAACTTTGTGATCACTTAGATTTGAGGATGAAAGAGAACTTTGATCATACTAAAACAATTGAAGCAGGTTTGGTGCAGATGTTCAAGAAAAATGGATGGATCGATAAAAATTTCACTGATCAATTCTCGTACTGACCCTTCTAAAATTTGTACGTCCATTACCAGTCTATGTGAGATATTAGAGGAAGAGAAGGTACTTAAGATGAATTAGAAAAATTGAAATTGTACTCTCTACTATTTTAAAGTAATTATGTTTTTAATGCGATTGTGTTGGATTTACTTTTCTTTAGAACTCTTTNCTAATTTCAGACGGATGAAAATGATAAATGGGAAATCAGAGATGAGGGATATGTTAGTTTCTCTGCTTCACTGCTTAATCTAATATCTAAACAATGACATTTTTTCATCTCTGCAAAATTACTCCCTACCATGAAGATTAGTAGAGTTACAAAAGAAAGTGCAATTTTAAACTATTGCATTCAAATAGAAAAACCCATTGATGTGGAATTAATTATTTTCAAATCTATTATGTGTATTATTATGAATGGGCTTATATATGGACTGGGGCATCCTTATACAATTTTCTTACTTTGCAGTCAATCTCAAGTGTCATATGAAAGTTGGGAGAAAGTATTTTTACCCGGGGAACCCATGATTCCTATAGATGAAAATTATATTGGGATTGGAATTGAAGCATTAGATATTATCTTGTATCATTCATCACATGCTTTGACACTATTAATACCACATATTGTTGGAAGATCAATAGCTTTGGAAAAAAAAGTTAAGAAAATTGAAAGAGAACTTTAGAGTATTATGAATGCAATAGGAAATCTTAACTAACTTTGTGATCACTTAGATTTGAGGATGAAAGAGAACTTTGATCATACTAAAACAATTGAAGCAGGTTTGGTGCAGATGTTCAAGAAAAATGGACGGATCGATAAAAATTTTACAGATCAATTCTTGTACTGACCCTTCTAAAATTTGTACGTCCATTACCAGTCTATGTGAGATATTAGAGGAAGAGAAAGTACTGAAGATGAATTAGAATAATTGAAATTGGACTCTCTACTATTTTAAAGTAATTATGTTTTTAATGCGATTGTGTTGGATTTACTTTTCTTTAGAACTCTTTTAACTTTAATTGTATGTACAATTTTGTGTCAGCGTTCTAGTGTTGTGGCTTGATTTCGACGTTGAATTATAACATAATTTGCTTTATTTATGTGTGGGTGTGATTAGAAATGTGTGTTTGTAAGAATTTGAATTTTCATATATAAAAGTTAGTTTGGCATTGTTTGTGAATTATATTAGGATGAATACTAGTGTTTAGAAAGACTAATTAGACTTTGGAGTGAATTGAAAGAAATTTGAAATTGCAAAAATTAAAACACCATTTCTACCCCCCTTTGGTTACCTTCAACTTCCGATTTGTGCACTTAGGGCTCACTAGTGCTTAGATTTGAGGCAATTTGAAGGCAAAAGAGGTGTGGATTTCATCTTCTCTCAGTAAGAGCTACACTTTGAACTCAAATTTTGTTTTTTCACCAAGGATTTATCTTACATTAATGAGATAAAAAATTTTGAAATTCTTGGGAAGATTTTTGTGAAATTCCTTTGGTGAAGAACTCTTATTTAGTAGATTTAAGTTTAGAACAATCCCCATTGCAATTTTCAAAATTTTTCTTAGATTACCATGGCACCGAGAATTAGCAAGGGAAAGAGGAAACTTGATTTGGCTGATCAAAAGTTTTTCAATTACAAGGCTAACATTTATTTCAATAGTCTGCTTGCAACTACGAAAGTATTTATTGATCGAGCATTTAAAAATCCGTGTGGAGAAGTCGAATGATTAATTGTTGCTCGATAGTGGGAGAATTTTTGTTACTTTATTATCAAGGCAATTATTGGTATAGTGATGGAATTCTATGCCAACTTTTAAGGGAACTTCTGAGGACTACGTTTTTGTTTGAGGAAAAATGGTGGAATTTACTCCAAGAAGAATTAATGAATTTTATCAATTAGAGGATGTATATAGCTGTCAATACAAATCGTTTTTTGCTACAAATGAGGATCTTAGAAGGTGAAGAATAATGTTAAGGTAAACTTCTCTCTTTCTATGTTAAATGTAGAATTTAAGGCATGACACAACTTTATATCTGCTATAATGATACCAACAAATCATCATAGCGAGGTTACAAAGGAAAGAGCCATCTTGAAATTTTGTATCCAGTAGATGAGAAGGATAGATGTAGGCTACATTATTTATAGAAACATCGTTCTATTGCTTTGGGTGAGACCACTGGTGGATTAGCACACCCTAACATGATCTTCACACTATGTGAATAGGCAAAAGTTAATTTTGGAATGAATGAGGATAGGATTAAACCTCTAAAACCTATTGGACCTACAAATATTAAAGCTTATAAATCTCATGTTGGATGGAGATTTAAAAGTGGGAGTAGGGATATTCCTTCTACTTCTAGTACCCCTACTTTCTAGGGACTTACAGGGCAACTGATGATCCAACAGGGAGATATCTTGAGGATGGAAAATAGAATGGAAAATATGGAGGCCAGAAATAGACATAATGATGATTTGACAAGGTAGAAGTTTGAGTATGTTGCTGCTTATGATGATGCGATGGTTAGATATATGAGGGGTGACCACTAAGTTCAGTTTCCCAGTCACTCTACCTTTACCCCATATCAGTAGCAGAACTTTGATGTATAAGAAGAAGAAGATGATGAAGACTGGTGATGTTTTAGTTTGAGCTTTTTTTTAGTTTATAATTGGGTGTACTTTATTGTTATTATTTTTTGTTTTTAGAGTGTGATACTTTGCTTTATTTTAGATGTTATGTTGTATTGTGAACAGTAGGACTGTAAAACAGTTTTTACTTTGGAAATCATTTTAGTGTTGTTGTTAGTTTTTAGTATTATGTTGAATGTATTTGTAGTAAATTCTTTCTCAACAAATTTTTATATGTATTATGTGTTATTTAATGTTTTAGGTCTTGTAGCTTTTCATATTAGCACCTGCAATATTTCATATTTAAGTTAAACTTCAACAGGTTTAAATGTTTTATTTCACCCTATAGGTTCTAATTTTTTCATGCAAAATCTTTTAAAATTTTAAGTTTGGGGGGGAACGAAAAATTCCTTTTTAATGAAAGAAACTTAATTTTATTTATCCTCAATTAGCTATTTTTTCAAAAAATTTTAAATTTAACATGCCCTTTGGTATTAGATGGAGACTTTAGATAACTATATTTGTGTTTCTAAATATACAATAAACATAAGTAAAAAATTTCAATAATAAAGGTTAATTTTAGATATTAAGATATTTCGTATGAGAGTATAAGACTGTTTTTCTATTGTAAGTAAAGGAATTTGTATTTTTGAAATATTAAAAATCTTAGAGATTCATGCAAGAAGAAAAGAATAAAAATTTATGAAAAATCTTTAAAGCTAATATAGATTTATAAAGTGAAGGAATATGAAAAGTTTTTAACTTTAAGAANTCCTGGGCGTTTTGCGTTGTAAAGTTGGTCCTGCACTGGGTCCTAAACTTTGTATTTCTTTGTCTCCTTCGGGTTTTGGTTTGCTTTTCTGTGAATCAAGCCAAGTTGTTGCACCTCTTCACACTTATTCAATTTGTTAATTGCAACTCTTCAATGCTTTACTCACAAATCAATAACAAATTTGAAAACTAAAATTATAAAGGATATGTCCAGCTTATAAGACAAGTGCGTCAATTTGAGTACTTTTGTCGAAACTGCAAGGCACGGGACATCGCTGACTTTCGGAAATTCTTCAAATGACAGGGACAATGTCTTCACCAAGGTTAATCTTTTCTTTTGCCACTGGAATGGAGTTCGCTGTCAATAGAAATGAACTACCTGAACTAGCAGTTATTAAATTTGGACAAGGGTTCGATGATATTGGAGTTAAGTTCGGGAAGGTGGCCGTCACAGTGATGAAGTTTGAAACAAATAAGTTTGTGGAGCCTATTGTAGAGTTCAACTTGAAGTCTACTAAAGAATTCTCCCCTTCAAAGGTGTTAATTGAAAACAACCCTACTAGTGTTGAAAAGTCTGTGGTTGGGAGCGTTGGAATTTCTCCGAGAACTATTTTTGCTTCAACTACCGGATTCACCGTCACCGCGCCAACTATTTTACCGAGTAAGGGAGAAGATATTCCACATGAGGAAGAGTCAGTTGACGCTTATTCCTCATTACTTTCTGAATTTAAGATTGGGTCCAATTCAAAGCCTGCACAACTGATAAAGGCACAGGAAAGGAGGTGCAGCAAGGAAATTTTGAAAGCCAAAGAACCTCGGCAATCCCGCCAACAACCGGCACAGCAATATGGTCAGTCTAGCAAACAACCACCTCAGAGAAGATCATACCGAGCAGAGAATAAGAGGATATCCTTGGCAGAATGGCAAAAAGTGGTGTATTCCTTCGAAGAGGAAGTCGTGTCGAAGATGTTCCATGAATTGCTAAAGGAACAAGGATTTAGTCTACCAAATCTGAAAAAGCCAGAGGAAGCCAATATAAAAGATCATCCTCAATATTTTCCATACCACCAGTTACTTGGCCACACAATTGAAAATTGCTTTGTCTTCAAGGATTGGCTTGAGAAGAATTTCAAAAGTGAAAATGCAACGATCCTAAAAGAGTATTTGAAAGAACCTGAAAAAGGTTCTGTAAATATGATTTCGGTTGATTCAATTAACTTCTACAGAACCACACCGATGCTCAACAAAAGAAATGATATTATTCAGAAATCCCCAATTTACCTAAAATTAATCAAAGGAAACTCGATTAACGCTAAGTTGCAGAGACTCCAAGCCAATATTGCGCGATAATCTAAAGAACAAGTAAAATATATGAATGATGAAGATTACAATGTGCCATATTACATGGATGAAGGATTAACATAAATCAATGTTGTCCAGACCCAGGCCGATTTGTCTGTGCGCGACGCTCCATCTTCTGGTGTGGAGAATGCCACGGATGAGAGGCAAGGGGCCACCCAACAAAGGGACGAACAGATCAATCATCTCAAAAATAAAATCAAAGAATTGATGACCACCATGATTACAATGCAAAGACAGTCACAATCACCACAGATGACGCTTCCAGAAATGAACCAACCAGAAACCATTCATGCTGCAAATGAAAGAAAAGAATTCACCTCTGATGAACTACCGAAGAAATACTATGTCCAAAGCGTCATACCAGAAAATGAATTTAAACAAATGGTTGAACAAGTTCGAGAGGCTTTAACCCAGTCTAAGGGCGGTGCATTGANGGGCAGTGCATTGACTTTAAAGGGTAGACCTTACCTAGAGGAGTTTGATGCCATACCCTACCCCATGGGTTTTGTGTCACTGAACTTTAAGCTATTTGACGGGACTGGAAATCCCAAACAACACATAGCACATTTTTGAGCCAGTTGTGGCAATACAAGAAATAACGAAGCTTTACTCTGTCAACAGTTCATCAGCAGCTTGTCAGGAATAGCATTTGATTGGAATGCTGAGTTGCCCAACGGAGCGGTGAAGACATTTGACGAGTTAGAACTATTATTTGTAAAAAGATTTGACGGAGTGCAGCATCATATTTCTATTGGAGATCTCGTGGTCGAAAAACAAAAGTCTAATGAGACTCTAGTAGATTATATTATATTTTGAGGTGGGGAAACCTTAACATGAACTGCGAACATCAGCTACAGGAACATCATGCGATTGAGATTCTACTCAAGAGTATTCATAGACCAGTAGTTTTTATGCTTAAGGGGCTCACCATCAAATCCTTCGAAAAGCTACTTAACAAAGCTAGCAATCTACAAGAAGAATTCAAGTATATGGATTCTCACGAGATGGATGAGAAGTCCATGATAACCAAGATATTCGAGAAGAAATCTGGGGCAGTTGATGTGATTAGCAGAGGAAAATGACAATTGCAAATACAAGTCGAACGACATCAACAAACCTTCCAACGTCCTCATCAAAATATTCAACAATCATCTCAGCAGATTCATCGGACACACCTTAGAAGAGTGTTGCAGTTTCAAAGACTTTCTTGAGGAGAAGTTTAAGAATGGGGACGTAACAATCTCGGAAGAATATTTGAAAGAAACCTGAAAGAGGTTCTATCAATATGATTTCGGTCGATTTGATTGTTCCAACCCATTCCTATGCAACTGCCAATGAAAGAAATGCCTCTTGGCTACTATTGTATTACTATTTTTGTTTAAATGAGAAACTAGCATGATCAATGTTAGTCTATCCCATCCCTCCCACCGTAATTAATGAAAGAAAAAGGGTTTGTTGTTGTTCAGGATTGTGCAATTTAAGAAAAAAAAACTGATCACCTCGAAGAAAATTTGGATGTTTTGATAAGACAATGACTTCAGGGGAGAATGAAATTAATGCCCTAATATCTAAGTCATCAACATTAAAGAATTTGGACTGGGTCCTAAGTTGATTTCAAAATAAGATAGTGCGGTTGAAATACGAATAGTTGACTCGGGATATCACGAGCCTTTTAATTTCCTGCCACGTGACTGGGTCCTGACTTTCAAACGAGTTATAATAACCCAGAATTTGACTTAAGAAATATTTGAGGATTATTAGTCAGGGGAATTTGGACATTCAAAATCTTTAAAAGAAATATGTTCCACTAGATATAGTAATTCTCAAAAAATAAAAAGAGCAAAAAAAATTGTTGTGTGAAAATTCTCCGAGAAGAAGCTTGAGGTGAGCACAAAATCAAAAATTGGTATCTGAATTAAGATATTCAAAATATTTAAATCATGCTCTACCAGATATAGTAATTCTCAACAAAACATGGAAAAAAAAATCAAAGCAAAAGAAAATCTCCCTTGAGAAGAAGCTTGAGGTGGATGTATAATAAAAAATTGGTGTCTGAGTTTCCTTTGATTAATGAAACTTAAAATGCTCTCTTAAAAAAAATTCTTCTGATATTATATTCAAGAAAGAGTTCAACGGTCTTATGTCTTTTGGTCGGTTATTAATTGACTCCGAAATATCTTTGGAAAATGAAAAATGTTTGATCGCACAACCAAAACTTTGAAATCTGCTTCGGCTCAGATAGAACGAATTAAAGAAATGACGATGATATTAGCAATGAATGGAAATTCAAACATGAAGTCATTTCCTTCAGTGTCCAGCAAATATAACTCCAACTTCAACTCAAAGAACGTTAGAAAGATTTCTCAAAGACAACTTCAACAACCTTTACAGAATCTGCAACAAATCAAATGATGACAACTATGAACGAAGCTACGAACTTGCGGCCTCTTCAGCCATGGTATCCGTAGAAATAACACATATGTTATGTGTACTTGAAATAATATAGTTACGATGGTACCATAAGGATGGGCTATTTTCTACACTTGTCATTTGTCAGTGGACTATACTTCAAGAAGTATTGTACCTTGCAATGTTTCAGAGATAAAGACTCATTCTTAGAAGCTCAAACGTCTTGCTTGTCTGAAATTGGGTCCAAATCCTAACAAAAAGAAAAGAAAATGATAATATTCTTGAGTTTGAGGTTTCTTACTCTTTACTTGTGTAGCGCAAGTAGCTTAGTATGCAGTAGTTTTCTTCATATCCCCGTGGAATTTCACATTCTGCACAAAATCTCACAAAGTTTCACAATTTTTCCTCACCAAGGTCAATCTTCATAAATTCCACTAGTTTCCCACGAATTCGAAACGCGATATTTTAGAGGATGAGTATTTCACATCCGATTCCGCATTTCTTAGCAATGATTCACCTGATATTTTAGAGGATGAGGATTTAACATCTGATTCTGCATTGTTTTGCAATGGTTCACCCGATATTTTAGAGAATGAGGATTGCACATCCGATCTGCATTGCTTAGCAATGATTCACACGATATTTTAGAGGATGAGGATTTCACATCTGATTCTGCATTGCTTTGATATTTTAGAGGATGAGGATTTCACATCCGATCCGCATTGCTTAGTAATGATTCACACGATATTTTAGATGATGAGGATTTCACATCTGATCCGCATTGCTTTGCAATGATTCACACGATATTTTAGTGGATGAGGACTCCACATCCGATTCCGCATTACTTTGCAATAGTTCACACGATATTTTAGAGGATGAGGATTCCACAATCGATTCCGCATCGCCTTGCAATAATTATACGATATTTCAGAGGTTGAGGATTTCACATCCGATTCCCCGTTGCTTTAGGAGCCCCTTCTATTACAATCTCTCAAATCAATATTCTAGAGGTTGAAGATTCACATCCGATTCCGCGTTGCTTTATGTTCTCATCTTATTGCAATTCTTCAATTCAAATTCTAGGGGTTGAGGATTCTACATCCAATTCCGTGTTGCTTTAGGTTCTCATCCTATTGCAATCTTTCAAATCAAATTCTAGAGGTTGAGGATTCTCAATCGATTCTCGCTTTGCTTTAGGTTTTCATCCTATTGCAATTTGAATCCTATTGCAATCTTTCAAATCAAATTCTAGAGGTTGAGGATTCTACATCCGATTCCGCGTGTCTTTAGGTTCTCATCCTATTGCAATCTTTCAAATGAAATTCTAGAGGTTGAGGATTCTACATTCAATTCTACGTTGCTTTAGGTTCTCATCCTATTGCAGTCTTTCAAATCAAATTCTAGAGGTTGAGGATTCTACATCCGATTCTGCGTTGCTTTAGGTTCCCATCCTATTGCCAATCTTTCAAATAAATTCATAGAAGTTAAAGATTTCATATATGATTCCGTGTTGCTTTAGGAACCCCTCCTATCACAATCTTTTGAATCAAATTCAACGATATTCTTGTGGTTGAGGGAATAAGCCTTCGATTAATTCAAGGAATCCTATTCTCATCTTTTGAAATCAGTTTTAAGACCGCCCTTAATGGATTATGACATCTGATTCTTATTTCGGGATTGATACCCAAATTTCAATTCCCACCTCGGGGTTAGCACTCAAATACTGATTCCCATTTTTTAAAAATACCTAAAATTTTATAACTCAAAATTCACTCTCCAATCCTCAGCGAGAGTCCCTACTCCTTGATTTCAATCAGACGATCACCTCCTAATTCCCTAGCAGAAACAAATCACACACACAACTTTATGCATACTTCCGTGTCTATTGACTTAGGAGATTGTATTGGTTATTTTTTATCTCGTCAGTCAATGCCAATATGCGTGGTGTGCTTGCCCAGCACACCACCCCTATTGGGGGTCCATTTGTTGACCACATTTTTAGTTGAGGTTTAGTTTTTCCTCTGTAGTAGCCTAAGGTCTAGCCATAGGATTTTTGTATTGATTATTCTTAGAAAACTAGACATGGAACCCTCACCATTAGAAATTCCAAACTCTTCTCTACTCAGCTTGAGTTTCACATATTGCCTCAACCTCTAAATACTTAGTAGGTGGGGTCACTATGGGGGATACTCAAGATGAGCCACCCTTCTAACCTCTAGCACTTAGTAGGTGGGGTCACTATGGGGGAACTCAAGATGAGCCACCCTTAGGTCAACCTCTAAAAACTTAGTAGGTGGGGTCACTATGGGGGAAACTCAGGATTAGTCACCCTTAGGATTGCTGGACCTCAGGGTTGACCTTGGGTGTTGGTTTGGAGCTAAGGCATTCACTACACTCATCTACACTCACAATCACTCACAATCCTGAACTCAAATTTCTAGCCTAGATCCTTTGATCTTTTGGGATACTCATATAGATGGTCCCCTAAACCTACTAGCCCTAAGGTTATGGTTTGGCTAAGACCACTATGTAGAGGACCCAAAATGGGGTTCTCATTGGTCCATGGCTTATTGGTGATTCTTGGTACCTCAAATCTACCAAAATACCCATCTTGGCCTTTT
>JXCR01148783.1:194972-307974 GCA_002079205.1 Phalaenopsis hybrid cultivar
TGCTTATAAAATTTTACAAGCTGGATTTTATTGGCCTACTATCTTTAGAGATTTTTATAGATATATAAATCCATGTGATCGATGTAAACGAGTAGGCAATATATCTAGAAGAAATGAAATGCCTCTGAATTTCATGTTAAAAGTTGAGATTTTTGATGTTTGGGGATTAGATTTTATGGGACCATTTATTCCTTCATTTTAGATCTTATATATATTAATTACATAGACTACATTTCTAAGTGGATTGAAGCACAAGCATTACCTCATTGTGATGCTAAAAGTGCTTCAAAGTTTTTAATGAAAAGTATTTTCACTAATTACGTAATGCCTAGAATGATTATCACTGACGGAGGATCCCATTTTAGGAATAGATACATTCAGAGATCTTAAAAAAATTTAATATTATTCATAGAATCTGTACTGCTTATCACCCTCAAACCAGTGGATTAGCTTAGAAAAATTTAATATTATTCATAGAATCTCTACTGCCTATCACTCTCAAACCAGTGGGTTAGCTGATGTTTCTAATAGAGAGATTAAACAAATATTTGAAAAGGCTATAAACCCTAGTAGAGTTGATTGGTCCACTAGACTGGATACCACATTATGGGCTTACAGGACTGCTTATAAAACTCCTATTGGAATGACTCCTTACAGGCTGATTTTTGGAAAGACTTGTCACTTACCAGTAGAATTGGAGCATAAAGCATATTGGGCGATTAAAGTATTCAATTATAATTTGAAAGATGCTGGTAAGAAGAGATTGTTACAAATAAATGAATTAGAACAATTAAAAAATGAATCTTATGATAACGACAAAATTTATAAGGAGAAACTAAAGTTATAGCCTGATCGAAAGATTAACCAGAAGAACTTTGAACCAGAATAAGAAGTTTTGCTTTACAATATTAGGTTGAAGTTATTCTCTGGGAAATTGAAGTCTCGTTGGTTAGGACCCTTTACTCTGACTCAAGTTTATACTTACGAAGCTATTGAAATTGAAGATCAGAAGATTGTAAATAAATTTAAAGTAAATGGACACAAATTAAAACCATATTTTGAGGGTAAAAGACCAAATTTTAAAGGAATTTTAATGATCAGACAACCTGAATAACACCTGAATAGGTCAGGCTGACGACGTTAAGCCAAGCGCTTTATGCGAGGCAACCCATAGTTATCTTTATTTTTACTGCAATTATATTAGCTTTTATTTGAAATTGTCATTAGTTTGTGGTAGTATTGAGCTCTACTACTCTTATTTACCCTTGAATCATCATAAAAATCGGATTCATAGAGAAAAATTGAAACGCATTTGGACCACAGCAAAACTGTGCAATTTTTGCCTTAGGTGTCGACGGCGCCATCGACACTACCGACGGTGGGTTTTTATTGAGAGTCCAGGCAATTAAATACAGAATGCTCGCTAATGGCGCCTTCAACCCCGTCGACAACGAGACCGGCGAGATGGTAGTTTCTGGAGTTTGAATGGTAATTTTTGGCAGTTTTTGGGCGGGAGTTACCTCTTTAAACTCCCAAATTTGATTCCTAATGTCATTATTCCCACAAAAATGAAGTGAAACTCCACCAATTTCATTCCTATAAAGTCCAATTCCCCTGATAATCCCATAATGTGAGTGTTCATTCGGTGAAAGTTTACTAGTGCGGAAGCGTAGCGAATCTTCAACAAGTTACTGACAAAGAAAAGATTGATCAAGGAACGAAGATTCATAAATTGAGGATTGAATAATCCCTTGACAGAAATTGAAGAGATGATAGTGCGGTGAAGATGGGAGGTGTCATGCTATACTACCGCCGATGTGGTCGTTCCTGTGGTAAAGGAATTTTATGCAAATTTGCATGGAATCAACCAGGGAGTCATTATGTGCAAGGTAGATGGATCACTTTCACTCCTGCACGGATCAATGAATTATACATGTTCGAGAACGTTCTTTTGTGCCACTATTCCAACTTCATCTCGACAAGAAACTAGATGAATGAGATTTACCAGTATTTAACAGACGAAATTGCAGACTAGGAAATAAGAGAAAACGGGTATCTTAGTTTTTCTGCGACACTCCTAAATCCCGTTTCAAAACACTAGCACTTTTTTATTTCTGCAAAATTGTTACTGACAATGAAGATCGGTAAAGTTTCTAAAGAAAGTGTTATTGTGAATTATTGCATCCAAAGGGGATTGCCGATTGATATTGGATCAATAATTGTGAAGTTTGTTTTGGGCCTGATCATTCATGGATCAACTTATGGGCTTGGACACCGTTCCACAATATTCTCACTTTGCAGTCAGTTCCAAGTGTCTGACAAAGATTAGGAAAAGATACTTCTACTTTGGAAGCCTTCGGACCCAACCGAGAGATTCTCAGCTTTTAAAGATGAAAATGACATGACTATTATAGTAGATCATTCATCTCAAAATTCACTGCCAATTCAGCCCTTAGTTCCTGACAAGACTCTGGTGATCCTGTGCAGAATCAAGAAATTGGAGGAGGTACAAAATGTCATGAATGCAATTAATTCATGAATGCAATTAATAATATCTCAGATTTCTTCGATCATTTAGACTGGAGGATGAAAGAACATTTTGAGCACTCTTGACATATAGAAGATAGTTTGACACGACTAATGAAGAGGATGAAATTGATAGAAGAGGATTCTACTGAAGAATTTCCATACCAACCCTTCCACAACCTCTTCGTACATGTGAAATCAATGGGTGATCTCAGAGGAGAATCTAGTACTGAATCTGATGAATAGTAGATTTATATTACTACCCTTTTGTTTATGTGTGTAATTTGGTTTAAACTTTGCATTTGCTTTGCTTTAGAATTATGCTTTAGATCTCTGTATAGTTGAGACTAAGCATAGGATGTTTTGTTTTCAGCGTTTTTAGTGTTGTAGCTTGGATTGCGATGCTGAATTAATGTATTGAGGTTGAGAAAATACCAAACTTAGGTGTTTTATGTAATGTCTTGGAATTTATATATATATGTGATGTTTTATGTTGTAAAAGTTTATTTGTGATAAGTACATCATTTAATCACTTAAAATTATGTCTACAATGATTGAATGGATGTCGTTGAGGCTTGAAATTGATCGAAATCGCAAAAAATTAGAAATTGAACCAAATCAATATATCCCGCCGACGACGCCCTCAACGCTATCGGCGGTAGATATTTCCCGAAATTTATGTTTAATTTTCAATAGAGCGCGCTGACGGTGCCGAACACCCCGCTGATAGCGAGCTCACAAAAAAAACACCTTTAATCATGATTTTGACCAGTCAATGCCACAATTCATCATCCCCTTCCACCTAAAAACGTAAGTTTCAACCTAGGGCTCAAGAGATCTTGGATTTGGGGTGATTTCAAGGCTTTTTGACACCGAATTTGATCATCTCTAGGTAAGAGCTTCACTGTAAACTAAAAATATTTGATTTTCACCATGGATTTCTTCCACATTGAGGAGATTGAAAAATTTTGAGGATGTGAAGAAAATATTAGGAAAAACTTAATGGAATTTAGTGTTGAACTCTTAGAATTACTTTTGGAAGCCATTATTTGAATATTAGAAGTGTATTTTAGAATTTTTCTATGATTGTGATTAGATTGAAATGGCTCCACGACAAAAGAGATGACTTGAGTTCAACGAGTCTCGCTTCGTTAATGCGAAGGCTCAATCAAGATTTACTTCAGTATTTGAAGAAAAGAAGTATATACAAGATCGAGTTTTTGAAATTCTGAGAGGAGAAAGTGAACGAGTTATTACCGAGTGGAGGTGGGAAACTTCTGTTACACCACCAATAAGGCTATTGCAAATATTTTGAAGGAATTCTATGCCAATGTATTCTATTCTAAAGATAGAATTGTTCAAGTGCGGGGATTCTCAGTTGAATTTAATGTCGCCCGCATTAACACCTTTTACAAAGTCCCAGACTCTTATAGCTGCCATTGTGAATCCTTCAGTACTATGGAAGGCCCCCTGAATGATGTGATAAACTTTCTCACTAATGGGAAAAGAATGTGGAAGATTAAGCAACGAGAACGGGTAAATTTTTTTGCTTCCATGTTGAATGCCACCTCTAAGGCGTGGCACTATTTTATTTCCTCTACTCTGTTACCGACTTATCACCATAGTGAGGTAACTAGAGATAGAGCTATTCTGAATTTTTATGTTCAGAATAATAGAAATATAAATGTGGGGAGAATTATTTTTAAGAATATATTGACTACGGAAAGGAGTGAAACAAGTGGAGGTCTAGGACATCCTGGCCTTGTTTATGCACTTTGCCGACTATCTGGAGTGGAAGCTGAAGGAGATGAGGAATGGGTTCACCCTATGAAATCCATTAATAAAGCAAATCTGAAAACTTATGAATCCCATGAGAAATGGAGAATTGGAAGTATGAGTCAAGAGCCTTCTACTAGTAGAAATGTCCCCTCTACAAGTTATGACCTTCCATCTTCTAGTTCCTCTACTCTGACTGATTTGATGAATGAGTTAACCTTGCAGTGGAAGAGCATAGAATTACAAAATGAAAGGATTGGAGGTTTAGAACGTCAACATGATTACGATAGTGAGTACCTTCAAAGGCATTCAAATTTCAAGATAGCTTATTATGAAGCTCAGGCCCGACACTATAGAGGTGAGCCTGATGTTACCTTCCCTATGTGCCCCCGATATACTCAGTATCAGCCCAATCCACCTGCTGATCAAGGAGACGAAGACATAGTTTATGCCCACGATATACTCAGTATCAGCCCAATCCACCTGCTGACCAAGGAGACGAAGACATAGTTTGGGATTTTGATATCTGATGTAATTGATGTACTTGTACTTTTATTTTTATGATCTTTTGTAATTGAAATAGATGTTTTTGTGTATTTGAATTTTTATTTTTATTGTTAAGTTGTACTTGAATAATTTTTAATTTTTGTTATAAAGTTAGTATGGTAGTTAAATTTGCTTGTGTAGTATAATAGATGCTGAGTAGTATTTTGTGGTTTGTAATGTAATGTGATTTTTATTTTTGCATTTTAATTGTAATTATTTATTTTAGTATTGTGGTTGTGTTAGGAAATATTGTGTATGTTTAATGTTTTAGTCTGTATTTATTTCAAAATTTCATTACCCAGCAATTTCTCTAATGATTTTTATGTGTAGAAAGCTCCTAATGTTACAGACTAGGTGAACTAGAAATTTTGAGAAAGACTGCAAAAATTTCAGAATGATGAAAATGTCTAAAACACTAAGGTATGATTTATATTTAGAGTTTTTCTTTTCACCTGTATTATTTTATTTCTAAAAATTTAAGTTTGGGGAGGGAAGAAAAAGATTAACTATTAGATGTCCTCTATTTAAATATTTTCAAAAATTATTTATATGATTTTATGTAGTGAATTTAATTCAGGTAACTATATTTTGTAGCTATTTAAATATTATNAATCTCAGTATGATATTTATCAAAATCAAACTTATAATATTTTTGAATTAAAAATTTACTAAAATAGATAATAAATTTTATGTAGTACTAAAATTACTCGAGGACAAGTAATAGCTAAGTTTGGGGGATTTTGACTAAAGAAAAATATGTTGAGATTTTCATACCAATCTTATACCATTTTTGATGATATTGCACTTTAAAGAAATGTATTTTTGATGTTTTTTGTAGGAATGATGAATTAGGGTCATTGGAGCAAAAAGATGCAAAAAGGAGCAAATTTGGAGCGAAAAGGACCAAAATGTGAAGAATTGAACTAGGGCGCCGACGGTGAGCCCAACAGCGCCGACGACGAGCCCCTGACGATGAGATTTTCCCGAGACTCCAAAATTTATTCACTTAGAAGGCCCGCCGACAGCGCCCTCGAGGCCGCCGACCGTGAGATCGATAGTTATGTCCAACTAGGCTTTGGATGAGGACGAATTTTGGAGGGGTTCCTAGGAAACTCTTGGGAAAGCTCATCCACAACGTTAAAAGAAGATTTTTGGCCGGAAATTGAAGAGAGCCTGGAGGTCCTAGAGGTTAGAAATTCTCCATTAGTGTGTAGAGTGTTTACTATAGTGTCTAAATTTTGAGGAATTCTTCGATAGATTGTAAGAGTGGAAGGAAAGTGAGAGATTTCTTCCTCCTTGCCGCTTCGAAGAGGAATTCTGTGTTCAGTAATGAAAGGAAGAGATTCAGAGGAACTTTGAGGATTTTTCTTGGGGAGAAAATAGAAATAAGTTTATTTACTTGTTGTAGTTTGTATGTCTTTGATTTTATATATGAATTCCGAGTTTTATTACGTTTTCCCCTTGAAATCTGAGTAGTTTTCTCTATCTTTCTTATTGTCTTTGATTTTATACAAAATGTTTAAGAGATTGTGATGATCTTTTCACTTCGATCTTAATTTACTTTCAATCTGGCCAATTGATTTGCTAAAATATGTTGAGTTTTACAGCTAAAGTGAAGATTACATCCAAGATTCAGGGAGGTCAAAACCCTTGGAAATTTGGTGTAAATAAATAGGGAAATAAAATTATCAGGCATAGAATTGGAGGTTTTAGAGTGATAGATTAAAATCCCCAATTCGATCCTATCGTTTGGGTGGTGAAGTGTAGATGTTAGCCCTCAGGCGAGGGGAACGTGTGAGCTCCAAAGTGAGAGGCGGTATCGTCCCAGCCTAGCCGTAGATTCAGTAAACAAGCGTAGGATTAGTAAATGTTCTTTATGCTTGGACCAAAGGGTAAAAAATAGGTATGCTCATATTTGGCACAATACAAATTAAACTGATTCATTTTATCCATTCAATATAATTTCTTGACAAGGAGAAGGATGCTTTCTTATATATTGAATATCAAATTAAAATCCTCATTAGAATAATTAGTTATTTAGGAGTTATTAAGAAAATTATATATTTATTTTGATTGCCTATTAGTGACAGATAAACAAATTGAATTTCATTGTTACGATTAAAGTATTACTTTTCTAAAATCTTAGTTCGTAGTTCTAACATTACTCCAGTGGGATCGATATCTAGGACTCCATTAGAGTCATATATTACTTGAGTGATACGTATTCTTGCGTTGATAAGTGTGACTTTACAATTATTGAATATTTATTACATTTATCTTTATAGAATCTATAATTGTTATTAAGTTTTGGTACAGTTGCTGAGGAATTAAATCTTTTAGCAGCAGTTACTATATTTTTAAGCATATATAAAGTCGCAGTCAATATAGCAGCAATTTGAGAAACTAAAATAGACATCGCATCAAATCATGAACACTAGCTACTCTCTTTGGATTTACACATTCAGTGGGCCATTAAAAATTGTCAGTAGTCATTTTCTCAATTAAACAATATGCTTCATCAAAAGGTTTTAACATTAATGATTGACCAGAAAATATGTTGAGATTTTCATACCTATTTTACACTATTTTTTATGATATTGTAGTTTAAAGAAAGATATTTTTGATGTTTTGTTGCAGGAATGATGAATTAGGGTCATTGGAGCAAAAAGATGCAAAAAGGAGTGAATTTGGAGCGAAAAGGACCAAAATGTGAAGATTTGAACTAGGGCGCCGACGGCGAGCCCAACGGCACCGACGGCGAGCCCAACAGCGCCGACAGCGAGAATATATCGAGACGCCAGATTAAATAATTTAGAAAGCCCGCCGACGGTGCCCTCAATGTCACCGACGGTGAGATCGGCGGTTATGTCCAGAGGTGCATTGATTGTGGACAATTTTTTGAGGGATGCTTATGTAACTCTTAGGAAAACTCATCCACATCCTTAAAAGAAATCTTTGGCCAAAAATAAAAAGAGGGAGGCTCAAGAGTTCGAGGAGTTAGAAGGTTAGAACAGTGTCCAAGAGCCCCAGTAGTGTGTAGAGAGTCTAATTGTGAGGAATTCTTCAAGAGATTGTAAGAGTGGAGGGAAAGTGCAAGATTTCTTCCTCCTTTCCACTTCAAAGAGGAATTCTGTGTGCAATAAAGAAAGGAAGAGATTCAGAGGAACTTCGAGGAGTTTCCCTGGGGAGGAATTAGAGATAAATGTTATTTACTTGTTGTGGTTTGTATGACTTTACTTTTATATATGAATTCTTAGTTTTGTTGTGTCTTCCCCATGAGTTCTAAGTAGTTTTCTCTGTCTTTCTCCTTGTCTTAAGATTTGTGAAATGGTGATTTGAATTGGTTGAGCCATGAAACTAAAGAACTTGTGATGATCTTTTCACTTTGATCTTAATTTACTTTCAATCTGGCCAATTGATTTATTAAATACGTTGAGTNCTGTAAAGAAAGGAAGAGATTCAGAGGAACTTCGAAGAGTTTTCTTGAGGAGAAATTAGAGATAAGTTTATTTACTTGTTGTAGTTGTATGACTTTGCTTTTATATATGAATTCTGAGTTTTGTTGTGTTGTCTCTATGAGATCTGAGCAGTTTTCTTTGTCTTTCTCCTTGTCTTGAGATTTGTGAAATGGTAATTTGAATTGGTGGACCCATGAAAATGTTAAAGAAATTGTGATAATATTTTCACTTCGATCTTAATTTACTTTCAATCTGTTCAATTGATTTGTTAAAATATATTGAGTTTTACAACTAAAGTGAAGATTACATCCAAGATTTAGGGAGGTGAAAGCCCTTGGAAGTTGGGTGCAAATAAATAGGGAAATAAAATTATCGGGCATAGAATTGGAGATTTTAGAGTGACAGACTAAAATCTCCAATTCAATCCTATCATTTGGGTGCTGAAGTGTAGATGTTAGCCCTCAGGTGAGGGGAACGTNGTGGGAGCTCCGAAGTGAGAGTCAGTATCCTCCCAGCCTAGCCATAGATTCAATAAACAAGCATAGGATTAACCAATGCTCTTTATGCCTGGACCAAAGGGTAAGGAATAGGTATGCTCCTATTTGGCACAACATATTTTGAACTGATTCACTTTATCCATTCACTATAATTTCTTGACAAGAAGAATGCTTTCTTATATATTGAATATCACATTTATAACTTTATTAGTATGATTAGGTACTTAAGAGTTATTAAAATTACATAGTTATTTCAATTGTCTATTAGTGACAGATAAGCAATTTGAATTATATTGNCAATAAACAAGCGTTGGATTAGTCAATGTTCTTTATGTCAGGACCAAAGGGTAAATAATAGGTATGCTCCTATTTGGCACAATACAAATTAAACTGATTCACTTTATCGATTCATTATAATTTCTTGACAAGGAGAAGGATGTTTTCTTATATATTCAATTTCACATTAGAACCTTCATTAGTATAATTAGTTATTTAAGAGTTATTAAAATTACATATTTATTTTAATTTTCTATTAGTGACAGATAAACAAATTGAACTTCGTTGTTGCAATTAAAGTATTGCTTTTCTAAAGAACCTTCATTGGTATAATTAGTTATTTAAGAGTTATTAAAATTACATATTTATTTCAATTGCCTTCTTCATTAGTATCATTAGTTATTTAATAGTTATTAAAATTACATAATTATTTCAATTGCCTAATAGATGACAGATAAGCAATTTGAATTATATTGTTGTGATTAAGTGTTGATTTTCTAAAATCTTAGTTCATAGATAAGCAATTTGAATTATATTGTTGTGATTAAGTATTGCTTTTCTAAAATCTTAGTTTGTAGTCATAAGCAAATTGAATTCCATTGTTGCGATTAAGTATTGCTTTTTCTAAAATCTTAGTTTGTAGTTCTAAATAAGCAATTTGAATTCCATTGTTGCAATTAAATATTGCTTTTCTAAAATCTTAGTTCATAGTTCTAATATTACTCCCTGTGGGATCGATATCTAGGACTCCATTNCTTTACTTTCAATCTGGCCAATTAATTTGTTAAAATATGTTGAGTTTTACAACTGAAGTGAAGATTACATCCAAGATTCAGGGAGGTCAAAGCCCTCGGAAGTTGGGTGCAAATAAATAGGGAAATAATATTATCGGGCGTAGAATAGGAGATTTTAGAGTGATAGACTAAAATCCCCAATTCAGTCATATCGTTTAGGTGCTGAAGTGTAGATATTAACCCTCAGGTGAGGGGAACGTGGGAGCTCCGAAGTGAGATCCGGTATCCTCCCAGCTTAGCCGCAGATTAAGTAAACAAGCGTAGGATTAGTCAATATTCTTTATGCATGGACCAAAGGGTAAAGAATATGTATGTTCCTATTTAGCACAATACAAATTGAACTGATTCACTTTATCGATTCACTATAATTTCTTGACAAGAAGAAGGATTCTTTCTTATATATTGAATATCACATTTAAACCTTCATTAGCATCATTAGCTATTTAATAGTTATTAAAATTACATATTTATTTCAATTGCCTATTAGTGACAGATAAGCAAATTGAACTTCATTGTTGCGATTAAAGTATTGCTTTTCTAAAATCTTAGTTCGTAGTTCTAATCTTACTCCCTGTGATTAAAGTATTGCTTTTCTCAAATCTTAGTTTGTAGTTCTAATATTACTCCCTGTGGGATCGATATCTAGGACTCCATTAGAAAAGTCTTAGTTTGTAGTTCTAATATTACTCCCTATGGGATCGATATCTAGGACTCCATTAGAGCCCCGTAGTACTTGAGCGATACATATACTTGCGTTGATAAGTGTGACTTTACAATTATTGAATATTTCACTTGAGTGATACGTATACTTGCGTTGATAAGTGTGACTTTGCTGTTGTTGAATATTTTATATATACATCTTTATCGAATCTATAACCGTTGTTAACTTTTTGGTGTCATTGCCGAGGAATTATATCTTTTAGCAGCAGTATTAAATACTTATTTTTTTAAGCATATATAAAGTCGCTGTCAATGATCCACCTGCAACAGCATTTATAATAGATCTAAGTGATCCTACTAATCCATTGTAAAAAGTTTGAATTATTAACCAATTTTGTAAAGCATGGCATGGACACCTCCTAAGGAGATCTTTAAATTATTCTCAGGCTTCATATATCAATTCCTCTTTGAACTAACTATAAGATGTAATATCATTTCTATGTTTAGCAGTTTTAGAGGGTGGAAAATATTTAGCCAAAAAATTTTGTGATAGTTCTCCCCAAGTTCTGATAGATCCAGGTGCTAATAAATTTAACCAAGCTTTAAGCTTTGTCCCTTAAATAAAAAGGAAAATTTCTAAGCCTGACATCATCATTAGACACTCCATTATATTTAAAAGTAGCACATATTTCAAGATTTTACCCCTTAATGAAAAAGGAAAAGTCCGAGCTTGATAGCATCATTAGACACTCCGTCATATTTAAAAGCAGCACATATCTTAAGAAAACTAGCAAGACAAAAGTTAGGATCTTAAGTAGATGTTCCTCCAAACTGATTTTTTTGTACCAATTGGATAATAGTAGGTTTAAGCTCAAATGAAGTAGCAAGAATATCAGGATTTTGAATAAATAAGTGAAGTTCATTTGCTGTAGGATTAGCATAATCTCTTAAAGGTCTTTGTCAATTTTCATTGATTGGATTATCTAACTTATTCGCCATTTCATTTAAATTTCTAATTTTTTTGGTTGTTTTTGAATTTTTCTAATAGTACGTTCTAATTTTGAATCATAAGGTACTAAACCTTTAGATCCAATACTACGCATAAACAAACATAATAAGCAAAGAAAAATTTTGTAAAAATACTCATAAATGATTTATTAATAATTTTTTTAATGATTTTTAATTTATATATATATAAATTTATCGCTAAATTTTATAATTTACTAAATATATTTAATTTACCATAACATTCCTCAGAAACGACGCCAAAAATTTGATCCCAAAAATTATAATTGTGTAAAATTAATAAATTTGATTCCGCTTTGCTGCGACGCCAAAAATTTCTTTCATTATTGATGAATTGAAAATTAAAGCAATTTATGTTGGGATTATAAGCAAGTATACGTATTGTTATTAAGTAATGCAAGAATTTCTGTTTAAACCCCAAACATCGATCCCACGAGAAAGGTTTAAATTTGAGATGGTAATTTAGATTAGGAACTTCACAATAATAAAGAAAGTCTATGATACAAATTTCCAATGTTTAAGGTGCTATCAGAACTAAAGTATCAATTACTAGCAAGACTGTAAAGTAAAGTTAAACTATAACTACAAAACTATGTTTCTGTCATGAAGTTATCAAATATGAGAAAGCAACTCTCCCACTACAATGAGTTTTTGGTTAAATGAGAGAGATAAATTATTTGAATTTGTATTGTGCCAAATAGGAGCAATTTTAATGCTCTACCCTTAGTCAAGTGTTATATCTTAGGTTTAGTCTCTAAATCCGTAGTTTGGCTGGGAGGATAATGGCTCTCACTCCAGAGTTCTCACTTCCCTTTCCTTGAAGGCTAACTCTCGATTGGGTTATTAAACACTAAGAACAAATTGAAGATTTTAGTATGTCACCCTAAAATCTCCAATTCTTTGTCAAATAATATATATTTCCCTATTTATTTGCACCTAATTCCATGAATGAAACACTCCTTTATAGATTTGAATGTGATTCCCACTTCGTTGTACAACTCATACTTCATTTCCCGGATCATATGTTTCACAACAAATTTTAACATTTCAACTATCCAAATCAAAAAGTAAATTAAGAACAGAGTGAAAAAATCATCACAAGTTATTTTAAATTTTAAAATTGACACATCCAAATTATCTCTTCATTTTTCCATATCTTAGAGTAGGGAGAAAAACAAAGAAAACTACTCAGACCTCACGAGAAGGATACAAAAAAGTACAAATTTCATAAATAAAAGAAAGCTTACACAATAATAATAAACAAACATCACTTATCCGTAACCGTTCTTAAAGCAAATCCCTTGTAGCATCTCTTGGACTCTTTCTCTCCTTACAAAACTCTTGATTTTCTCATTAACGATGTATGGAAAAGAAATCTCTCACTTCTCTCCTTCTCTTAACAACTCTTATGAGAGAATCACACTTAGGGCTCACCACACTAAAAAATAGAACACATAAGTAAACTCAATTAAACTCTAGCCTCCTCTAACGACCCCTTTTTCTGAGCAATTTTTGCTCTAAATAAAGCGTAATCTCAGTTCTATAAGAGGTGCCTCCAATAACTCTTCAAAAAGCCTCCAATTCATTGAATCTTCTAGAATTTTGGCCAGCACTGACCTTGGTGACGTCGGCACCTACGATCATGCCATCGGTGCCCGTTGTCCTAATTTAATTCTTTACTATATATCAAATGGGGTCGTCGACGCCCTCACTGTTTTGGACTCCTGTTTCATGCTGGCGCCGTCCGCGCCGAGTTTTTCCTCAAAAATGTCATTTTGACTCCAAATTCCATCTTTTTTCCCTCCTTTTTGCTTCAAGTTCTAAAAATCATCAACCTACAACAAAACATAAAAAAATACCATCCTTTAAAGTGTAATATCACAAAAAATGAGTATAAAATATAGGTCTAAAAATGCATATATTTTTGGTGCATCAGCAACGATTTTAGGTCGCGTCGAAAGTCTTGAAATTTTGCAACACAAAGCCCTTAGGATATGGTATGACATCAAACTCCTCTGAGTAAGGTCTACCCCCTAAAACTGATGCACCACCCTTGGACTGGGCTATGGCCTCTCTAACTTGTTGTTCAAACTAGTGATTGATATCCTTCTCCGAGACATACTCTAGGCAGAATCGTTATTTGGTTGTTCATGTTTACTAGTAGAAGCTACATCCCTTCTGTCATATGTAATGTGTACAATTTCTGGCTGGTTAACATCCGGCGAAGCCATCTGCAATGACTGAGACTGTACTTGCATTTAGTCATGGTGACCATGGCAGCAGGCATCACTTCCATCCTTTTCTTCATTCGGATAATCTGTTTATCCCTTAGTTGGATGGCCCTTTGCAGGCCATTTACGGTGTTCTCCTCAGCAAAAAGTGGAACATCACGCACAGATGTAGCCACCCTAATCTCAATGACATTCATCTATATGAGCTATTTATCGGGATAATCTATGGAATTGAAATCTTCTTTCTCAACACCCACTCCTCGCTCTCTAGCCAACTCAAAAATCTTAGCCTTGAGTTTCTATACTTTATCCTCAATCATCTTCTCTTGAATCACTTTAATATCTGGAGGTCTTTCTTCAATGGGTTCTTCAGCAGGCTTTGCAGTGAAGGTGTTAACAACTTTTGATAGAATAAACATATGCTTCATTCTCCGGGACTATCCTATAGGGACATCTAAATGTATTGGTGTGACAACCTTAGGTACCCATACCTTTTTCTTTGACGTTGATGCCTTGGGATGGGGTGTCTCAGAAGAGTCATCGGTGGGTCAAAGAGAGGCAGGCTCCATTGTGGACCAAGTACATCAACATGTGACTTCCTTCCTTTATTCCTCGTTGGAAAGTCATCACAAACAATGACAGGTGGTATTCTTGGATCCAGACATGAATTGAGAGGTCAGCGTCCTGCGAGTCTCAATGCGGTGGTGGTAGAATATGTGATGGTGGTAGTAGTACTGACTTGATTTCCAAGGCAGAATTTAACAGGAATACGAGCTGCTAAAATTTCAACTGATTTCTAGCGCTGACGGGCCGATTTGACATCCCTTAAAATTTATTTCTTCATCCGTGGTGTAATTTTGCATCCTACTCGTTTAAGCGACTCAATGAAAGTACACCCCACTTTAGCATCAAGTCTATCAAATGCAGTACATACTTCAGTAATAGGAGTGGGCTTCTCCCTCTCCCTATCACGATCATGAGGTATCGGCAGAGTAGCAACAATCTTAAGGATACTCTCTTCTTTAGTAGTATCCATCAATGGATGAAACCTACTCCCGCGTAGAAGAGGATCAATCTCACACAATTTGAGTTCCTCTTAGGGAGGAATCTCATCAACAGGGTGTATTTTTGTAGTCTGAGCCCTAGCAGCCCTCTGAATCTTATAGTTTTAGTTTCTCTTTTATGACTTTGTTAGTGGCGTAGATTTAGAACTGAAACCAGCTTCAAACATTGATGGCAGGGCAGCAAACACATCAGCTGAATCTTCATCAATCAAAACTTCTTTCCCTTTTGTAGACAGCACAGTAGGCACAGTAACAGTGAATTCTGTGGGGGTAGATGCAACGACTGTCCTTGGCACAAAGACACTAGATCAAGCAGACCCAAAAACACAAACTTAATAGGTGTTAGGATGAAAATGATTTGTTCCTTCTTGTATGAAGGGAAGTCCTGGGGGCAGTTCAAGTAAATCTTGCAGATGGTTCTTGGATTTTTGGGGCGGCGACATTCATTACAATGAATGGGGCCTTGCCAAGCATGACCTCAAGCAGGTCAAATCCAGCTCAGTAACAGTGAATTCAGGGGGGTAGATGCAACGACTCTTCTTGGCGTAGAGACAATAGATCTAGCAGACCCAAAGACAACAAACTTAACCAGTGTTAGGATGAAAATGATCTTTTCCTTATTGTAAGAAGGGAAGTCCTTGGGAAAACTCTGGTAAATCTTGCATATGGTTCTTGGATTTTTGGGTAGGCGCCATTCATTACAATGAATGGGGCCTTACCAAGCATGACCTCAAGCTCATCAAATTCATCTCCAAACTTGATTATAAGGGAGATATTGCGGGCCTCTCAGGCTGTGGGTAGGTTGCAAGAAAAATTCAAAGTCAGGAATGCCAATGTAGCAGCTTCAAAGAAAACTTTTGAGGGTTAGTATCGACCAATACCTTGTAATTCAAGTGCAAGCACTAAAAATTAACGATGGTCGTCCAACAGACTAGACACACCTTTATTATTTTTGTTTGATTTCATTTTGTGAGTATTTTAAGATTTAATTTAAGCTTATCATTCGTTAAGTAAATTAATTGTCAGAGAATTTAATTAAATTAAGCAAGTGATTAAAAAACATAACAACTTGGCTCAATTTACAAAGTATCAAACCAGACTCGAAAGGTACAAAGGAAAAAAAGGGTGAAGTTTAGGACCCAATACAGGACTGACTTCACAACGCACTTTGCCCAGATACAAACTAGTTTACCAACATACCTATTGGGGGTCTGACCACATATAAAAGTTAAAGTCCTAAAGGACTCCTTAACCTTTCTACTTAAAGGTGATTAAACAGATGGTCCTGGAATCCAAAAGAGTTTACCGTACGCCCAAGAGATAAATTAGTAAAGCATGCCGATGGAAGGAGGGTAATCTGGCCCATGAGGGACATGGACACACTACCGATGTATGAAGGCAAAATTTTATGATCTTAATTGAGAGAGAAACTAATCCCCAGCGGAGTCGCCATAAATTGTCAGCAGGGAAATGTGTGCGTGTATTTCCTTACAATTAATATACATATAAATTTGGACTTTAAGAAAAATAGTGTTGTAATTTTGAAAAACTAATATTTTAATTTTTGAAAATACGAGATCGAACCAATCTCATATAGACAATAGTTTAAATGATCAAGAACTACATCGCCAGCAATATACCTACCCCGAAAAATAGGTACAGTACTAAATAATAGGCTCAATTGAATAAAATAAAGAATTTATGACATCATTTTGGTGTGTGAAGCATTTTTTTATATTCGAACAAATTCCCTTAACTAATATAGAAGATTAGATTGGGTTTATACTAAAATGGGTTATTAACATTTTCTATAAGGGCAAACCACTATAGTTAATTACATCTAAATAACTTAAGTCATTTAACAAAACTCTTGATTTATATCATAAAATCATGCCTTCAAGAATTTTAAAAGGAAGGACATTTTAAATATCAGTCAAAGAGGAGTGAAATGGGAAACACTCAAATCTGAAACATTTTATTTTGGAATCCAAAGGAAGAAGAGCTAAGACATGTCATAGATCATGAGGAGAACCTCAGTGACTTCCTAAGCTATCTCATTATTTGGCTTCAATTTTGGTGAGAATATATTAAATGAAATGTTTCATTTTTCTATATATTATTATATAAGGCTTACACGTTTGTGTCAGACGGTCACACAAATAGCCTGGAAGATAGGAGGGTTTACATCACAACAAGTGACAACCTCGGAACCTAAAGAAAGTTAGGGCTTAAATTGCACGATATGATTGTACAAATGCCTAAAGATAAAAATGAGGATTTATGTCGTACTAGGCAGACAACCTTGAAGTCCTACGGATTATGTCGTTTAAGTCTAAGAAAAGATTTATTGTACTAGTTCCTCGTGTTGTTGTAGAACCGTTTACTCCCTAATTTTTTTTAGCGCCACTAATTATTAAATAGTTTTTGTGTCCTTATCATAGATATCACTTTCCCGACACAAATTTTAAAGCCAACTAGCTCTCTCACGGAGTGTTTCATCGTTCAGAAAGGTCTACTCATAGTGTAGTGCAATTATTCGAAACTGTAGCACTTAGCGAAGAGTGTAGTGCAATTATTCAGAAAAAAACTTCCTGAAAAATTTAATTGAAGTTTAAATTTAAGTATTATTCATTTATATTTAAATACAAAAAAGGGCTACTCAGGGGGAGCCTACCAGCTGGTAGCTTTTCGAGGCGAAAGACCCATATTGTTGATCAACGGACGATACTCAAATTTTATGAATGAAAAAAATCCATTCATAAATTAGCACTAGATGGAACATTAATTTCTGAAGTAATTCTATCTCAATCCAGCGATGTCGTACTACAAATTTCTTAAAATCAACCAAAATAAAATTCACCGCCACAACATTCAAAATATAAAACAACTCAAAATTTTAAACATTGGATTGTTTATTGTACCATCTTCACTAGAAACCCACGTCAACCTCTATATATTATAAGTTCTATCTTTCTTTTATCATTTAAAATAGTTTGACAAATAAGGTTGAAGCATCCAAAATGCTACCACCAATGTTCAAATATTTTGTCAAATAAATTTGGTAGAAATATTTAATTGTTCTTTGACCTTGCTCAGTGAGGGTCAAAGAGCTAATCAGTTATTATATATATTTATATCGTTTGAACATTTCCATATAATACATTTGAAGAAAAACAGAGGGAGGCCAGAGTTCGAGCACAATAGATTTGGAGTTTTCATCTTAGCATGATCATGATTTTATATAGTGAAAAGCCAGTATTAGAGGTTTGTTTAATGATACTACACCTTGGCTTTTCACTAGATGCCAAATAATAAATGCCATTTAAAATAATTGATTAGCTCTTTGTTAAATAATACACTTTGGCATTTATAATTATAAAAAAATACTACACTTTGGCTTTTCACTAGATGGAACATTAATATTATAATAAATGCCATTCTATTACAAATGCCAAATTTGTAGTACGATATCGATGCATAAAATTTTGCATAAAATTTGTAGTACGACATCGCTGGATTGAGTTAGATCCAGAAAAGATTAAGGAGATATTAGAAATGTCGCCGCCTTGAAGATAGATAACCATGGTTGTTACTCTATGCAATAGTATATCTATCTTATGCCAATCCTATATCTAATTTAATAGTAATGAAATTAGCACTAGATGGAACATTTATTTTTGAAGTAAAGAATGTATTTTCATGATTTTCATTGATATAGAACATAATACTACACTTTGGCATTTCACTACAATCCTAAAAGAAGACGTTTGTTTTCTTTAGTATTACAAACGTCTGTATAATATAATTGAAGCTAATAACTCCCAAAAACTTATTTCATAACAGTGATGCATAAAATTTTGTTACAGCTAAGATAGGTTTGTATTTGAATGACTACGTCTATATAATCTTAAGATGAATCTCTTAAAATGCGTCTTTGATGTAACTTCTGGGAAATTCCTGGAATTTGTAGTACGATATCGCTGGATTGAATAGATCCAGAAAAGATTAAGGAGATATTAGAAATGTCGTCGCCTAAAAGCTTAACCCATCTTAAGTATGGCTCATTTAATAGTAATTTGTAACGCAACATATAATTTTAGTCATTCAAATACAAACCTACCAGCTAGTGGATTTCCGTGGTGATAGATCCATGCTACTAATCAATGGACGATACCTGAAGACGTACTACGCAACCTGCTAATTAATTTTTGAGATATATTTAACATATATCTGCTGTTGACTAATATATGTAATGATAGAGTATCTAATCTATCAGAAAATATACTTTGTGGATTACAAATCACAAAGTATACTTTGTTACATATAAATAAAACAAAAAGCAAATATCGTTGTAAATATTAATTAAAGAAAGATAAAATTTATATATTGTATATTACATATATTTTCTCGAAATATATTTCGAGAAAATAGCATAGAGTAACATAGGTTTCTATAGCATAAGTAACATTACTCTATATGCTGATAATTTTAAACTAAATATGCATAGAGTAACATTATCATTCCTTAAATAGCATTCCTAATTTGTTATATGTACCTAAGTATAGAAAAGTGACGTGTTGTATACCACACCATGTCAACCTCTTATAAACTCAAAATTAATCTTGAGCTAATTTTGAGATTAAGTATCCGTTGCCTGGTGTTGGTGCTCGAGAAAATCATGTAACTATCTTGATAAAAGTATGATAGTTAGCTGAAAAGAACCATGAAATTAGCTCCCATGATTTTCATTGATGCCTGGTGTTGGAGCCCGATTAGTAGAGATTTTTTCACGTTGCTCGTTGCCCCCTCCCCCCACCCCGCCCATGAATCTTGGGGCGATGATTCGATTGCGGCAGCCTGATGCGCAGCAGAACGAGGGCCGAGGGATCCCTCCGCAATCCAGTCTTACTACAAGAATAGCACAAATTTATATACATTCATAATCAGGATAGAGGGATGGTGATGCCTGGTGTTGGTGCTCGAGAACCGATATATCACCTAAATTACTTTATTGTAATTTAAATAAGTTGAATTACAATACTGTATTTTTAAAATTACTGTAACCTAAATTTAAACTTATTTCATAATCTATTCTGGGAAATTCCTGTGATTTGTAGCAAAGATAGGTTTGTATTTAAGTCTAACAATTATTTCATAATCCGTTCTGAGAAATTCCTGTTATTTGTTACAAACCTGTCTTTTCAGGATTTGTTAATTCAACTTATTGTAATTTAAATAAGTTGAATTAAAATATCATTTATGAAATATGTGAACAAAATATAGCAAGAGTGAAAAGAGAAGAAGGGGAAAAGAGAAATTTTTTTACTAGAAAAGATCCTTTTGCTTGTTCTTTTGTATTTTCAATTATTTTGTTCACATATTTCATAGATGCCCAATTTTAGCTCTTGAATTATTGATTTAGGTGCTATATATCATGTCATATGACCGCTTCTTTACACATTTTTTTTTATATACTTCCTATCTTAGCTGTAACAAATAACCATGGTTGATGGCCATAGCTTGCCATGGAGACATTTTTAAATAAATCCCTTAGATTGTGAAGCTTATTTTATGTACCAAAATTATTCACTATTTAGTTCTATATCCCAATTCTACACCCAACAAAATATATTTCTCTATTTATTTGCATTTAGTTCCAAGAATGAAGTTCTCTTTCATGGAATCAAATGTGATCCTCACTCTGTTGTAGAACTCATACTCCATTTCACAGATCATTTGTTTCACAACATATTTTAATATTTCAATTGGTCAAATCGAAAAGTAAACTAAATTCAAAGTTGAAAAATCATCACAATTTATTTTATATTTTAATATTGGCATATTCAGAATAAATCTTCATTTCACCATATCTCAGAGTATGGACAAAGATAAAGTAAACTATTCAGACTTCGTGAGAAAGATACATGATGAACAGTCACCTGAGCCTTTTTTGAAATCTAATTGAATCCCGTCTCTAAACACTGGCGGTGAGACGGTAGTAGCTAGTAGATTCAACTCTACACCCAACAAAGTATATTTCTCTTTTTATTTGCACTTAGTTCCAAGAATGAAGTTTTCTTTCATGGAATCAAATGTGATGCTCACTCTATTGTAGAACTCATACTCCATTTCCCAGATCATTTGTTTCACAACATATTTTAATATTTCAATTGGTCAAATCGAAAAGTAAACTAAATTCGGAGTTGAAAAATCATCACAATTTATTTTATATTTTAATATTGGCATATCCAGAATAAATCTTCATTTCACCATATCTCAGAGTATGGAGAAAGATAAAGTAAACTACTCAGACTTCGTGAGAAAGATACATGATGAACAGGCACCTGAGCCTTTTTTGAAATTGAATTGAATCCCGTCTCTAAACAAAGATAAATAAAAAAGAACCATGACATGATGAACGGTCAACAAGGCTAGAATATGGGCTACCTGAGCCCATTTTGAACACTTTCAACGATGCTGCCTTCTTGGGACAAACTTGTAGTGGACTTGGCCTGCCAGGAATACACATAGATAGATTGAAATATTCATTTTTAAAGCATAAGCCCATTTATCGTATTATTCCATGGTGTCACCATGAAACAGTATTGTAGATGGTTCCAATGGAACAGTGGGCGGGAGTTCTGAAGGTGCACCTGAACCCTTGCAATGTCGTTCCCTTCTTACATATAATATTGGATGCACCTTGAATTTTAATATATAACTGAGTTGTAGGAAGCTAACTTCACCGGTAATTTTATGCAAATTATACAGGATTGCATTTCGTGACAAGTAGAGGAAACTGAATAACGACAGAAGATAGACAACAAACATGACTGCCCTTGATCGGGTGCCTGTTCATCATGTTCTTAGCAGTTTCTCTTTTACAACTAAACCACTTTTTATAATAATCTTTTTTTATTGTTTCTTATATATTAATTAATCACTAACTATTGTTATAAAAATGAATTTTTATTTGTCATTCTTCAAGCATATCTTTTATATTTGCGTAATAGTATTTGCTAATTTATCTCACAAAGGATTAACTTTTTCATAAACATCTCAAATTTTTTGGTTTTTAAAGTTTATTCAAAAAAATATTTTTATTTGAGTTTTTTAAGTATCTTCATCTAGTTTTATAAAAATATTTTAACATACATAAAATCAAGTGCATGTTTAAGGGTGGGTTATTTGTTAACACCCCATTTTCTAAGTCTGTCTCTATTAAGTTGGTTACGTGGCTCTCTCCATCTGTGGGCTAGATTAAAGCTAATGTTGATGGTAGTTGGTATATATAGAAGGCTGAGGCTAGTGGTATCTTTAGAGATTGCTCTGGTAACTATTTAGTTTAGGATATGGTGATGTCTGGTGTTGGTGCTCTATTTTCTTTGTGCTGGTTTAGAGAAAAACTCTTGATCCTCTCTGTTCAAAGGTGATCGAAGAGACGGTTCTGAGGTACGAAGGAGTTGACCGTACTTTCTTAAGAAAGAAATGCGTGAAGCATGCCAACAGAAGAAAGGTAATCTAGTTTATGAGGGACATGAACACATTACTGATGTATGAAGATAATATTCCTTGATTTAAATGGAAAGAGAAGCTATATCCCTATTGGAGTCGCCAGAAGCTGTCGACACAATTTTAGGGGAGCACTCGATCTATTGCTCTGAAAGAGACTTCTAGTGGATTGGCACACCCTGCTCTTATTTACACACTTTGTGAGCAGGCAGGAGTTAATTTTAGACCTGAGAAATCTAGAGTAGTCACGACATTTGAGAAGAAATCTGGGATGGTGGCAACAATCGATAAGGGAAAGTAGCTGACGAGGATTTAGGTTGAGCAATCTCATTTGGTGTTATTTGGAGATGAGGGAGTTATTACAAAAAGTATAAGCATTTAGCTATATGCAAAGATAACCATGGTTGTATTTGAATGAGACTGCTCTGTTTAAAAATATAGTTAATTATGGACAAATAAAATATAGTTTACCTCTTTTCAAAAAAAAAATTTCTTTTCCCCCAAAGTTACATTTTTAAATATTTTACAATTAATTCCATAATATGTAGTAGGAAGGAAAAGTAATTGAATCTACTAGCTACTACGACATCCTATCAAATTTATATACATTCATAATCAGGATACAGAGATGGTGATGCTTGGTGTTGGTGCTCGAGAACCAATATATCAGCTAAATTACTGTATTGTAATTTAAATAAGTTGAATTACAATACAATATTTTTAAAATTAATGTAACTTAATTTTAAAGTTATTTCGTAATCCGTTCTGGGAAATTCCTATGATTTCTAGGAAAGATAGGTTTGTATTTAAGTCTAATAATTATTTCATAATCCGTTCCGGGAAATTCCTGTTATTTGTTACAAACCTATCTTTTCAGGATTTGTTAATCCAGTTTATTGTAATTTAAATAAGTTGAATTAAAATATCATATATGTTAAATGTGAACAAAATATAGCAAGAGTGAAAGGGGAAGAAGGGGAAAAGAGAAATTTTTTTACTAGAAAATATCCTTTTGCTTGTTCTATTGTATTTTCAATTATTTTGTTCACATATTTCATAGATGCCAAATTTTAGCTCTTGAATTATTGATTTAGGTGCTATATATCATGTCATATGACCACCTCTTTACACAATTTTTTTTTATATACTTCTTATCTTAGCTGTAACAAATAACCATGGTTGATGGCCATAGCTTGCCATGGAGACATTTTTAAATAAATCCCTTAGATTGTGAAGCATATTTTATGCACCTAAATTATTCACTATTTAGTTCCATATCCATGATTGCTACCATACTACTGTGTATCACTTTATGTAAACCATGGTTGCTGTCATACTATTCCTAGTTTTTAGAGTAACATACTTTTTGTAATAAGATATATATAGTGACATGTTTTAAACTCGCCGCCTAAAATGAGACTGCTCTTTTTAATAAGTTAGATAACCATGGTTGTATTTGCATAAATGAGACTGCTCTTTTTAAAAATATAGTTAATTATGGACAAATCAAATTTAGTTTACCTCTTTTCAAAAAAAAAATTTCTTTTCCCCAAACTTACATTTTTAAATATTTTACAATTAATTCCATAATATGTAGTAGGAAGGAAAAGTAATTGAATCTACTAGCTACTACAACATTCTATCAAATTTATATACATTCATAATCAGGATAGAGAGATGGTGATGCCTGGTGTTGGTGCTCGAGAACCGATATATCAGCTAAATTACTGTATTTTGTAATTTAAATAAGTTGAATTACAATACAGTATTTTTAAAATTAATGTAACTTAATTTTAAACTTATTTCATAATCCGTTCTGGGAAATTCCTGTGATTTCTAGCAAAGATAGGTTTGTATTTGAATGTGGTGGATCTTATTTTATGAAAGCGATGCATAAAATTTTGTAATAACTCCCTCATATTCTTTGACATAAGATAATGTTACTCTATGCATATAACAAAAAGTATGGAAGTATCACTAAATGAGACTGCTCTTTTATAACCGTGGTTTTATTTGCATAAATGAGACTACTCTTTTTAAAAAGCAGCGTCATTTATTGCATAGAGTAACATACTTTTTGTAATAAGATAGATATAGTGACATGTTTTAATTAACATCAATGTCTTCCCTCTCATGCTATTAAATGAGTTAGATAGAGATATGGTAATGGTGATGCCTGTGTTGGTGCTCGAGAACCGATATATCCACTAAATTACTATATTGTAATTTAAATAAGTTTTTTACGATAGGAAAATAATTTAAATGAGTTTTTGTGAAAATTGGAAAATAATTTTTAGTGGCCTTCTAAAAAGGTAAATCGTAAGAAAGTAGTCATTATTCATGAAAGCGATGCTCTTGTTTATGCAATAAGTCGATTTCATCAAATTAATTAGCCATAAAGTGGCTAGTTTGTGACCCGAACCATAGGGATTGGAATATAAAAAAGTTCTTCAAGTCCTATATATTATTGTAACACAAACACAAACATATTTTTAATAAATGAGGTCAATTCTTACTTTTACTCATCACATTTCACTTACTTACTTTCAATTTCTAACAGAATCACTACACAAATATATTGGGTACTTATAAATGATTTTATAGATTCTAATCCCAAAGATAAGATTATCCCCGAGATATTGGTTCTCGAGCACCAACACCAGGCATCACCATATCCCAATAATTAAAAAAGAACCATGACATGATGAACGGTTCATCAAAATCTGCCATACTATTCTAAAATAAAATTTTCTTTTCCCCCAAACTTACATATCAAATTTATATACATATCATATTAAATTTTTCACTAGAAAAATCAAGTAAAAAAATTTTTCTTTTCCCCCAAACTTACATTTTTAAACATTTTACAATTAATTCCATAATATGTAGTAGGAAGGAAAAGTAATTGAATCTACTAGCTACTACAACATCTTATCAAATTTATATACATATCATATTAAACCGCTTATCAAAAACTGTCATACTATTCCCAGTTTTTCTTCTGTGCATCCTTATTGTTCTGCTTACGGTGCTTGATCCAAGCTTTGTAGTGATGTAGTTGTCCTAAAGTCTAAGGTTTAAAGGTTTAAATAACAACTTTATGTTCAATCAGGAGGGGGTGTTAAAGTTGAATAGAGTGACACCGATTAGGATCCCACGGTTCCCTCGTTCTGGTACCACAGTTTTCTTTTGAAATCACTAAGCTTAAATAAGTTATTAAACCAATTTAAACCAGGGAGATCACATTAGCAACCATAGGTTACCTTATTTGATGGACTCCCGTAAATTCAAAAGAATGTGTTATGAAATTGATGTTTTTGTTTTGGTTTTGAAAATGTTGTTTAATTTTTAAAAAGATTTAATTGATATTGGAAGGTTTGTCTTTTTTTTTGCTGGTAAAATAAAATTTACAACCAAGCATGTATAAAGTTTTAAAGCAAAAGTAAATTACAGTAAGTGGAATGATAGAAATTAAATATTGTGCTCGCTGAAAGATTAGCTTTGTAGTATATATATAATTTTGCAGAAATTTAAATAAAATTATAGGAAAGGAAAATAAGGAAGAAGGTTCAAGCTATGCCTAATAAGTTTTGTGTCACATTTGATGGTTTCCTAGAAGTTTAAATGGATGTTTTTTTAGCAAATTATAATAGGTTCATTAGCCCTTCAAAATATCCAAAAGCTTGTAAAGGTGCTCGGAGCATGACCCCAAGCAACATTTAGAATCCTTTGAAACATTCTGAGTTCATCTAAACTTATTATATTTTTTGATTAATCATCTAGAATTAAACTTAGAGTTTGATTGATTAAACTATCCTACGCTCAATGAACCTTATGTTTTAATCATCTCGTGAGAGGGGTGATGCGGCGGATTTTTGTATGTTAATTTTGTAAATATTTTTCAATATCACAAAATACACATAATAGTTATAATAATAAATATGTAATGTAAACCGAGCAAAAATAGCTTTAGTAAGAATAATTTTATCGTTTAAAAATCCTTAAACTGCCAAATCCCCTAATAATAATGCAAGTATATGTATTGCTTAAGTAATAAAGGGCTCTAATGGAGTCCTAGATATCGATCCCACAAGGAAGTTGGAAATGCCTATAGGTAAATTATTATGACTATAATGTAAAACACAATTCAAACTACAAAAATGAAGTATAAATTTTTATTTTAAAAATAATCAAGTGTGTGATAAACAAAATCTAGGTAAAAGGAACTAATTAAATTGACTAATTACTAAACTTTCAAAAGCAAACTTATGAAGTCTAAATAAAGATTTTGTTTCAAAGAGTTTAGATTTAAGAAAGCATCCTTCCCATTTAAAATGAGTATATGAATTGTGAAGAAATTAAAATCATTTAAAAATATATAAATTTTTTTTTGTACCAAACAGGAGCAATCCTATTCTTTACCCTCTTTCATGTGCATAAAGAACATTGACTAATCCACAGTTTGGTCCCTAGTTCTATGGTTAGGCTGAAAGGATACTGGCTATCACTCTAAAGCTCTTACTATTCCCTCACTTGAGGACTAATAATCTCGCATTAGTTTACAATCAACTGGACCAAATTGGGGATTTAAATCTGTCACCTTAAGATCTCCAATTTTGCATCCAACAAAGTATATTTTCCTAATTATTTTTTCTCAACCCCATCGATGACATCCTCTCTCATGGAATCAAATGTGAATCTCACTATGTTGTAGAAATCATAGCCCTTTCGGATCATATGTTTCTCAGCACATTTTAAAATTTCAATTGGTCAGATTGAAAATTAAATGAAGATAATAGTTTGAAACATCATAAATTATTAACATTTAAAATTAGTATAAAAAAAAATCAATTCTTCACAAAACCATTTCTTAAAGTAAGAGAAGACTACTTAGAATTCATGGGAAGGAAAGAGCAAAACACAGATTTCATATATTAAAAAAAAGTTTACAAAAACTAAAAAATAGAAGACGCAATTTATCTCACAATCCTTTCCAAGAAAATCCCTAAAAGTTCTCTTCAATAATTTTTCCTCTTTAAAAAAACTCTCAATTCTCTCTTACGAGAGTAATGAAGAAGAAACCTCTCACATTCCCTGTCCTCTTACAATCCTCAAAGAAAATCTCAAAGCACTTGACTATTTTTCTTTCTATCATGCCTCAATTCAACCTTTGAACTCCCCTTCACACCTCCATCTTGATGCCCTAGACTTCCCTCTCTTTTATTAGAGGTTACTTCCCTCCAAAAAGATATCAAAATTCTCTCCAAAATTCTATTCAAAAGTTAAACCTTTTGAATTTCAAGACATTTCTATTGATCCAAGAGACATATCCCTTCATAAAAGAATCTTCCAAAGTGTCTAAATGTATTAATCACTCCATGGGGCATTTATAACAAGTGGTCCTCTTGAAATTCGTTCAAAATTTGTCCCGAACCGTTTTAATTCATAAAAAGTCATCTTGGGCGCCTTAAGCACTAGTTCAAGCGCTTCAGGTGCCAAATCACTTAAGATCATCCTATTTTGGGTTTTGGCACTTTAGGCGCTGATTATGGCTCTTCAAGCTCCAGTTCTGGCGCTTCAGGCCCATAATCACAAAATTTGTTGTTTTGGCTCTATATTTTGTCCTTTTTTCTACTTTTGCTCCAAATGCCTAAAATTGATAAATTTGCAACAAAAATATGAAAATGCCCTTCTTTAATGTGTAATATAACAAAAAATAAGCATTAAATGTATACTTAAAACAACACATTGTTTTGGTGTATCAAAATCACCCAAACATAAATGTTACTTGTCCTCAAGTGACACATTTACTACATAAAAATATATGACTTAGAATAGAGATTAACTTATTAACTTCTATACTTTAGTTTCAATAATAAAACAATAAAATTTAAGAAAAAGTTTTAATAACTTAGATTCAAACTGTAAGTGTAAGAGTACTTACTAATCAAATCTAAGATTTTTGAATCTCTATTTATTTCAAAAAGAATTGTAATTTCTCATATCAAGGATACTTAGAATATCCATATGAAAAAGAACTTCTTGAAAACTTTGCTAGTAAAGGTGCTAATACTCAAGTACAAGTTTAGAAAATATAATAAAGCCTTTTTCCTAAGTTGATACAAGTGAAGCCAATTTTTAATTAAGCATCTTTTCAATCTTCTCCTCGCACATTTTTCTTTTCTTTTCTGTTTCTTTTTCTTTTCATTTTTTCTTTTAGGATCTCTTAAATCCTTTCTTTTCTTTTTCTTTTTTAAGTAAGGATTACTATATCTAAATAGTCTTTAATAATTTTCAACTTCACTATCCTTTTCTTAAAGTTAAAACTTTTTACCTTTCTTCACTTTATAAATTCATATTAGTTTTGATGATTTTTCTTAAGGTCTCATTCTTTTTTTCTTACATGAAACTCTACGATTCTTTATACTTCAAAAATACAATTTTCTTTACTTTAAGTAGAGAAACATAGTCTTATCCTTTCATACCAAATATCATTAACTTTAGAATTGACCTTCATTATTAAAAACTTTTGCCTAAATTTACCTTAATATTTACAAACACAAATATAGTCATTTAAAGTTAAATCTTAATATCCTAGATCATGTTAAATTAATTTTAAAAATATAGTTAAAGGAGAACAAATAAAATTTAGTTTACTTTTTCTTTATTTTTTTTTAATTTTTCTTTCCCCCAAACTTAAATTTTTAAGTAATTTAAAATGTTCAGTACAAAATTTTGTAGTTGAAAGAAAATAGTAAATGCATAAAAATAAAAACTAATATGCAGAGGATTTTTTAATATGAAACTAGGCTCTGTATACTGCATGTACTAACTTTAAAAATATAGGATTTAAATCAATAAATGAAATATAATATATTAATAAGGATTTGCTGAGAATTAAAAACAAAAACAGAAGTTGAAAATACTAAAAATATAGAAAAAGTAAAAATCTAAAATTACAATTACAGTTCACAGTACAACATTAAAATGAAAGTTTTACTACAACAGTTTTAAAGATTATACATAACAACACAATCAAGATAACAAACAAACTAATTAACAAACAAGTTAAACTCCTAAAATATCAATCTTCATCCTCTTTCTCATCATCAACATCATCATCTTCTTCTTTTTCTTCATCATGATCTGGCGTATAAGGAGTGAAACTTGAGGAAGTTATAAAATCCACAGTATTATCACTCCTTAAAAATTTCACCATTGCTACCTTAAATGCAATTACATGTTGAACTCTCCTCTGCTTATATTCATAATTATAAGCATTCCTTGCTTCAATTCCATCAATCATATTTTGCATATTTACATTATCCATTTGATGAATCATAAATTGCTCCAAAATATTCTCAAGCGAAGCAGAGTAAGAAGTAGATGGCCCTGCAGCAAATGTTGAGGGTCTGTCACTACCTAAACTCCGGGATTAAATAAATGACTCAATTCTTTGAACTTTATATTTCTCAATAGGATTTTGTGGCTGCATCTTCTCTTAATTCCTATGAGACTCTACTCTTGATTATTCTCGTGAAAATCAGGGCAGGGTCTCGCAAACCACTAGCTCTAGCACTCCTGACTATACTTACAAGCAAGATGTACTATAAAAGCACCAACATCAACTGCCTTCATTTTCTAAATGCAGATGTTTAACATAGCTCTATAGTTTGTTACTTCACTTAGATGATTTGTTGGAAGCAACTTAGCAGAGATGAAGTAATCCACACTTTTGATTGAAAAGTCATCATGAAAGCGAAGAAATTAATTTTCTTTTTATTCTTAATTTTCCATTCTCCCCTTCCATCAGTCATAAAGGCTATTACTTCATTCAGTGATGAATCAGTCACCAAGAATGCAACATATCCACAATGGAATACATTCCTTAATTCATAAAATGCCTTTATCCTTTCTCTATAAAATTCAACTTCCTTAACTCTGACGAGAACATGACATTAGTAGTGAATCGTAAGTTGGCATAAAACTCCCAGATCATAGAAAAAATAGCTACTGCAACAAATTAGCAAAACCTCTCCCAATTTCTGGCAACAATCAACATCTCGATCTCGTCACCCGAGTTAGCAAATCCCTGTTCCTGGATTAATTTTCTTGAGCCCATTTGAGTTTTGTTACTATGTTTTGTCTTATAATTGACAAATTTTCTCAAATCAGAATCTCCCGTAGGTTTTCCTCTCTTACTCGTGGAGCCATAGGTATTTCTTTGAAAGTTCAAATAAAATCCAAATAAACTCTAAAATTAAAAATCTAGTTCGACAAGATTATTTGGCAAAAAAAAATTCACCATGGATTTTCTTTAAGCTTTTTCAAAAAATCCCCAAATTTTGGATATTACATAATGTAGGACAAATCCATGGTGAAGAGCAAAAATTTCTATGTTAAAGTGATGCTCTCACCTAGAAAAGATGAAATCTATGATTTTTGGCCTTCAAAATCATCTCAAATCCTCACAATGGAAACCATAAGTTATGTTTAATATGTAGGAGATGACCCAAGAAATAAAAATGTTGTTTTACTGGGCAATTTTGGAGTTTTTAAAGTAGCAAAGCGTTTTTGAGAATTCAGCATCTTAGGCGCCAATTTGGCGCTTCAGGCGCCAAAGCCTAATTCTTCCAGATTTCATTTTCTTAGGAAATCTGCTGCGTACCACTTTACGTAAACCTCTAATTAACTTAAATAAACACGTATACTAATAATTAATTATTTTTCTAACACTCAAATTTCACAATCAAAACAAAACTCACTTTTATATATATAATCCACACTATTACAAACTAATAGTTTTCTATCTAATAAAAAACATCCTAACACTGAAATATAAACATCAATTACTCAACAACAAACACAAATAAATTTCAATAATGAAAGTAAATAAAATCCAACAAAACACAATAACATAAGCAAGTAGTACTAAATAAGTATTTCATGCATAAATAAGTTCAAACAGTTTCTTCACTCTCGTCCTCTTGGATATCTCTCATAGATTGGTAATGCACGTACAAGTTGTAGAAAATTTGATAAGGAAATTCATCTATCGAATCTTCCTCGATCCAAGCATGTTCAAACGTCTTCAATACGTCTAGTATGTTCAAAATGCTCCTTCAGCCTTTAATCCAGATGATCCAATATTTCAGAAATATTCTCAATTGCATGTATAAGGTTATGTACCACTTTCTCTAACTTCTTGATCCTCTTCAGAAGTGCATTCAAATTGAAGTAAGGTTGAATAGGTGATGAATTCTGGGATGATTGATCCATCAGTATATTCATATCATTCTCAACTCCCATTCCAATGCAGTTACAATAAACTTCAGGGTCCATAAGCTTCCAAGGAAGAAGCACTTTTCCCAACTATGATAAAGCACTCACGATTAACTGCACAGTAGAAAAATAGTAGATGGATGTCCCAGTCCAGTAGTAGATCCATTAACGATCAAACCCAAAATTGATTTCACAATTATTGCACCAATATCAATAGTTTTATAGTCTGAATACAGTAATTCAAAATAACACTCTCCTTCATTACTTTACTGATTTTAATAGTGGAGAGTAATTTTGATGCAATAAGCAAATGTGACACCTTAGATGCAGGATTCAACAATGATGAAGAAAAACTTACATTTCCATTGTCTCTGGCCTCCCAATTTGAATCTTCATCCAGAAGGTATTGATAGAGTTCGTTCATATTATCTTTTGTATGGGAAAAATTTGCATAGTGGCAAATAGAAACACTTTCAATTATAAATACATCATTTATTCTTGAATAAGTGAATTGTACACACCTGCCTCACACATAGACAATTCCTTGGTTGATTCCATGAAGATTTGCATAAAACTCTTTCACCACAGAGACAACTAAGGTGGAAGTGGTATAGCAAAGCACTTCCAGCATCTCTATGCAATTATCCCTTCCACTCTAGTATTCGGTGTGTTGAATCCTTGATTCACAAATCCCCTTTCTTTAATTAGCCTCTTTTTCATTAGAACTCGATCATGTAACTTCTGTGCATCAAAATTGACGAACTTTCTCCAGTTGAAAATTTCAAATCTCACAAAATATTTAGAGTGGGAGACCATTGGATTCGAAAAGTAGTAACTCTTTCCTCATTTCCCCCCCTAAAATAGACTTTGGAATCAGTTTTTGGGAGTTATAAGGAGGAGAACCTACAAAAAACTGCCAAAAATACCTTTTAAATTGTTTTAAGTTATTTTCATCACCACGGCGCCACAGGTGCCGATTCTAATGCTTCAGGTGCTAGCTCTCTGGAAAGTGGCGCCTCAGGCACCAGTTTTAAAGTTTTTTGCCATTTCAATTTTTATCTAATAAATTCTCAAATCTTCCAAAAAATTAGGTAAATAGAGTTGTTTTTAAATATTTTTTCAATTTCAAGTTTCTCAAATACACAAAATTCGTAAAATTACAGATATATCTATATAAATATAATATTTTGAATAAAAACATATAAGTAAAATAAACAACACTAAATATGAGTTGCCTCCCACAAAGTGCTTGGTTTAATGTCGTCAGCCTGACATTCTCAGTCTTTACTCTGGACCCAACATTACAATGTCTTTAAAAATTGGTCTTTGCCCATCAAAATATGGTTTCAGTATGTGCCCATTCAATTTAAATATCCTTCCAGTCTTAGGATCTTCAATACTAATAGATCCATAAGGATAAACTCTTACAATTATTAATGACCCTTTCCACCTAGAGTTCAGTTTTCTAAGAAATAATTTTAATCTTGCATTGTATAAGAAAACCTTCTGTCGAGGCTCAAATTCCTTTTTTTTTATCCTTCGGTCATGCAATTTTTTCTTTTTTTCCTTATAAATCCTAGCATTATCATATGATTCATTTCAAACTTCTTCAAACTCATTCAATTGCAATAATCTTTTCTCACCAGCATCTTTTAAATTGAAATTCAATTCCTTGATAGCCCAATAGTCTTTATGCTCCAATTCTACTGTTAAGTGACAAGGCTTCCCAAAAATTAATCTATATGGAGACATTCTTATAGATGTCTTATAAGTTATCCTGTAAGCCCATAAAGCAGTGTATAATCTAGCAGACCAATCCATTTTTTTAGGATTCAAGGTCTTTTCTAAAATTCTTTTGATTTCATGATTAGATACTTATGTGAGACCATTTTTTTAGGATTCATAGTTTTTGGGGATGATAAGTAGTTACAATTTTATGCTTAATATTATATTTTTCTACCAACCTTGCAATTGTTGTTTTCCTAAAATGAGATCCTCCATCGATAATGATTATTCTTGGCATTCCATATATTGTAAAAATAATTTTAATTAAAAACTTTGAAACACTCTGAGCATCACATAGAGGTAAAGCGATTGCTTCAATCCATTTAGCCACATAATCCACAAAAATCAATATATATATATATATATATATATATATATGTATATATATATATGGAGGTGGCAATTAGTTTCGTGGTAGCTCTGCTAGGGTTTCCATGGACTGTTTAACATTTGTGGGGTTCTCCATCCATTCTCTGCTCCTTATTTTCCCTCTCCTTGAGTTTTCTTTTATCCTTGGAAGCTTCTTCTCTGTTTTTTCTGCTCCCTGAGAACTTTTCTCTTTCAAGTTGTTGTCAAGGTACTGTTCCATTGATGTAGAGTGCTGATGGTTGAACAAAGCAATGTGGATTTGGCCACTAATATTCAATGGGAAAAGGCTACTTTTGCTAATGTTGTTGGAAAAGGCTTTGACCCTATTAAAAATTTTGATGACTTGGTTTTTCCTCAAAGCTACCATGAAGTGGATGACCCAATCACTAAACCTCTAAGCAGGAAGAGTGGAAAAATGGCCATTTTTTATAATGAGGAGGATATCCAAAGCTTGACTGAGAATTGCAAACTTACTCTCATAGCCAAATTTTAGTTAGGTCATCAGAAAATGGAAACTAGAAGGAAGTTCTTTGATGGCATTAAACTTAAAGGAGTTTGGACAGTTGGCCTCATTGATGGTAGACACATTCTAATCCACTTAATAAGAGAAGAAGATTATGTCAGAATCTTCTCTAAGCAGGTTTTACAGATTGAGGGCATCACTATGAGGATTCTAAAGTGGTCTACTGAATTTGATCCTAGCAACAAACTCCTAGGAGTTCCTATATAGTTCAAAATTCCAGGATTAAAGCTTCATTTTTTCAATCATAATGTGTTGTTTAACATTGGACTGGCTTTGGGTAAACCCCTAAAATTGGATGTTCCAACTTTCAATTTATCTAGACCATCAGTAGCCAGAATCCTAGTTGAAAGGGACCTAACTCTCCCAGCAGTTGATGAAATATGGTGGGTACTGAACATAATGGTTATTGGTAGAAAATCATTGCTAAACAAAAGCCTTACTATTGCTTCCACTGTTGTATGTTTGGGCACACAGATAACAAGTGTTTTAAACTGCACCGTCATCTCTGGAACACTAATCATGGGGTCCTAAAAGATGCTGATCTGCCTATGGAACCTTTGGTGGAGATTGTGAGGGAAAGGGAAATTACTGCTGAGAGTTCTGATCATATCAATTCTGGGTATAATGCCAAAGGTCCTAAAGAAATTCACCCGACCACCAATACTGATTTGGTTATTGAGACTGAAAATGCAGACAAAAGTACAACCATTGCTAGTCTTAACCATCATCTAAATGCAATGACAGATAATTTATCTAAGGATGAAGCTGGCTCCTCAGAAAGTCATCAAGAACCATTAGCTGTACAGGTCACAGCTAGTGTAGCTACTACCCAGGAACATTTTGTTTCTAGGCCCGAGAGTTCTCAACTGGATGTTGGTAAGGTTGTTCATAAGGATTATCATGTGGACTCTACCTTAGTTGAAGTATTACATACTGCTTTGGTAGATGAATGGCAAACCCAAAAAATAAGAAACAAGAAAAAGGCTAACCAAGAATTAAATAGTGTGAAGGGAGGAACATACTCACTCAGAGACATAAAAACTCATATGGAAACAAAGGAGGCCATGGAAAGTTCTAGAAGGAGGGGTAAATCCATCTCCTTTGGATGACGAACATTTTGTGTTGGAATGTTAGGGGATTGGCACATCCTAAATACCTTAACAGACTTATTGCTTTGAATAGGATGTATAAGTTTTGATTTGTGGCTATTTTGGAGCCTATGGTTTCCAAAAACCCCCAGAAAATCCTTAGAAAATTTTCTGGCTTCTCTCATTTTGCTAATCTGAATAATAAAATTTGGTTACTCCATAGACAGCAAGTTATGTGTCAAATTTTTTGGGATCATCCACAATTCTTTCACATCAAGTTTATCTTTGGGGGTCAGGAAGGACCGACTACTTTTGTTTATGATGGAAGCTCCTCAAGGGTCAAATTGGAGCTATGGGAGAGCATTCAAGTTATCAGTAGATCCTGCAATTCCTTTTGGCTGGTGGGTGGGGATTTTAATTCCATTTGTGCTCCTACTTAAAAATTTGGTGGCAATCCAACTGATACCAAATCTATGAACTACTTTAATCATAATATTAGCTTAGCTGGCTTATTTGATCTTGGCTTCACTGGACCCAAGTTTACTTGGAGGAGAGGACCTTTATGGGAAAGATTGGATAGAATCCTTGTTAACTCTCTTTGGTTGAATGAATTTTTATATACTTCTATCCAACATCTTAGCATGACAGAATCTGATCATAGGCCCTTACTTATCACTATTTTTGCATCTCCAATCAAGCATAAGTCTAGCTTTAGATATCCCAACATGTGGTCTTCTCACCGTGATTTTCTTAATCAAATCTCTTTGGGTTGTAGAGATTTTCACCACTCTAATCCTCTGATTAAACTATGGATGCTGCAAAAGAAGATTGACAAACAACTATCTAATTAGAATTGGACTGTGGTGGGGGATATTAATTTGAATGTAAAGGAGGCTGAAAAGGAAGTGAATGATATGGAGACCAGGCTGGAAAATAATCCCAATACGGAAAAGGATTTAATGTTGGCTAATGAAAAGCTGATGAATGCTATTAGTATGCAGGAGGAATTCTATGTTCAAAAGGCTGCTAAGACCAGCTCTGTGAAGGGGACAGAAACTCTAAGTACTTTTATGCTTGCATCAACTATAGGAGGAAATGCAACACCATTCATAAGATTAGAGATCCCTCAGAGCACTGGATTCAATCTGAAGACTTAATTGCTGCTAGTGCTATTAATTATTTCCAAACTCTATTCACTCAACCTCTAGTCATTAGGCTTCCAATTCAGCAAGACCTATTTGATCACAGTTACACAAGAAACCAGAACTTGGCTTCTATCCCTGAGAAATTGGAAATTTGGTCAGCCCTGACCTCCGTTGACAGCTCCAAAGTGGCAGGCCCAGATGGATTCTCAGCAAATTTCTATAAGAAAGCATGGAAGATCATTAAAAGGGAAATTATTAAGGCAGTACAAAGCTTTTTAGAGGGATGGATTTGCCTAACTATTTTAAAAGCTCTACCATTACCTTAATTCCCAAAATCAACTCCAAGCTCTTTTGGGACCAGTTCAGGCCTATCAGTCTTACTAATGTACTGTCCAAAGTTATTAGCAAGGTGATTTTACATAGATTGCAGCCTCATTTACATCATCTCATCAGTGAAAATCAATCAGCTTTTGTTCAAGGGAGAAGTGTAGTGGAGAATGTTCTCTTGGCTCAAGAATTAGTCCTAGATTTTGACAAACAGTGTAGAGGAGGGAAACTTATTTTCAAACTTGATATCCAAAAGGCTTATGATACCATACATTGGGAATTCATTGAGGAGGTGCTATCTGCAAGGGGATTCTCTCAATGCTTTATTTCCTTGATCCATTGGTGGCTTAATAACAATTATCATTCTATTTTCATTAATGGAAAGTCCATGGCTTCTTCACAGCTTCTAGAGGCATCAAGCAAGGTGGCCCCTTTTCTCTTACAATCTTCATACTTTCTTTTGATTACTTGTCTAAACTATTGAATCAATTAATGGCCAAAGCTCCTCACTCACTATATAGCCACAGATCTAACATTCTTATTAACCATTTAGCCTTTGCTAAGGATGTTATTATATTTGCCAAAGCTACTAAATCTGCTGTTAAATTGCTTTTCCAATGTCTGGAGAATTTTTAAGATTGCTCTGGAATGAAATTTCATAAATATAAATGCCAAGCTGTGTTCAGCAAAAGGGTGAAATCAGAAATAAAGCATTAGATTTCAGATCTTACTAGCTTTTGCTCTAGTTCTCTTCCTCTGAAATACTTGGGGACTTTATTGCTCAAAGGGAGGACAAGGCAAGTCCAATTTGATGATATTATCATAAAAGTGCAAGACAAACTCAACAGCTGGTCTAACACTTTCCTCTTTAATGGGGGAAGAATTACCATCCTCAAATGTAATTTGGCTACCCTTCCATCTTATATATCACAAGTATCTATTATGAAGAAATCCATCCAAACTACTCTTGAAAGAACTTTCAATAGATTCCTTTGGGCAGGCCAGAGAAAGCAGGTGCATTGGGTGAGATGGCAAAAAGTTTGTGGAAGTGCTAAAGCAGGAGGGCTGGGGTTTAAAAGCTTCCAACAGATTTCCCAAACCAAATTTTGTAAACTCTGGGTTATGTTTAGAGCACAAAATTCCACTTGGGCTAAATGATTGAAAGGAAAGTACTGCAAAGATCTGCATCCTTCTCTTGTGACTAATAGATTGGGGGATTCAAGAACTTGGAAAAACATGCTGAAGATGAGATTTAAGGCTAAACAGCTATTCATTTGGGAAATAGGGGAAGGCAGACTCATTGTGTGGCTAGATAATTGGACTGGAGAAGGCATTATCTCTCCATTAGCTGGCTCTCAATTCAAACCTACAACATAGGTGGTTGACCTTTGGTATGATGGTGAAGGGAACCAGCAAGCTCTTCAGAGCATCCTTGATAATAGATTACTCAATATAGTCTAGAAGAAACCTATTGACAAACCCAAGAAAGACAAACTTATAGTGAAGAGGAAGGTTTCCCAGACTTTTTCTACAACCATAGCTAATTTCTGCTTTCCTCAACAGGAGGTTTCCTGGGGCAAATGTGTTTGGAACAAGTTCCTTTCTCCTTCTATGACCTTCTTCTCTTGGAGATTATTTTATGGTTTCATTCTCACTGATGATATTTTAAAACTAAAAGGCTTGAGAGGCCCTTCAAGATGCAGTCTGTGTAAAACTGAAGAGGAATCCCTCCACCATTTGTTCTTCAAAAGCTCTAATGTTCACAAGTCTGGAACCTCTTGTTACCTAAACTAAAACAAAATACTGTTCAGTTGTCCTAGCATGATTTTTACAAAGATGGGAAGACTGACAAGCTCAATCTCTCCCTCCCATCCCTTGTATCAATGCTTGGTTTGTTTGGATGGCTAGAAATAAGCTGAAATATGATGAAGCCCAAGTGGATGTCGCTGCCATTGCCACTAATTGCTACAGCTATTTACAAAAATTGTACTGTCATAGGAAACATCCCGAAATCCTATGCACAATCTCCCTTAACTGTTCAAGGAAATTACAAATTATTCATGTTCATTGGAGCTGCCCTCCTAAGGATTGGGTCAAAGTCAACACTGATGGAAGTTCATTTCTCCTAATGCAGGGGTTGGTGGGCTTTTCAGAAATGTTAGTGGGGAATGTCTACTCTATTTTCAGTCTCCTGCCAGGGCTGAGGACTCTTTGGAAGCTCAAGCTTAAGCTGTTTATTGGGCAGTGTTTGCGGCGAAAAATTGCAGCTGGAACCAATTAATGGTTGAAACTGACTCAATGACTTTAATCAACATTCTTGATGGGAGAATATCTACCCCTTGGTATCTGATTAATTGGATCACTGGCATATAATCCTTGAGCAAGGAGATTAGGTTGTCTTTTTCTCATACATATAGGGAGGGTAACAGACCTGCCAATTGGCTTGCTAAGGCTGGCCTCCATTCTCAGAGTCGCTCCAAAGATACTTGTACCACTCCTTATTTAGAATTACTGTTGAAAGGCGATTTTGTTAATCTACCTTTCATAAGAGTTCTTTCTCATTAACTTTTGGGAAGTGCCTTGTTTTTGCCTTCCTTTTTGTATCTCTTTCATTTAATGAAATAGGAGCTTAGTCTCCTTATATATATATATATATATNCCTCTGAAATACTTGGGGACTTTATTGCTCAAAGGGAGGACAAGGCAAGTCCAATTTGATGATATTATCCTAAAAGTGCAAGACAAACTCAACAGCTGGTCTAACACTTTCCTCTTTAATGGGGGAAGAATTACCATCCTCAAATGTAATTTGGCTGCCCTTCCATCTTATATATCACAAGTATCTATTATGAAGAAATCCATCCAAACTACTCTTGAAAGAACTTTCAATAGATTCCTTTGGGCAGGCCAGAGAAAGCAGGTGCATTGGGTGAGATGGCAAAAAGTTTGTGGAAGTGCTAAAGCAGGAGGGCTGGGGTTTAAAAGCTTCCAACAGATTTCCCAAACCAAATTTTGTAAACTCTGGGTTATGTTTAGAGCACAAAATTCCACTTGGGCTAAATGATTGAAAGGAAAGTACTGCAAAGATCTGCATCCTTCTCTTGTGACTAATAGATTGGGGGATTCAAGAACTTGGAAAAACATGCTGAAGATGAGATTTAAGGCTAAACAGCTATTCATTTGGGAAATAGGGGAAGGCAGACTCATTGTGTGGCTAGATAATTGGACTGGAGAAGGCATTATCTCTCCATTAGCTGGCTCTCAATTCAAACCTACAACATAGGTGGTTGACCTTTGGTATGATGGTGAAGGGAACCAGCAAGCTCTTCAGAGCATCCTTGATNACTCCTAACTCCTCTTACAATAGTAGGTGGAGGTAGGTTAAATATAACATGTATTTTTGCGGGATCTACTTCCATGCCATTTTCTAAAATATTATGCTCAAGTACAATTCCTCCTACAACCACAAATTGACATTTTTCCTAGTTAAATACAAGATTCATCTTATCACATCNCCTTGGTCAAAGTTAAATGTTGTAACTTTTACCAGAAGTTGACAAAAAGGCTTAGTAATTTTTGAAAAATCTGTAATATACCACTTGTAAAATCCAACATGTCATAAAAAACTCCTAACTGCTCTTACAATAGTAGGTGGAGGTAGGTTAAATATAACATGTATTTTTGCGAGATCTACTTCCATGCCATTTTCTAAAATATTATGCCCAAGTACAATTCCTCCTACAACCACAAATTGACATTTTTCCTAGTTAAATACAAGATTCATCTTATCACATCATTTTAGAACTTTCTTTAATGATTTAGACATATTTCAAGTAAAGTTCCAAATACAGAAAAATCGTCTATAAAGACCTCAATCGATTTTCAATTAAATTACTGAAAATTGAAATCATACATCTTTGANTTCACATCATTTTAGAACTTTCTTTAATGATTTAGACATATTTCAAGTAAAGTTCCAAATATAGAAAAATCGTCTATAAAGACCTCAATCGATTTTCAATTAAATTACTGAAAATTGAAATCATACATCTTTGAAATGTTACGGCTGCATTACATAATCCAAAAGGAATTCGCCGAAAAGCAAAAGTTTCATAAGGACTAGTAAATGTTATTTTATCTTGATCCTTTGGAGCAATAAGTATTTGATGATAACTAGTATAACCATCTAGAAAACAAAAATATCTTTTCCTAGCTAGTCTATCCAACATCTGGTCCGAAAAAGGTAAAGGAAAGTGATCCTTCCTGGAGGCATAATTTAATTTTCTATCATCTATGTAGATTCGTCATCCGATGACTTGTCTTAATGGTATTAATTCATTATTCTCATTTATCATAACAGTCACACCTCCTTTCTTTGGAGCACAGTGAATTGGACTCAAACAAACACTATCTGAAAAAGAATAAATNTAAAACAGTCACACCTCCTTTCTTTGGAGCACAGTGAATTGGACTCAAACAAACACTATCTGAAAAAGAATAAATNCATCATATTATTTACCCTCTTTCAAGTGCATAAAGAACATTAACTAATCCAGAGTTTGGTCCCTAATTTTGTGGTTAGGCTAAGAGGGTATCGGCTGCCACTCCAGAGCTCCCACTACTCCCTCACCCGAGGGATAACAATCTCGCATTAGTTTCCAATCAATTGGACTAAATTAAGGATTTTAATCTGTCACCTTAAAATCTCCAATTCTACATCTAACAAAATATATTTCCCTAGTTTTTTGCACTCAATCACATGGATGACATCATGGAATTAAATGTGAATCTCACTATGTTATAGAAATCATAGTGCTTTTGGATCATAGGTTTCTCAGCACATTTTAACATTTCAATTGCCTAGATCAAAAAGTAAAAGAGGTTCAAAGTNGAGGATTTTAATCAGTCACCTTAAATCTCCAATTCTACATCCAACAAAATATATTTCCCTAGTTTTTTGCACTCAATCACATGGATGACATCATGGAATCAAATGTGAATCTCACTATGTTATAGAAATCATAGTGCTGTTGGATCATAGGTTTCTCAGCACATTTTAACATTTCAATTGCCTAGATCAAAAAGTAAAAGAGGTTCAAAGTTTGAATGATCATAAATTATTGACATTTAAAATTGTATAAAATCAAATCAATTCTTCACAAAACCATATCTCAAAGTAGGAAGAAGGATAAAGAAGACTACTCAGAATTCATGGGAAGGAAACAATAAAACATGAATTTAATATATAAAAATAAGTTTACAAAAACAAAGAAACAAAAGACACATCTCACAATCCTTCCCAAGAAAATCCCTAGAAGTTCTCTTCAAGCACTTTCCCTCTTTACAAGCACTCTTAATGCTCTCTTAGAAGAGTAATAAAGAAGAAATCTCTCACTTTCCCTCTCTTCTTAGAATCCTTGAAGAAAATCTCAAAGCCCTTGACTTTCTCTCTCTCTCTCATGCCTTAATTGAACCTTCAAACTCCCCTTCACACATCCTCCTTAATGCCTTAGATTTCCATCTATTTTATTAGAGGTTGCCTCCCTCCAAAAAGAATTTAAAATTCCCTCTAAAACTCTATCCCAATGTCTTTCAAAAGACATGTTAATTGATCCAAGAGACATATCCCTTCATAAAATAACCTTCTAAAGTTTCTAAATGCATTGAATCACTCTATGTGACATTAAGAACAAGTGGTCCCTTCAAAATTCATGTAAATATCATCTGAAACTGCCTTAATTCATAAAAAGTTGTCTCTGGCAACTTAGGCACTGTTTCAGGCGCTTGAGGCGCCAACTTGCTTAACACTGTGTTGTAGTTTTGGCGCTTCAGGCACTAAATCTGGTGCTTCAGGCACCAATTGGGCGCTTTAGGCACCAGAATCACAAAATTCGCTATTTTGGCTCCAAATTTCAGCCTTTTTGCCACTATTGCTCCAAATGACTAAAATTGATATACCTGCAATAAAAACATAAAATGTTCTTCTTTAAAGTACAATATCTCCAAAAATAAGCATTCAATATATACTTAAAATAACACATTTTTTTGGTATATCAAGGGGTAGTTTACTGGTCATTTAATATTTTACTTAAAAGTTAATTAAATGGGAGCCTTAAGGGCAAGATTAGGTTATTAGGAATTTCATGCCTATAGTTAAGGTTGAGCTTATAGTGTTTGTAAGATGTTCATAATTAATTATAATTCTTAAACCTAATTAAACAAATTCAAATTAAGCCTTGTTTACTACTAAGCCCTTAAAACTTGTGTGGATAAATTTAAGACTTTTAGGCATGATAAATTATATGATATTTTTTAATCCTTATCAATGATCATATCACTCAAACTTTAACTATGGGTTTTAAATTAATGAATTACCATCTTACAAAATCTAACCCCTCACTTTAGGATCATTTAATTTAATTAACTTTTGAATTATAATAATTGGTGGAAATTATAATTATACCTTTAATGTAGAAAAGTGAGGTATTGGTTTCTACCATCTAATCCCTTGTGTTTCATTCATCCAGAAGAATTAAATATGATTAAAATTACCTATTTATTCTTTAATCAACCCTAAAATTTAATTAAGGCTTCATAACTTATTAAATATAACTCAAATGTCTTTGAAATTAACATAAAACCCCACTCATGGGCCAAATAAAATATCAAAAGAGAAAATGTGAATTTTCAAAATTTAATGTATTTTAAATAAATATTTTACTTAAAATAGGGATTTTACAAATTTAATTCATTTAATCATTCAAAACAAAATATCTATCCTTAAAAAAAATTTTGGAGATTCACCTAAGACAGAGGACCACTAGGACCAATTTTTATGATTTTTGGACTTTTATTTTAATTATGAGACTTATTTAATGATTTTGAGTATTAATTAAATATAAAATATTATTCAAGTTGAAAATTAACTTTTATATTTTTCTTAAATATCTCTTAGTCCAAGGAAGCCACAAAAAGAAATTCCATATTTTTGTGATTTATATTTTATTTTTTGTAATTATTTTAGTGCAAAACTATGGAAAATTCTTTTTTAAGCCTTTATAAATTTATAACTATATATAGAAAATTAGGAAAAAAATATTGCAATTGCTACCAAGTGACCAATAAACTAATTGTTACATTTTGGGATACTTTTCAATTTTAGTCATTTTTATCACTTTTTAATTATTTTTAATTATTTAAAAATTTAAAATATACCTTAAAATCAAATATCTATTTTAATTTTAGTTTTATTTTTTCTAACTGTCTCTGATCATAAGGAACTTAGAAAATCACTTCCTATAATTTTTGTAATTTTTAATTTAATTTATATAATNGTGTCTCTGATCATAAGGAACTTAGAAAATCACTTCCTATAATTTTTGTAATTTTTAATTTAATTTATATAATTATTTTATTGCAAAAACCATATTTAAATTATAAAATCAAGTTTAGTGGGTAAATTAATTAAAAATGGTCTTAAATTTTTACAAAGAGTTAATAAGACTACTTTTTTCAATGTTGTATGATTTTTCTATTAAATTTTTAATATTATTTTTTTTTTTTTAATTTTAATGAGTTTTTAGAATTTAATTAACTATACTTTAAAAAAAACTTGATTTATTTTTTTCCTAGGGTCCTCTAGTCACAGTGAACCTACCAAACTAAATTTTATATTTTTTTTTATATTTTAAGTTTATAAATTTTTAATTAAAAAGAGGTGATTTAGTTTGAAAATTAGGGCTTCCACACTTAGAGGTATTCTCTGACTTCAGAAAAATTAGATAACACACGTAAGGATAGGANGTCGTCTAGTCACAGTGAACCTACCAAACTAAATTTTATATTTTTTTTATATTTTAAGTTTATAAATTTTTAATTAAAAAGAGGTGATTTAGTTTTAAAATTAGGGCTTCCACACTTAGAGGTATTCTCTGACTTCAGAAAAATTAGATAACACACGTAAGGATAGGAAGTTTAAACCCCTAAAGTCTCAAGTCATGGTGATTAATATTTAATGACTTATGATTTAATTAAGTTTTAGAGTAGTTAATTAATTAAAAATAAAATGTAAATTAAATAATTTTGTTTTTTATTCCACATTATTCTTCTTTGTTCACTGAGCTACATTACGTTTTTCTTTAATTTTTATGATTTTTCTATGTAAAGATATGGAGTTTCTAAGTTTTGGGAATTAAATAAATCTTAAATCCCTATTTTTCTATTTATCCAGCTCAGCCGCCGCGTCATCCTATGATTTTTTGAAACTCCACGTGCCGTACTTTGATTCGGTGTCGCCAGCCGACTTAATCGCCACACATCTCGCATTCATGAATTGTTCCATCATCCGGCTTCATCTCAACTGTCCACCCAATAAATACAGAAGCAAACGAAATCTGTTCTTCGTCCCTGATCAGCCTAAATTGAGAGCCATCCACAGTAAATCACCTCATTCTCACTCAATACTCAATGAAATTAAGTGACATTTGTTCCTACATGTGCATCCAACTAAGACATACATATCTATATGGTTGATCATTCATGGAAGTAGGCTCTTCATAAAAGCCCAAACCAAGCTCGATTTGGCAGAAAGTGCCTCATACCTTGGTCAAAGAGGTGTAGCCTCAATTAGATTTGTTGTTAAGCTTTGTTGTGAGCTGGTACACCTCCACCAAGTCTCATCTTGAGCTGAGAATGAGTCGAAGTACGAATTTGATTGAAGGGTGATTCGGTTTTAGTCTAGGGCTAGGTTAGTGAGCTCAAAATGATGGGGCTTTGGTTGGGGATGTCCTATTTGGCTCTGGTGAAGCTTATGTGACAATCCATTTAGAGTTTGAATGCACTTGGTGGTATGGAAGTGAAAACCTCTAGGTTTTAGTGTTCAAAATAGGGTTTTGTATTAGGAATTAGGGCAATGAAATGGTGGGGATGAACTTCTCTAGACTGCTAGAGGGTCTGAAGAAATTTACATTTACATCATCTCATTTACATAGATTGCAGCCTCATTTACATCATCTCATCAGTGAAAATCAATCAGCTTTTGTTCAAGGGAGAAGTGTAGTGGAGAATGTTCTCTTGGCTCAAGAATTAGTCCTAGATTTTGACAAACAGTGTAGAGGAGGGAAACTTATTTTCAAACTTGATATCCAAAAGGCTTATGATACCATACATTGGGAATTCATTGAGGAGGTGCTATCTGCAAGGGGATTCTCTCAATGCTTTATTTCCTTGATCCTTAGGTGGCTTAATAACAATTATCATTCTATTTTCATTAAAGGGAAGTCTCATGGCTTCTTCACAGCTTCTAGAGGCATCAAGCAAGGTGGCCCCTTTTCTCTTACAATCTTCATACTTGCTNATAAGTTTTGATTTGTGGCTATTTTGGAGCCTATGGTTTCCAAAAACCCCCAGAAAATCCTTAGAAAATTTTCTGGCTTCTCTCATTTTGCTAATCTGAATAATAAAATTTGGTTACTCCATAGACAGCAAGTTATGTGTCAAATTTTTTGGGATCATCCACAATTCTTTCACATCAAGTTTATCTTTGGGGGTCAGGAAGGACCGACTACTTTTGTTTATGATGGAAGCTCCTCAAGGGTCAAATTGGAGCTATGGGAGAGCATTCAAGTTATCAGTAGATCCTGCAATTCCTTTTGGCTGGTGGGTGGGGATTTTAATTCCATTTGTGCTCCTACTTAAAAATTTGGTGGCAATCCAACTGATACCAAATCTATGAACTACTTTAATCATAATATTAGCTTAGCTGGCTTATTTGATCTTGGCTTCACTGGACCCAAGTTTACTTGGAGGAGAGGACCTTTATGGGAAAGATTGGATAGAATCCTTGTTAACTCTCTTTGGTTGAATGAATTTTTATATACTTCTATCCAACATCTTAGCATGACAGAATCTGATCATAGGCCCTTACTTATCACTATTTTTGCATCTCCAATCAAGCATAAGTCTAGCTTTAGATATCCCAACATGTGGTCTTCTCACCGTGATTTTCTTAATCAAATCTCTTTGGGTTGTAGAGATTTTCACCACTCTAATCCTCTGATTAAACTATGGATGCTGCAAAAGAAGATTGACAAACAACTATCTAATTAGAATTGGACTGTGGTGGGGGATATTAATTTGAATGTAAAGGAGGCTGAAAAGGAAGTGAATGATATGGAGACCAGGCTGGAAAATAATCCCAATACGGAAAAGGATTTAATGTTGGCTAATGAAAAGCTGATGAATGCTATTAGTATGCAGGAGGAATTCTATGTTCAAAAGGCTGCTAAGACCAGCTCTGTGAAGGGGACAGAAACTCTAAGTACTTTTATGCTTGCATCAACTATAGGAGGAAATGCAACACCATTCATAAGATTAGAGATCCCTCAGAGCACTGGATTCAATCTGAAGACTTAATTGCTGCTAGTGCTATTAATTATTTCCAAACTCTATTCACTCAACCTCTAGTCATTAGGCTTCCAATTCAGCAAGACCTATTTGATCACAGTTACACAAGAAACCAGAACTTGGCTTCTATCCCTGAGAAATTGGAAATTTGGTCAGCCCTGACCTCCGTTGACAGCTCCAAAGTGGCAGGCCCAGATGGATTCTCAGCAAATTTCTATAAGAAAGCATGGAAGATCATTAAAAGGGAAATTATTAAGGCAGTACAAAGCTTTTTAGAGGGATGGATTTGCCTAACTATTTTAAAAGCTCTACCATTACCTTAATTCCCAAAATCAACTCCAAGCTCTTTTGGGACCAGTTCAGGCCTATCAGTCTTACTAATGTACTGTCCAAAGTTATTAGCAAGGTGATTTTACATAGATTGCAGCCTCATTTACATCATCTCATCAGTGAAAATCAATCAGCTTTTGTTCAAGGGAGAAGTGTAGTGGAGAATGTTCTCTTGGCTCAAGAATTAGTCCTAGATTTTGACAAACAGTGTAGAGGAGGGAAACTTATTTTCAAACTTGATATCCAAAAGGCTTATGATACCATACATTGGGAATTCATTGAGGAGGTGCTATCTGCAAGGGGATTCTCTCAATGCTTTATTTCCTTGATCCATTGGTGGCTTAATAACAATTATCATTCTATTTTCATTAATGGAAAGTCCATGGCTTCTTCACAGCTTCTAGAGGCATCAAGCAAGGTGGCCCCTTTTCTCTTACAATCTTCATACTTTCTTTTGATTACTTGTCTAAACTATTGAATCAATTAATGGCCAAAGCTCCTCACTCACTATATAGCCACAGATCTAACATTCTTATTAACCATTTAGCCTTTGCTAAGGATGTTATTATATTTGCCAAAGCTACTAAATCTGCTGTTAAATTGCTTTTCCAATGTCTGGAGAATTTTTAAGATTGCTCTGGAATGAAATTTCATAAATATAAATGCCAAGCTGTGTTCAGCAAAAGGGTGAAATCAGAAATAAAGCATTAGATTTCAGATCTTACTAGCTTTTGCTCTAGTTCTCTTCCTCTGAAATACTTGGGGACTTTATTGCTCAAAGGGAGGACAAGGCAAGTCCAATTTGATGATATTATCCTAAAAGTGCAAGACAAACTCAACAGCTGGTCTAACACTTTCCTCTTTAATGGGGGAAGAATTACCATCCTCAAATGTAATTTGGCTACCCTTCCATCTTATATATCACAAGTATCTATTATGAAGAAATCCATCCAAACAACTCTTGAAAGAACTTTCAATAGATTCCTTTGGGCAGGCCAGAGAAAGCAGGTGCATTGGGTGAGATGGCAAAAAGTTTGTGGAAGTGCTAAAGCAGGAGGGCTGGGGTTTAAAAGCTTCCAACAGATTTCCCAAACCAAATTTTGTAAACTCTGGGTTATGTTTAGAGCACAAAATTCCACTTGGGCTAAATTATTGAAAGGAAAGTACTGCAAAGATCTGCATCCTTCTCTTGTGACTAAAAGATTGGGGGATTCTAGAACTTGGAAAAACATGCTGAAGATGAGATTTAAGGCTGAACAGCTATTCATTTGGGAAATAGGGGAAGGCAGACTCATTGTGTGGCTAGATAATTGGACTGGAGAAGGCATTATCTCTCCATTAGCTGGCTCTCAATTCAACCCTACAACATAGGTGGTTGACCTTTGGTATGATGGTGAAGGGAACCAGCAAGCTCTTCAGAGCATCCTTGATAGGAGATTACTCAATATAGTCTGGAAGAAACCTATTGACAAACCCAAGAAAGACAAACTTATAGTGAAGAGGAAGGTTTCCCAGACTTTTTCTACAACCATAGCTAATTTCTGCTTTCCTCAACGGGAGGTTTCCTGGGGCAAATGTGTTTGGAACAAGTTCCTTTCTCCTTCTATGACCTTCTTCTCTTGGAGATTATTTTATGGTTTCATTCTCACTGATGATATTTTAAAACTAAAAGGCTTGAGAGGCCCTTCAAGATGCAGTCTGTGTAAAACTGAAGAGGAATCCCTCCACCATTTGTTCTTCAAAAGCTCTAATGTTCACAAGTCTGGAACCTCTTGTTACCTAAACTAAAACAAAATACTGTTCAGTTGTCCTAGCATGATTTTTACAAAGATGGGAAGACTGACAAGCTCAATCTCTCCCTCCCATCCCTTGTATCAATGCTTGGTTTGTTTGGATGGCTAGAAATAAGCTGAAATATGATGAAGCCCAAGTGGATGTCGCTGCCATTGCCACTAATTGCTACAGCTATTTACAAAAATTGTACTGTCATAGGAAACATCCCGAAATCCTATGCACAATCTCCCTTAACTGTTCAAGGAAATTACAAATTATTCATGTTCATTGGAGCTGCCCTCNGCTAAACTAAAACAAAATACTGTTCGGTTGTCCTAGCATGATTTTTACCAAGATGGGAAGACTGACAAGCTCAATCTCTCCCTCCCATCCCTTGTATCATTGCTTGGTTTGTTTGGATGGCTAGAAATAAGCTGAAATATGATGAAGCCCAAGTGGATGCCGCTGCCATTGCCACTAATTGCTACAGCTATTTACAGAAATTGTACTGTCATAGGAAACATTCCAAAATCCTATGCACAATCTCCCTTAACTGTTCAAGGAAATTACAAATTATTCATGTTCATTGGAGCTGCCCTCCTAAGGGTTGGGTCAAAGTCAACACTGATGGAAGTTTCATTTCTCCTAATGCAGGGGTTGGTGGGCTTTTCAGAAATGTTAGTGGGGAATGTCTACTCTATTTTCAGTCTCCTGCCAGGGCTGAGGACTGTTTGGAAGCTCAAGCTTAAGCTGTTTATTGGGCAGTGTTTACGGCGAAAAATTGCAGCTGGAACCAATTAATGGTTGAAACTGACTCAATGACTTTAATCAACATTCTTGATGGGAGAATATCTACCCCTTGGTATCTGATTAATTGGATCACTGGCATATAGTCCTTGAGCAAGGAGATTAGGCTGTCTTTTTCTCATACATATAGGGAGGGTAACAAACCTGCCAATTGGCTTGCTAAGGCTGGCCTCCATTCTCAGAGTCGCTCCAAAGATACTTGTACCACTCCTTATTTAGAATTACTGTTGAAAGGAAATTTTTTTAATCTACCTTTCATAAGAGTTCTTTCTCATTAACTTTTGGGAAGTGCCTTGTTTTTGCCATCCTTTTTGTATCTCTTTCATTTAATGAAATAGGAGCTTAGTCTCCTTATATATATATATATATATATNCTTCGCATACCTTGGCATTTTTTCTAAGGCTTCAACAAATGTAATGTTTATCGTTAGTTTCCTTAATATCTCCAAAANACATACCTTGGCATTTTTTCTAAGGCTTCAACAAATGTAATGTTTATCGTTAGTTTCCTTAATATCTCCAAAAATTTTGAAAATTGGCTATCTCTGTTCTTCTACTTTAGTCTTTGATGAAATGGAGGTGGTGGTCTTTCTACAGTGATTTTCATTGGTTTAATAGGACATTCAGACTCAAAATGAAAATCTTCACCATATTTTCTATTCTCTACCTCATCTTTCTCAACTTCAACATCCACTTCTTTTTGAACTCTAGTTCCCAATTCTTTTACACTTCTCATTTTAATAACCTTAATTTGCTCTTTGTTCTAATCTTTAGGATTTACTTCAACATTACTAGGCAACATTTCTAGAGGTCTATTGCTAAGTGCAGTAGCAAAACTTACCAATTGATTTTCCATTTTTCTAGTTGTAGCTCCTTGACTTTAAAATTGACTTCCTATTTGCAATATGAATTCTTCCATTGACAAATTCTTCTCCTTACTCTGCAAATTATTAAATCAAGGAGGTGAATAAGGTATATAAGTTGGGTTTCCTTGATTGTTGAAGTTTCCTAATGGGTTCGCAACATTATTTCCCCATTGCAAATTTGCAGCATTAGAATTATTATTACTCCAACTAAAATTTGGATGTTCTTCCAATCAGGATTATAAAAAACGGCAAAAGGATTATGAGAAAAATTATTTATTACATTTAAGGTCTTATAAGGAGATTGAGATTCAATCATTTGTCCCAATGATTTTTCCTCTAGCATATGTTGTGTTTGAAAATAATTCATTCCATATTGATCTATCTTTTTCGATATTGCAGCTATTTAGGTAGCGAACAAAGATATTGCATCAGAATCATGAATACTAGCTACTTCTTTTCGATTTACCCTTTCAGAGAGCCATTAAAAATTCTTAGTAGTCATCTCTTCAATTAAAGAATATGCTTCATCGAATGGTTTTGGCATTAATGATCCAGCAGCAGCAACATCAATTATTGATCTATGAGATCCAACCAATCAATTAAAAAAAGTTTGNCTGTTCACTGAGCTACATTACGTTTTTTTTTTAATTTTTATGATTTTTCTATGTAAAGATATGGATTTTCTAAGTTTTGGGAATTAAATAAATCTTAAATCCCTATTTTTCTATTTATCCAGCTCAGCAGCCGCGTCATCCTATGATTTTTTGAAACTCCACGTGTCGTACTTTGATTCGGTGTCGCCAGCCGACTCAATCGCCACACATCTCGCATTCATGAATTGTTCCATCATCCGGCTTCATCTCAACTGTCCACCCAATAAATACAGAAACAGACGAAATCTGTTCTTCGTCCCTGATCAGCCTAAATCGAGAGCCATCCACAGTAAATCACCTCATTCTCACTCAATACTCAATGAAATTAAGTGACATTTGTTCCTACATGTGCATCCAACTAAGACATACATATCTATATGGTTGATCATTCATGGAAGTAGGCTCTTCATAAAAGCCCAAACCAAGCTCGATTTGGCAGAAAGTGCCTCATACCTTGGTCAAAGAGGTGTAGCCTCAATTAGATTTGTTGTTAAGCTTTGTTGTTAGCTGGTACACCTCCACCAAGTCTCATCTTGAGCTGAGAATGAGTCCAAGTACGAATTTGATTGAAGATTGATTCGGGTTTAGTCTAGGGCTAGGTTAGTGAGCTCAAAGTGATGGGGCTTTGGTTGGGGATGTCCTATTTGGCTCTGGTGAAGCTTATGGGACAATCAATTTAGAGTTTGAATGCACTTGGTGGTATGTAAGTGAAAACCTCTAGGTTTTAGTGTTGAAAATAGGGTTTTGTATTAGGAATTAGGGCAATGAAATGGTGGGGATGAAATTCTCTAGACTGCTAGAGGGTCTGAAGAAATTTTGGCAGAATTTGGTTGAGCTTTCAGTATGCCTCCTCTCTTGTCCTCGGGGTGCTTAATTTATAGAGAAGGCCATGATTGGCATTAGGGCAAGCTAAGGTGGCAAAGAGGTAACTGAGGTGGAGAAAATAAGTGCTCTAATGGACAATAACAAAGGGACAACTTAGATGGGTTCAATTTTGGGGTTTAAACCACTTGGGTCTTCTCAGGCTGGGTGTTTTCCCGCAACTGTGGTGGCTGACCTATCAGAGTCAGGTCACCCTCAAGTTTGGGTGAGCCAAAGAGGTTGAGTGGTAGAGTCATTTTGGGTCCAAGGGGGCTCTAAGGAAGAAGTCCAAGGGAGAATTGAGGTTTGGGTTAATTTGGCTAGTTTGGGTTTGATTCCATGTTCAATTGGCTAATCATATTCCCAAAATGGTTAAGGTTGATAGTTAAGGTTCTCAAGTAAGTTTGAGTGAGTTTGAATGGATGGTTTGGGGATTATGCAAGGGTTTACATGTTGCATGAGAAAGGTAAATCCAAGTGAAAAAAAAGTGGTAATGGTCACCTCCACATGCCAAATTTGGAAAATTTGACTTTATGGTGCCCATGGAAGGTTTCATCGGGCATGCCATGCTTTGTATGACCCCATGGAAATGTTTCATGCAAAAGGAGTTTGTAATTTTTATGTATTTAAATGAAAAAAGGTCAACATGCATATTTTGGATAAAGTTTCATGTATGCAAAGCCAGGTTTGGTATGATGTCATGATTAGATGCCTCAAATACCATGAGATGACTGAGAAAGGATTTTTTTGTCATGCAAGCTCAAATTGGTCTTTTGAAATTAATGTGATGGGCTTTGAAAATGCTCATGGGTGGGCTCTTAAATATGTATGATGGATTTTGATTTTGGAAATTGATCATGGGCCAGACAAATGGATTTTTAAAATTGGATTTAAGTATGCTATAAATTGATGTGAAGTTGAAATTGAGGCATTTGATTGATCATATTGTTAAATTTGGGGGATTTTGGATTTTGGGTCAATTTGAGGCAATTCACTTGGACTTGGATTTGGAGTTTGGAAATTGATATAATTGGGATTGAATTTGGTTTTGATTTGATTAGTAAAAGATGAATTTGAGTTTAAAATTGAAATTGGGGAGATTTGGGATCAATTGGGAGCAAATTGAGGTGATTTGGGGACTTTAAGCACTTTGGGGCAAAATTGGGATTTCATCAACATGGGCCAATTTGGTCAAATTAGACCAAATGAATGGTCAAGATTATTTTTAGGGGTGTTTGAAATGATTTTGGAGGTTTTGGGAAATTTTGGGCCACCAAGGGCGTTTTGGTAATTTTGGCAAAATTGTGGGTATTTTCATAAATATGAAAATTTTGGATTGTTTTGGGTAATTTGGGTGGTTTGAAAAGGTTTAAAATAATTTTTGAACAAAATTGAAGGATTTGCATTAACTTTAAATTTAGGGTGTCAAGGGAAATTTGGTAATTATGGGAAAGTTTGGGGCTAAAAGGCCAAAATTTGGTAATTGTGTATGGTTGAGGTTTGATGCAAACGTTGATCATAGAATTACCCTCAAGGTGCCATGAGACCAAAGAAACCCTACTTTGGACACTCCATGTGCTGGTCTTATCCACCCTAGCCAAAGACTAATGGTTTGGGGCAACACCACATGGGTCTCCAAAGAGGCAAGGGAACCGAACTGGACATGTGTGGGGATGTGAGTGAATGTGTGAAGTGTAGTGTGTACTAGACCAAGCCACATCACCTAGGGTTAATTCTAAGGTCAGACAATCCTATGGGTAAACCCACTTGAGCTCTCCCATATTGGCTTCACCTACTAAGTGTTATAGGTTACAACCAACATGTGGATCTTTAAGATGAGCAAAGAAAAGTTTGGAATTTCTATTGGTGAGGATACCATCACTAGTCCTCTAAGAATAGTCAACAAGAAATTTCTATGGCTAGATCCTAGGCTCATAAAGAATAAAGACTAAACCTAAAAAAAAAAATAAGGTCAACAAGAGCCTTTGTAATAGGAGATGTACCAAGCACAATCTCTTTAAAAAACTAAAATGCTATCTCCGAAGAAAAACTCACCAGTTCTTCTAGAAAAACAACTAGAAACTCATTTACCATAGAAACCTCCTCAATAGTTATGGTGGCTTTACTACCATCTTTCACATAAATATGAAAAACATCATTTCCCTTCCTCTAAAATTTATCAACCTATAAAGTTGTTATTAAAGACGAAATGACACTTTATTGTCATGAAAATAAATTATGTCATCTCCAACGCATAAATCCACCCTTCCTATAAAGTTGCTATTAAAGATGATATGACACTCTATTATCATGAAAATAAATTATGTCATCTCCAACGCATAAATCCACCCTTTTCCAACTACAAATGTTGAAAGCTCCATATCTGCTTAACCAATCCATGCATAAGATAACATCAAACTTAGGCAAAGGTAATAAAATTAACTTACACTTTAACTTCTTATTCAAAATCTCAATATCACAGATATAAACTTGATTAACCATCAAATAATCTCTATTCGGTAATAGAACCAAAAATCAAAGGCTAAAATAAGAGGAAGGATGCTTAAGCAGAAAAGAAATTTCACAGATATAAATGAATGATTAGTTCCATTATCAAATAAAATTCTACAAGGCTATGTAGAAAAGAAAGCTACACCTATCACAATACCGGATACATCCTTAGCCCATTGCATAGTCAAACTATAAAATCTAGGTTGTCTTTAACTATGATAAATGAGTCCTACTATACTTTGTACTATCTTTAACTATCTAGATTTAATTTTGGCATATTTTCTATAATAACTAGAGTAACTTTCTGTCTTTAACTCTCTCCCATCTACCTTATAGAGTATCTCCCTCCACTTCTACTAGATGATCTGTCACCGAAAGTTTTTGATGGGATCTCTTTTGGTTGTCTATCCCCTTTAATCTACTCAAGTATTATGTCGACTCTCACATGGTTTCAGAAGATATTTTGTCATCTTGTGGCCAGTCTGAAATTACTTGAAACACTACCCAAAAAATAAGTAACATTAATTGTGATGTCTCCTTTTACCTGAAGTACAAACTAGATCATTGCTTACTAAGATACATGAGTCCTTGCTCCCAGAAGCTTTAAAACACCTTCTAGTGTCTTATGGCCCAAATCAGTGCTTCTTTCAACTAATGCCACTTCTATAATACTCCACCATCAAATCTTTTCTAGCACACATCCATATGTTATTGAGCAAACATCATATCATTTTTAATCAATTATGCCCTCTCCACTAACTCATGGAAATCATTGATCCAAAATGGCACTAGTGAATGCCTTATGTTATCTCTGAGTCCTCTCAAAAATATTTAGCTCTTCTTTTTTGGAATACTGACTAACTGTGGAGTATATATTGTTAATGCAATAAACTTAGCCTCACATTGTATTATCGTATTATTCCCATGAACCAATCTTAGAAAGGATTCATTCATCTATTGTCTAGTTGATGGACATACAAACCAATCTCTAAATATATCAGTAATTTGCTCTTAAGTAATCTCACCATTAAGTTTGTTTTGAAACTTCTCCTACTGCTGACCTTGCCACCAACGCTCATCATCACCATCAAGCAAAAAAGACTACTATGGGTACCTTACGGTTCTCTAAGCATCACATGTTGTCAAAAGATTTCTCTAGTCTCAACAACCAATCCACTTTTCCCTTTAAACGAGGCCACTTCAATCTCAAGAATAATTGTAAATATTTATCTCTTTCATCTACTCTAGTGGTAGACCTTATGTTTTGAGCATCACCCATTGAGCCACCAAACTAGCAAACTGAGTCATTGAATATAACATAAGAGCTCCTACTATACTTTGTATTGCCTCAACATGACCAGAAGTCTATCCAACTATTACATCCTAATCTTTGAGATTCATAATTTAACACTTATACTTGACAAGCACATGCAATAACTTAACATAACATACATAAAAGAAAGGATAGAAAAGAAAATCCTAGACTACCCAAAAATCTCACACTCATCTACTATTCAATTATATGGCTCAGTTTATAGATTACTACCTCAAAATTCATTACTCTGATGCAAAAAATTCTGTCACAGTCCAACTCAATGCAACTTGTCATATTGAGGCAAGTTACTTAGTGTTGAGATCATAAGAGATAAATTATTACCAAAGATGTATTTCGAATGAGCTTTATTTACTCACTCTTCTTCAATTTTCATAAATGCAAAGCCACTAAATTTATAAAATAAAAATACTTAAAATTTATTTAGATCAAATCAATATAAAACAAAAAAAGTACATATAACAAATCATGGTTTAATCTCTCTATCATCAAAAAATAAACATCGCCATGACTATAAAAAATAAATATATAAGATATTGACATACTTAATATCAAGCTCTCACCTGACAAAAAAGTCTCCACTCAATCTGAGCATTATTTTTTTCCTGAAACAACACATGCGAGTAAAGCAAGAATGAACAACCATAGCTCAGTAGGTTACTCAAAATTTGCTACATGTTTTCAATATTTAAGAAAAAATAATACACATGTATTTAAAAAACATAAATTGAACATGGTAAAACATCATGTATACTTTCTATTATAGTGTCAATACAAGATATTGTAACTACAGCAAGCATGAGTCAGTAACAGTATAAGCAACATAATATTACAAGTGCACGAAAATAACATGATTTTTTTTTTACTTATTTAAATTATTTTAATATTTTTCCTTCGCTCCTTATACCTTGAATTCTACTTATTCATATCTCTCCTATGTCACTTGTAACTTCACTTTCACTTATATTGCCACTTCTTCACATCTATTTAGGCGTATCAAACACACAATTTGATGATTGTATAAGCGCAAAGCCCCTTATAACTCAACTTCATTGAACAGAACAAACAATTATCCAACCAAAACCACCTGCAACTCTCCACTTTTTATTTTTTTTGACATATATTTATGATACAGAAGTATGTAGTAGCAAACAATTTGGACATATCTAATTTAATACCATGTTATAAAAAGTGATACATATCAGTAGATATAAGTAATAATGTAAATTGTGGATGATATAAATATACACGTATCAATGAAAAAAATTTGTAAAAGTACTTATATTAAACATTCAAAATACTATTATTAAGTATTTCTTGTTATACAATAAATTTATTAGATTTAACACATGTACTAAAAGATACAAAATATTGAACAACACAAAATACTCTGCGAAAAATCAATATTTTTATATCGATATGTCCAACACAATCTAATTTACAACACATAAAAAGTTATGCAACAAAAAGTTCGTAAATCAGTGTAGATCTAAGTTTCTATGAAATTTCAGCCAAAAAAACCAAAACTTTACAAAACACCAATCAAATTTAAATCTAGATTAGGTTAACAGTAGTCTATCTAGAGCTAGATAACCTTTCAACGAGCCCGTTGGATGAAATCGATTCTATGACCCTCAAAACAAACTTTTTCTCTCTAAAATTTTACCCCCTCTCTAAGTAAGTCACGATTTAGAGAAAGTGAGATGTAATAATGCATATAACGATATCCTGTAAGTGGTTTGGGATATTTATGTTTAATTATTCATATAATATTTTTTTTTAATAAAGGATATAAATGAAACTTTTGAATTTTTATATTTTTATATGCATAAACAATATACATAAGTTTATTTACATCTTGAAATATATTAAATATAAAATTGTCAAAAAATAGTCAATAAATAGAAAAACAGGTCAAAAACACATTGGTAAAAAATGTATGCAAAACCGATACCAGATTGCTCTAGAAAACCCTCTTATATAAGAATCTATCCTTAAGAAAGAAAAACCCAACAAGAAATCTTAATATTTCTTTCTCATGGTACTCATAGAAATAAGTAAAATTAAGCTTAAAATATTATGAAATTGCTCTAAAAATAGGTGAAAACATTTTATAAATCATATATAAAATAAAATTACTAAAAATCCATGAATAAATTGATCATTAAATTAGTTTAAAAAACTACAAGAAAATCAATAAACACTAACTAAACATGCTAGGCTTAACAAATCCAAAAATTAAATCTCAATAGTTGCACTAGTATATTACAGTACAATCATTATAATTCAAATAATTTAAGAACTTCTATAAATTTGATGTAATGGTTGTAATAATATATATCGGACTAATAATTGTTTTGAAGTTAAGAAATTTTAGTTTAATTATTAATATTTACATTAACTTGGAGTACTTAGGAACAACTATAATGTTTGATTTTTTGAACCCACATATCTGGGATATCATATATGGAAACTATCACATTAATTTTTTTTTTCTTCACAAAATCAATTTGTATCTAGCACTATCTATATATATATATATATATATATATATATATATAAAGTTATCCATCCAATTTATAATAAAATAAAATAGAAGAAATNATATCATTAATGAAAAGCGTTACGAAGAAACTAATCTAATGTAGGGGATTTTAAGGTTAACACCTACCAAAAAACATGAAAGCATAGGGAGAGGCTCTTTGTTGATAACCACATCATTAGTAATTTTTTGCAAGCCAATTGACAGGCCTATTCCCTTCCCTAAAAATGAACAAAAACTTGACATGGAGAAGGCAGATCAAGGAGGAGATTCTCTGCAGCCAGTGAGTAACATGCCAAGGGGTAATTTCAGTTTTAAGAAGTTAGTAGTTTGGGAATCTGATTCAATTTGAACATGTGTGAGAGGAACTAGGAGAGAGAGCTTCAAAGCCCAATAGATTGCAATGGTTTAAGCTTTCACAACATCCCTAGCAGTTATAAGGGACTGAAAAAATAGTAAGTTGTGACTTGTGCTGTCCCTGAGAACCCAACCAATACCAGCATGGTTGGCATAGTAACTTCCATCTATATTGAATTTGACCCAAGGAGGTGGAGGTCTCTTCCAGTGTACATGGATGGCCTTAGAGTGATTAGAGTAGATAGGAGGAGCAATATCAATGCAGATATTGGGGAATTTCTTCAGCAATATGAGTCTATGGATGAAAGCAAGACAGTGGCTAGCAACCTTCATAGGAGACAAATGGAATTCATCAAACTTTGCATTATTCCTAGCCATCCAGATAGACCAAGCCACTGTACCAGGTATGACATGTAGCTTGACCTCCTGCCACTCAAACCACCAAGTCGAGAAGTTCTGCCAGCTGAGGAGAAGGGTGGAAATGAAAAAGTTACTCACCTTATTTTGCCAAACACTTCTGGAATAGGGGCAGTCAAAGAACACATGTTCCAGGGATTCCTCTTCTGATTTACAAAACAAGCAGTATGAAGGTCCCCTCAAGCCTTTAAGTTTGAGTATATCATCATTGGGTAGAAGCTTCATAAACATTCTCCAACAGAAAAATGACATGTAAGGTCTTAAGAACTTGTTCCATATAGATCTGCTCCATTTATGACAAGGCAACTGAAAGATGTGTTGACAAATGGAAGAGGTAAGACTAGTAGTAGCACATTCAGAAGATCCTTATTGTATTTGTCAAAAGTTATGTGACTAATGGATTGCACTTTGTCCAAGGATAGAAGGTTTGAAAGGATACTCACTCCAACTGCTATCCTCCCAACAGTCAGCTACCTTGAGCTGGAGATTGGATTGTGGAAGAGCTGCCGAAAAAAATCTTTCCATCTTTGGCCCAATTATCAAGCCAGAAGTTGATTTGTCACTCCCTCAGTTCCCAGAAGGATAAATCCTCAGCTTTCTCCCAAACATTTAACATATTGACAAAAATTTTGGAGTCACCAAGTTTCCTATTTACAAGGGAGGGGTGACTGCCTTTGCAGTATTTACCAAGCTGGAATGCAGAATCCTATTGCATGAATCTGATCTATAGTTTAAAAAAGTTAACAGTGCTCAAGTGTTGTAGCCCTCTAAATTCCAGTCCTATTGCATTAGTAGGTTTGCAAGTTTTCTACCAGCTAGTCCAATGCATCTACTTCCTTTGCCTACCCAGAGAAATCTATTGAAGCTTCTTTCCAAGAGTGTTTGGGTATACTTGGCCGTAGTGGTGGTTTGCATGAGGTAAGATGGGAAGCTAGTAAGTATGTACTTAAGGAGTGTGATCCGGGCCCCATTTGATAAAAAAGGAATTTGTCGAGTAGGACAATTATTGATTAATCTTTTCAAGAATGGCTCCATATTGAGTTTGCTTAATTCTTGTCGGCGTTATTTTTGGTTGGATGGAGTTGCCCGTAAGAAGCTGTCGGTCACCGGAATCAAAATCTTCTCGTTTGCTTCGGAATGACGTTTTAATTTGCATATATATTTAGTTTTAGAAAAATATGAAATCAAACTGACCCCATATTTTTCACAGTTTAAATGAAAGAGCGTTGTATCTCAAATCCTGTATCTATCTCGAAGGATAAACACAAGACTTGAGGACGAGGCTCGATCAAATAAACTAAGGAATATATGACATTCGTTTGGTCTACGAGACCTTTATATTTGCCGACAAGTTCCCCTATTTAATATAAAGAATTAAATAGGGTTTATATTAACTTCAGACATGCTTCCTATAAGGGCAAGCTCCTATAGTTAATTACATTTTAAATGACCAAAGTTACCTAAGAAGACCCTCTATAAAGTTTCAAAGTGTAGGACTTTTCAATGAGATCGAGCGTAGAGGTGTGAAAGGGGATTGGTTCAAATTTGGAACATTTTGTTGTAGAGTCCAAAGAAGGAAAAACTACGAGATTTAATAGATCCAGAGGAGAACCTCGGTGACTTCCCAAGCTATACTAATGTTTGGCTTCAGTTTTGAGGAGAAATGTTTAGGTGTTTCATCCTGCCAATTTTACTTGTTAGGGCTGACATTCGTGTGAAACGATTACACAAATAGCCTGGAAGATATGAGGATTTAGGTCGTGACAAACGATAAACTTAGAATCCTAAGACGAGTGAGGGCTTATATTGTATAGCAGGGCTATACAAAAGGCCTAAAGATAATGTGAGGATTTACGTTGCATAAGCAAGCAACCTCAAAGTCCTATGTCTTTGTTGTTTATATCTAAGGAAGGAGGATTGGTTTAGTTGGGGAAGACAGGTTGTGTTGTTGAAGATGGTCGTGCTGCCCACCATGCTAGCTCCAAGCTCCTTGCCGTGACGAGTTTGAGTTTTCTAGTGTGTCAAGTTATGATGTCAAATCAGATGACCCTATGGTCGTAGTTCTTTAAATTTTATGGGGGCATATTAAAGTTGATTAAAGCGACACCGGTTAGGATCTTACGGTTCCCTCATTCCGGTACCACTATTTTCTATCTGATTCACTTAGTCCAAATGAATTTACTAAACTCAACTTAATGAGTTCCATAATTTCATTTAGATCTTGGGAAGCCTCGTTAGCAACCGTAGGTTACCTCCTCCGAGGGGTTCCCGATCTTCCAATAAGGACATTTTAATTTAGCGGAAAACCTCGTTAGCAACCGTAGGTTACCTCCTCCGAGGGTTCCCGATCTTCCAATAGAGAATATTTATCGTAGGTTACCTCCTCCGAAGGTTCCCGATCTTCCAATAGAGACGTTTTAATTTAGTTGAAGTGTATTTTTTTTTGTGAGAGGGTTCCCGATCTTCCAATAGAGATGGCCTCGTTAGCAACCGTAGGTTACCTCCTCCGAGGGGTTCCCGATTTTCCAATAGAGACAATATTTATCGTAGGTTACCTCCTCCGAAGGTTCCCGATCTTCCAATAGAGACGTTTTAATTTAGTTGAAGTGTATTTTTTGTGATAATTCCCGATCTTCCAATAGAGACATTTTAATTTAGTTGAAGTTGTATTTTTTGGTGATGAATTCCCGATCATTCGATAGAAAAGTCTTAATTTAATTGAAGTTGTAGTTTTTTGTGATGTTTGTGATTAAATTTTTAGTTGTTTTATATTTCGAATGTTGTGATAGTGAATTTTGTCTTGGTTGATTTTAATTTTAATTTTAGTTTTGGTTTTGTGGTTATCTTGATAGTTTTAGTTTTCATGCAGGGTGGCGTCGTTGTTTAGCATGCAGGTTTCTGTTAACATCAAAAGTACAGTATGAAAGTACAAGCAAGACGGCGCTGTAAACTGTTAAAGTGTACCTGGTGAGTCTTCTTGTTCCATCACCTGAATCTCAAAATGCATGTCAGGGCATTTTATATGAAGTAGGAAAGTAAGGTTTTGTTGACCTACCTTGCCCTAGGTCATATCTTGATGTGTCCTTAGAATTTTAATTAAGGATGATGTTGCCAATCAAAATATATTAAGTTTAGTAGATCTCTGGGGTATCCATCAGATCTAGAGAAAGAAGCAGGTCCGTGCTACTTTCTCGCTGCCTCGTGGAAAATCCCGAGTTCTTTTAAACTTATTATGTTGCTTAATAATTCATCCTTTAAATACCTTTAGTGCTCAGTGAGCATTGATGTCTCAATTATCCCTAAGAATAGGATGATTATCACTCATAATTAAATTTTGAAAATTATGTGGGTGAGGACCCTTAAAAAGGCAAGTTAGTGTTATTGGGACACTTAGCCAAATTTTTGTCCTAATTGGGCTTGTAGTTTTTGAAAGATATTTTAATTTTAAATATTGTTTACTTTTCTAATCCTCATTTAAATGAAACTTGATTTAGCCTAAGTCACTACTAAGCCCTTAACTTAGGTGAGTGTCTTAATTAGGTTTGAAAAGATTAAGCTTTAGGTGGTCATAATTCATGATTTTTAGGTGAGTGTCTTAATTAATTTTGAAAAGATTAAGCTTTAGGTGGTCATAATTCATGATTTCAGGTGAGTGTCTTAATTAGTTTTGAAAAGATTAAGCTTTAGGTGGTCATAATTCAAGATTTGAATATTATTTAAATGAAACTTGATTTAGCCTAAGTCACTACTAAGCCCTTAAGACCTAGGTGAGTGAAATCCTTGTTTAAATGAAACTTGATTTAGCCTAAGTCACTACTAAGCCCTTAAGACCTAGGTGAGTGTCTTAAAAGGTGAAGCTTTAGGTGGTCATAGATCATGATTTAAATTTTATTTGAAAATCAAATAGGGGTATTAAATTAATTAATTATCGACCTCAAAAGTCATACCCCAAAGTCCTGGGTTCATTTTATTTTAATAAACTTCCAAATTTTAATAAAATAGAAGTTTATTAACCTATCTTTTCAATTAGGAAAGTGAGATTGGTTTCTACCAATTAACCCATTGTGTTTCAAACATCCAAATTAAGACCAGAGGTTGCCCATTTCCCAACTTGAATTAAGCCTAAGTGTTAATTAAGGCTAAATTTCCAAAATTACATATTTGCCCCTAAGGCTCTAACACTTCATAATTTATCAAATTCAATTCAAATGACTTTGAAATAACCTCATTCATGGGTCAGTTAAGACATCATAGGAGAAAATATGATTTTTCAAAATTTAATTTAATTTATATAATTATTTTTATGTAAAAATAAGAATTTTCAAAAAAAAATCCTAACTTGACCAAGATAAATCCTAATCCCTTGAAATTTTTACTGAAAGTAAATCTAGACTAGAAAAGCCTTTGGAAAAAAATTCATGATTTTTGGAATTTTATTTGAATTTTCAGAATTTTTTTAATTATGGGGTATTTATTAAAGATAAATTATTTTAATGGGGAAAATTAAGTTTTATATTTTTGAAAAATCTTCCTAAGGTCAGAGAACTCAAAAGAGATGATTTTATATTTTTTTGAGTTTTATTTGATTTATTGGAATTATTCTTATTGAAAACCCATTTTTGTCTTTAAAAATTATTTTTAAGCTTTAAAATTCAGTATCTTTATTTAGAAAATCACAAAAAATATTCTAATTATTTCTAAGTGCTTAGGAAGCAATTTATAATATTTTTATGAATTTTATTATTTTTGTGATTTTTATGGATTTTTAATTATTTGAATATTTAAAATAGGTTAAAAATCAAGTTTTTATTTTAAACTCTATTTTATTTTTAGAAATTACCCTTGATCACAAAAAACTTAAAAAACCAAGTTTTATAAATTTTTTTAGTTATATTTTGATTTTTAAAAATCATTTAAGTGTCAAAAATGCTATTTATCTTTAAAAATCAACTTTAGTTACAAAATGAACTCAAAATACTTTAGAATTTTTATAGTGAGTTCTATGGATCCCAAATAGCAGTGGAGATGAAAAATCAAGTCATTTTGTTATTTATATTTTTCAAAATTAAATATCTTAGTGATTTAGGGTTTGTGAAGATTAGGTGTATTTCAAATTACTTGGCTCATGAGAAATTTTCCTAAAGGCTTCCTAGTCATTATGAACCTTCCAAAATTCTCTTGGATTTTTATAAGTAACATGCTAATTTTCATGATTAATTTAAGAAAATAATGCATATAAACTTGAAAAATATGATTCTCTGTCTAGGGACCTCCTCTACTTTAGAAAAATCAGGAAATGTTCATTTTAACAAAGGCAACAACATGCCAAAATTTCAAGCCATGGTGATATTACTACATGCATGGAGAATCAAAAATTCCAAATAAGTATTTAATTAATTAAAAATAAAAAATATGTATCACATTAACTTAAAATTATTTCCACATTATTTTCCTTTATTCACTGAGCAAGAGGGTATTTTTATTTCATTTTTGTGATTTTTTTACACCAAGATATGAATTTTTGAAGTTAGGGATCATTTTCTGAATTAATTAAATCCATATTTACCTATTTAAACGTGTGGCGCCACCTCAACATACGACGGCTTCGAAGCTCCACCCGTCCACCTCAGCGCTGATTCAGCCAGCGGTTTATGTTCCTAAGCGCTGTACGGCTTAATCTCGACCGTCCATCCGATACACGCACGATCGAACGGCGCTCCGTCATCGTCCTTGATAGCCTAACCCAAGAACTGTCAATCTTTTAGCCTTAAGATCTCTCTCATTAATTATCCAAATTAGATAATTTTTTTTTAAAAATGCTCGTCTAGACTAGAGGAACATATCCATACGGTTATGATGCCATGAAAACAACTCAAAACAAATTGAGAGTTCAAATAGGCTCGGGAATAAGAAAAGTTTTATACCTTGGCTCTGAGAAGTGAAGCTTCAATCAGAGGCTGTTGGCATGTTTGTTGGGGTCCAAAGTGGCTAGGGATTGAGCCTCTGGTCTTGGTGTAAGGCCTAGGTCTGATTTTGATACAACCCAACTTTAGGTGTTGGTCTAGAGCTATTATAGACGCTATTTTAGAGGGGGATTTTATGGGACTTTGTCTTTTTTCTTGGTTGTGAAGGTATGGGCACAAGTAATTGAAGTTTGGTGGACTGTGGAAGTATAATGAGCTATGTCCTGGTTTTTTACAGTGGTTTGAGCTCAAAATTGAGCTTCCACAGTTGAATTCAGTGGGCAAAGAGGATTGGATTGCACTGAGGGGATCTTAGAGAAGCTGAGTGAGAAGTTTGGGGGGCTCTCTTTAAAAAATTTTCAGCACTACCTCCATGGCCGTGGAGGTGAGTTTTTATAAAAATGGTCAAGGGGTGGCTCTCAAGGCAAATATTTGGGTGCATTGTGGTGCTTAGGTGGAGGGCAGAGGAGCTCTACAATTTGATTTGGCTGAGCTTGCCTCTAGGTTTGATTTGGCTGAAGTTCCATGGGGGTGGCTCTTGATTTTGAGCTTCTCCAATGACTAGGCCGGCCGACCATGGCAGGGGGAGGTGGCTAGGTGCTCAGGGCATCCAGGGGAATCTGTCAAAGCAACTTAATGCAATGGGGTTTAGTTTTGGTAAGGGTATCATAAGCATGTGCATTTTTGGAAATAAAATCCTTTAATTTGAGGGACTTTTGATCCATGGCTTAGTTTATATGGTTAGATGGGTTTTGTATTAGTCTTAGGCTATATCCAATGGCTGAGGTGGAGTTAATTTGATGACTTTGGCGTAGTTAGGCCATCTTTAATGCATAGGTTCAATGTGGGTTCAAGTGATCAAATATTGGGTTTGGGCTAGGCTATCCATGTCAATTGGCCTAATTGATTGATTGAAATTGTGTATATGATTGTTATGAAGATTTTTGGTGAAGGGTTGAAGTGATTTTGAGTTCAATTGGTAAGTTAATTTGAGGGATTTTTGAATTTGGTCAATTTGGGTACGTTGGGCTAGACATAGATCTAGATTGGGCTATCCTTGGGCTAAGTCTAAATTTAATGGTTTAAATGATCAAGGGATATTTTGTGAATATTTTTCATGAAGGGATAGAGTGGAAATTTTTGGGTTAAGGCCCTCAATTTGGTGAGATTTTAAGACAAGGCCAATTTTGTGCAAATTTGGGTCTTTTGGACTTAGGTTGAAATCAAATGAAATTGAGGTCTCACCAAGGCCAATTGAATATCAATCTTGATGTGTTGGGATGTTATGAATGTTTTTCAACACAAATTGTGGCCAATTGAGTGGACTATAGGTTCAATTTGGTGGAACCCTGCATGGGGGCCAAAATTGGGTTTTCGGTTTAGCTCAAAATTTGGCTCAAATCATGGACCAATTGAGCTAGGATTTGGTCTAAATTTGTCAGTTTAGAATTGAAATTAGGGTAAATTGAGACTAATTGGATAGACATTTGAGCTGATTTGGGGAAAATATGTGCCTTTAAAGGGCAATTTGGGGGTTTTGATCAAAGATGGCCAAATTGGCCAAATTGGGTCATGTGATAGTTGAGAAAAGTAAAATTAGGAATATTTGGGAGGTTTTTGAAATTTTTGGGATTTTTTAGAATTTTTAGAATTTTGGGGTAAGGAGCGGTATTTTGGTAATTTGGCCAATTTTGGTGATTTTTGGTAGTTTGGGTGTTTTCAAGGTGTTTAAAATGATTTTTGAACCAAGGTGGGTATTTTAGGTAGATTTGGAAATTTTGGCCAAATTTGGGATTCCAAAGGTATCAAGGTAATTTGGGGGAATTTAGGGGTAAAATGATAGGTTGGGTATCTTGGTAGAGTTAGAGTGTCGACCACCCTCAATAAGCCATGAACCAATGAAAACCACATTTTGGGTCCTCTATGTAGTGGTCTTAGCCAAATCCTAGCCTAGGGCCAGCGGGTTTAGGGGACCACCTACAGGAGTCTCCCAAAAGTATTAAGGGATCAAAGCCTAAAAGCTTAAGTTTAGGATAGTGTGTGATTGTGAGTGAAAGTATGTACCTTAAGCCCTAGACCAACACCCAGGGTCAACCCTAAGGTTCAATAGTCCTAAGGGTGACTCATCTTGAGTTCCCCCATAATAACCCAACCTACTAAGTGCTAGATGTTAGGACCAATATGTGGAACTTCAAGCTGAGTAGAGAAGAGTTTGGAATTTCTAATTGTGAGAGTTCCTTTTTTAGTTTTCTAAGACTATTCAGTAGGAAAGTCCTATGGCTAGACCTTAGGTTACTAAAGAGGAAAAACTACATCTCAACCAAAAGTGAGGTCAACAAATGGACCCTCAATAGGTGGGGTGGGCTGGGCAAGCACACCGCACGTATTGGCTTGACCGACGAGATCAACAAAACCAATACAAACTCCTAAGTCGACAGACATAGAAAGGAGTGTAGAGGTGTGTGTGATTTGTTTCTGCTGGGGATTTAGCATGTGCTCGTCTGATTGAAATCAAGGAGTAGGGACTCTTGCTGGGGATCGGAGAGTGAATTTTGAGTTATAAAATTTCAGGTATTTATAAAGGATGGGAGTCACTATATAAGTGCTGACCCCGAGGTGGATTTGAAATTTGGGTATCAATCCCAAAATAAGAATCAGATGACATAATCCATTTAAGGTGGTCTTAAAACTGATTTCAAAAGATGAGAATAGGATTGTGTGGGAGGACTGAATCGAGATGGAAAACATAGAGGCTCACATCTGACTCCAAAGGGTAACAACAGTGTAGAAGATGGTGACCGTTAAGGATATGTCTCCAGAAAGAAAGGGCTATACCAGTTCAAGTTACCAATGGGAGTTATATTCGAACTGACATATGATAAGGAGAATATATATGTCACGTTAGGAAGGAAAGCGCTAGGACTCACATCCAACCCATGTGATGACGAAGAAATATATGCTACATTGAGGAGGAAAGCACTAGGACTCACATCCAACTCGAGAGTTAACAAGAAAGTATGTGTGTGACGTTAGGAAGGAAAGCACTAGGACTCACATCCAACCCAAGCGGTGACAAGGAAATATATGTGTTACATTGAGGAGAAAAGTACTAAGACTCATATCTAACTCAATAGATAACAAGAAAATATATGTGCGTCACATTAGGAAGGAAAGCACTAGGACAAACATCCAACCCAAGCGGTGAGAAGAGAATACATGTGCTACATTGAGAAGGAAAGCACTAGGACTCATATCGAACTCAATATGTAACAAGAAAATATGTGTGTGTCATGTTAGGAAGGAAAGCGCTAGGACTCACATCCAACCCAAGCAGTGACAAAAGAATATATGTGCTACATTGAGAAGAAAAGCACTAGGACTCATATCTAACTTAATAGGTAACAAGAAAATATGTGTGTGTCAGGTTAGGAAGGAAAGTGCTAAGACTAACATCCAACCCAAGCGGTGATAAGAGAATATATGTGCTACATTGAGAAGGAAAGCACTAGGACTCACATCTAGCTCAATAGGTAATAAGAAAATATTTGTGTGTCACGTTAGGAAGGAAAGCGCTAGGACTTACATCCAACCCAAGCGTTGACAAGAGAATATATGTGCGACATTGAGAAGGAAAGCACTAGGAATCATATCCAACTCAATAGGTAATAAGAAAATATGTGTGTGTCACGTTAGGAAGGAAAGCGCTAGGACTCACATCCAACCCAAGCGGTGACAAGAGAATATATGTGTAACGTTGAGAAGGAAAGCACTAAGACTCATATCCAACTCAATAGGTAACAAAAAGGTATGTGTGTCCTTATGCAGAAAATATGCAGATTCACACATGTGAATTTGTGGGAAATATGTGAATAGAACATATGAAGGAATTAGAAGCCTTAACATCTACTGAAAGGGGCCTCATACTAATCTTCAGATAATTTGAAATTTGAAGGAATCGGAAGCCTTAATATCCATTGAAGGGGGCCTCACACCAATCCTCATATAATTTGAAAGTTTAAGGAATCAGAAGTCTTAATATCCATTAAAGGGGGCCTCACACCGATCTTTGGATAATTTGAAATTTGAAGGAATCAGAAGCCTTAATATCCATTGAAGGGGGCCTCACACCGATCTTCAGATATGGGGAGTCAAAATTTGGATATTGACCCCAAAATTCATATGAAAACATTGTAGAGAGTTTGTGATGTTGAATTTGAAGAAATGTGTCATGTGAAAAGGTTGATTTTGTTGAAGAAGATTTGTTAAGTTTTGTGGGGTTTTGTGCAGAATATGAAATTTTGCGGGGATGTAAAGAAAGTTAATGCAGATAAAGATGGTTGTGTTGCGCGCACAAAGAGTAAGAAATCCCGAAGACAAGAGAATCCACTCAACAGAATCATTTTCTTTTTTCGTTGTTTTTATCACATTTAAGATTTCAAAATATGTCTTTAAAATTTTAATTTTAATTTGTTGATTTTAAAAAGAAATTATTTTTTGTTGTTATTCATTTGTGATTATTTTTATTTAAATTTTATTTATTGTTAAAGATTTGTTGTTTCGTTCTTCGTTTATTGAAATTCTGAACCAACACATAGTTTGTGGCTCCATCTATCGCACAAAAAGACAACTGACAAAAAGGCACATTTCTAAGAGAAATTTCCATTAATCTGCTTCAATAAAGATTTCACAGATCAAACATAGGCTAATACCAAAAAAGGTACAATATATAGTCCATGTTGAAGTACATCCAGAAAATCTCATGTCATGAATATATTGTAGGCTGAATATATCAGACACATATCATGTTGCTTAAAAAAGTGAACCCTCTGACCCTTTGTACCAGGTACTACGAGCTCATGATCAAGCAGGCCCTTATAAGCAATGCTCTAAGACAAGAGTTCCCTTTGCATGTACTTAGAGGTACAACCCTCTCATAGCTCATATGGCAGTAGCTCTTCCAGTTTTAGGTCTGGCTGGAATCCATGTGTTAATTTGCTGTCGTCCATCTTATAGAAGGTCACAGACACCCTACTGTGTCGTACCCCTGAAATGCAATGTTTGGCGACATCTGCACCGTTATCTTTAAGAACGATCACTGAGCCAACTGGTAGGGGAATCTCCACAGAGCCTCTTAACTCACTAGGGCCAATGATGTCGATTTCTTTCCCAAATAAAATGTTACTCTTGCTTAGAAATGGGACCGTGCAGAAGGGTCTTACAAAATCATGATGATCAATGAGAGAAGGTATGCAGTCTCCCTCATCATATATGTTGATAATACAACTATTTGGAATGTAGCTAGCAGACAGAATACTCCATTTGACCATTCTTTTGATCATCCATTTTATCATTGGCGGTAGCAGATCTACTTGATCGTGTCTGAGGATCCCAGACAGATTCCCTTCTCTATCATTTGTGAAGTTGTAGCAGAAGCCACATTGGATAGTAACATTCCAGTAGACCCTATCCAATGATAAAGTAGTAACATTCCTTCCTCTTCCTTGAGACATTGGAGAGTAGTTCTTGCCTTTCTGCTTCAAATGGAATACTTAGGGGGGTAGTTCGACAGCTCTTGAATGAGGTCAGTTTCTGAATTGGACCCTAGGGGGGTAGTTCGACAGCTCATGTGGTGACTCTGGGGGTTGGAATTGTTAACTTTGCTGAAAGGAGCCAAGACTGGTGCCCCTAACTCAATAAAAGTTTAAACATGAATTAGTTGTGTCTGCTCCACAAAATATCTTCCCTGGGATCCCAGACCACCACACCAGTCCTCAAAGGTTCCAGCTGAACCTATTTCTCAGCAGCACCTATGCTTGAATTCACACTTAGATCTCCCTTGTTGTTTTTGTTCCCTCCCCTTAGAGGTTCAAGCTTAGGATGGATTCTATAACAATGGTCCATGGAATGTCCAAGCATACTACAGTGAGTACAGTAGTATGGGTGGCAATGTGATATCAATGTGTGGTAGCTAATTAACATCATGGAATGTTCCATTATGATTGGTTGTCAATAACAATCATGTGCAGTACCTAGCCAATTTTCATCAATGTGTGGCAATGTGATATCCCTTTCAAGTAAGATCCTGGCAACAGATGGCCTTGATAGATTGAAGTTTGACATATTAAGTTTCATTGGCCTACCCAATATGGCTCCAATGGATAACATAACTCTATGGTTAAAGAAATGTAATTTCTGATTGGGAAGTTTAAACCAGATTTGGACTATACACACACACACACACACACACACACACACACACACACACACACACACACATATATATATATAANCACACACACACACACACACACACACACAAACATACATATATAAATACATGCATATAGAAAATATGCCTGAATCTTGAAGATATCTCACGTCCGGCAAAAAAAGTGATATGGGAACCATTAAAGATAACCTGGGTTCGCACGCTTAGGCAGTCGGCTCCTGTGTACCGATAGGATGGTACTTCCCAGACAGAATAAGAGTTGATTATCTCAAAAAGACTCAACCTAATTAGACTCATGTGGATAAGCACTACACCCTCATTCTATTCTGGTCATACCGGGTACGCGGGGCAAACTATCTTGTTTCAGAGCTATTGGTAATGGTCCTGAGCAAGTGGTCATCCGGTCTAACAACCATCCGTTCCAATGGTTGCCCGACCAAATTATGTCTGGATGAGATCACCTGATCTAATGTTTGTTTCTAAAATGACAACTTGACCCAACAACTACTTATCCTAACTATGCTCGACCAAGATGACCCGACGTAATGGTGATTGAGCAAAATGACCGCACGACATAATTACTAACTGACCTCTTTCGACCAGACATCTATGGGAACCTGAGCCACATTTATGCATCAACTAAAATAGCCCCACTATATTTATATATACTTGGAGTATAATATTTAAATATGCATCCCTCACTCGCATAAATAGGGATCCATATTATGATTAAAGATTACTCAATTTTACTGCTCACTATTCAGCTCTCTGCTCTCTTTTTGATTTTGGTGTGTTCTTTTCCTTAGGCATATCTCTTGGAAAAATTGCGACACAGCATACTAAGAGATGTCGTCAGTGTGAAGCCAAGTCATCAACATGAAGAGGAGCGTGGAGATCACTAACAGAAGAGGTTGGCCAGAGAGCAGTACCCAATGTAGAACCAACACTATAGGACATAAAGAAATGTTTGTAGCAAGTGATTTGAGAGATGATATCATAACATAGATCATGGACTATGTGTTGGATTAAATCGTAGAGGTCCTGAGAGCCTTTGTGATCTTGGTAGAAGGTCAGGCTTCCCAAGGGCTAAATCAGTCTTAGGAACCCATGCCTGTGCATAATGGTTTGAGTTTGAGCAACTGTCCAGAGGGGGACGATGACTCACAAAACAAAGATAATGCGACTAAAAAGGAAGTTATTAGGGTGCACTGAGGCATCACATCAATTGGAGAACCGTTACTCCCTCCACATCACCAAACCATCACCATAGCAGAGGTGAGAAATGCTGATCATAATGTCAACCGTGGGAGGCTCGTGTCACCACCGTCACTAACAATTCTCTCGTGTCAAATGTCGATGTCAGATTTCTTTATTGTCAAAGAGTCACCACCCTGTTTATCTATTTTATCATCCTATTCTCCAAGTAACTCATTCTTTTAAATCATGTAAAGGATTCTCAGATGTTAAGAAACTTGGAGGGAGAAGGAAAACGACTAATAAAAATCGGAAACAGTACAAAACAAAAATTTTGGGAAAATTTTTATTGTGGTAATCATTATAGAGAAAATTATTTATCATATGAAGAAAATCACGTGAAAAACTTCATAACCAGAGATATAGGTACATTACTTATTCTGAGTTCTTCATTCTCCTATAGGAGCAAGCTCCTATAGCTAATTACATCTTAGAAAGTCAAGCCTGTCTAAGAAAACATCTGATGATCATTAATACTCGTTCTTCTAAGAAATTTAATATCAAGATCAAGGAAAACAACATCAATTTTTAAACCTAGGGTAATAGGTATATAAAAATCTGATTCTACCCTATATGTTTTATTTTACCATTTTGTTTTTGTCGGTTTGTTTTTTTTTTGTTTTTGTCATAAGTCATTTGTTTTGTTTTTGTTTTGTTATTGTTACATTATGATTTTATCATTTCTTTTTGTTGCCATGTTACTTTGAGGTTTTGTTGTCGTTGTTTTGTTTTTTTGAGGTTTTGATGTTGTTATCTTGTTGTTTTGTTGTTTTAAGGTTCACCTTTTTCACTTCAAAATGTCGTCCTGCAAAATAGAATTAGTATACCCTCATAACATGTAAAGTAAATCTAAAGCATAATTTTTTTCATGTCTTCAATAAACCTACAAAATAGAGCATGATTAGCATGAAATCATGTTTAAATTTGGCAATTTAATTGGTTGAATAATATTTAACCTACTCAGTTAAGATGTTTATGGCTCCATCGTCTTGGGGTCGTAAAGTATTCAAATCTACTTATTCTGAAAGGTGTTCAAACCCGGACTGGAAGACTCTTGTTAGCAACCATAGATTGTGTCGTCCAAGAAATCTTCATAGATTCAAACACTAGTGTTCAAGTTGCATTTGGTGATTTATGTCATTAGGGTTAAATTTAAGCTTTAATGTCTTTTTAGATTTTAGGGGTTAGAAAATTTATGTTATTTACGATTTATTAACCGATTGAATTTCATCAATTTATTGTTTATTTTTGTTTAGAATGACCCAATTAGGATCCCATGGTTCCATCGTCTCGGGTCATTATGGTTGTGGTTTGATTAGCCACAAGGGGCTTGAAGATATTTTGTTAGCGATTATGGGTTACCTCCTCCAAAATATCTTCTCAAACAAAGTTATATTTTTAGGTTCAAGTTTAAGTTTTAATGCTTTTAAAAGTGAATTTTATGTCATTTGTGTTTATGTTGATGGGTGGATGAGTTGAATCTGTATGTCAGTGAGTTGGATCATTCATTTTTAATTGATGATGTCATTTGTTTTAGGTCTGATGTCGATTTTAATTAATGCTTGTTAGACTAGACCTACGGTTTAGGTTGAATGACATTAGGACCTAAGGATTGAGAAGGTTTATGTTCAATTTATATGGAACCTAGGGTATGAAATGGTTTAGGTTCAATGTAGGTAGAACCTAAAGTTAACGATGGTTTAAGTCTAATGTAGATGATCCTGACTTTCTATATAGAAGTAAAATGTGATGTATGTGATTATATGCTTAATTTTCTTAATAATTATTCTTAATTTGCAAAAAATTCAAAAACTTGATCCAAAGCAAAGGCTAAGTAAGTTTTGCACTATGAAACAAATAAGAATACAATTAAGTTATTTAAATATGAGATACTACACAAGTATATGTATTGTTATCAAGTAATATAGGACTTTTTGATTAAGCCCCAAATATCAAACCCACAGGGAGACTAACAATATGCTCTTTAAGAAACTAGAAAGTTTAGATGAAAAAAAACCTACTTCACAAAATATTCTTACTTAAAGTTAAGAGGCTATAATAGGAATGAAAAATTGATTCATTTTGTAATTTTTTATTTATGAAATTAAAGTAAGCGACTAATTAACTTAACTTAATTTCCGCAAGATGAAGGCTATATAAATAAATTTTTTTTTCTTTACCTTGAATCAGTAATAAGTATAAAAATTCAGTTGTGGAAGTATGCTAAATGTGTTGTGCCGAATAGGAGTAATAATATACTTTACCCTTACTAGAGATGCTATAAAAAAATTGGTTAATCTATAGTTTGAATAATCTTGAAAACCAGTTAGGTATGGGAGATACTAGCTCTCACTATAGAGTTCTCTCTTCTCCCTCTACCTGGGGGCTAACATCTAATATCAAAACCTAAAACTATAAATCAAATTGGGTGCTTTAGCCTGTCACTCTAAAGTCCTCTAATTCTACACCCTGGTGAAATGTTTATTTCCTTATTTAATTGCACTCAACCCCATAAACTACATTCTCATTCATGAAATCAATAAGTGATTCTAACTATTTGTTGACTAAGACAATAGCATCTTAGATCTTACATGTTCTCACATCAGGTATTAACATCTTAATTTGTCAAATCAAGAATTAAATGAAGTACAACGTTTTGAATCATCACACTTTCTTTCAATATTGAAGTCTAATACTTCACACAACATCCTTCAAATACTTAAATCACTTATCATTTTAAGGAAAAGGATATGGAAAACTACTCATAATCAATGGAGAAAACAAAACCACACATGAGTTTAAAATTAGAAATCATGTACACAAACAAGTAATCTAGATTAAAACCAAGTGTAGTCACAAAGATAAATACTTATCTCAAATCCTCTTCACCAAATATCTTGAAGTTCTTTTCAATTCTCTTCATTCACTCAAAATACAAACTAATACTCAAAATAAAAAGAAAGTGTCTGGTGTTGGCGGTGGCGATGGCAATAGGCGGTGGCGACGGCGATTAATTGGATGGATGAAAGCTGTAAAAGCTGATGGGTGGTTAGCTTCTTGTCTTGATGATCTAAGTCTTCATTAATAAAAATCCAAAAGGTGCCTTGGTGTCCCTTCAAAATGTTTCTCCATTCAATGAATCTTCTAGAATTTACCTCCTCAAAAGCCAATTGAATGAATTTTCGTGTCCATAAGATATTTCCCACATTTTTACCAAGGGTTGTTTCAAACACCTCTTCAAAAATTTGTTTAAATTCAATGAATCATCAAATAACTACTTCTGGCGCTTAAGCGAGGGTTCCTGATGCTTAGGCACGACCCTCTGACGCTTATGCATCAGTCTTGGGTGCTTAGGTGCCCTTGTTCATTTTTGCACCTTTCTTCATTTTTGCTCCAAATTTGACCCTTTTTCACTCTTTTTAGCATTTTTTATCCATTTGATTATAGATGAGAGAAAAACACACAAATATCTTTCATTAAGGTGCAATATCTCAAAAATAGGCATAAAAATGTGTATAAAAACACTATATATTTTAGGTCTATGAAAATCCCCAAAACTTAAAATGTTACTTGTCCTAAAGTGACCCTTCAATATTTAAAAACCAATATAAGTAGATGATGTATATGAATTTCTTTAGGAGTTACCAAAATTTTGATGTAGAAATATAGTAGTCCAATCTACAAAAAAATATTAGTAAATGCGACAAATTTAGACTTTAGAAATTTTTAATGTTAAGAAATATGGAAATATGAGTTTTTCTCTAATTCAAAAATCTTGTAGATTATCCAAAAGTAGAGTTAGGTATTGTTGACCTCACTTTTAGTTGAGGTCTAGTTTTTCCTCTTTAGTAGGCTAGGTTTTTGCCATAAGAATTTCTTGTTGACTATTCCTAAAAAACTAGAAAAGGAACCCTCACCATTAGAAATTCCAAACTCCTCTTTACTCAACTTGAAGTTCTATATAGTGGTCCTAACCTCTAGCACTTAGTAGGTGGGGACATTATGGGGGAGCTCAATGAGAGTTCCCATAGGACCGCTTGACCTTAGGGTTGACTATGGGTGTTGGTCTGGAGCTAAGGTACTCACATCACTCACAATCACTTATAAATACAAACCCAAAATTTCTTGACTTTGATCCCTTAATCCTTTGGGATACTCATGTAGGTGGTCCCCTAGGCTAGGCTTTAGCTAAGACCAATACATAGTGGACCCAAATGGGGTTTCCATTGGTCTAGAGCTCATTTTTGGTCGTTGGAACCCTAATTTTACCAAAAATACTCAACTTGGCATTTTTGCCCCTGAACTCCCTCAAATTACCTAAGTACCCTTAAAACCCTAAATTTGGCCAAAATTTCCAAATTTAGCCAAAATACCCAAATATTTTCAAAAATCATTTCAAACCTTTTGAAAACATCCAAATTACCCAAAATCACCAATAAATTATCAAATTACCAAAATGCCCCTCCTTAGCCTAAAATTCCATAAATTGCAAAAAAAATCTAAAAATTCCCAAAACCTTCCAAATATTCCCAATTTATTTTTTTCTCAACAACCACATGACCCAATTTGACTAATTTGACCACTTTGACCAAAACCCCCAAATTGCGTTTAAAGGCTCAATTTCCATAACATTCACTTCAAATGTCCATCAATTTGGTGCAAAATTCCCCCAATTTAAATTATAAACTAAAATTAACCTTCCATATGACCAATATAAACCAAATCAAAGCTCAATTAGTCCATGCTTTGAGCCCAATTTTGATATAAGTAAATCCCCCAATTTTGGCCCTATGACTTAGTTCCACCAAATTGAACCCCATGACCTACTCCATGGTCTCAATTTGAATCCTAAACTCTTCATAACACACCTAAAAATCAAACTTGACCTTAAATTGGCCTTGTTGAAGCCTCAATTTCATTTAATTTCACCCAAATCCAAAAATCCTCAATTTTGTCCTAAATTGGCCATGTCTTAAAATACCACCAAATTGATTTCCTTAGACCCAAAATTTGCACTCCATTCCTGCATGAAAAATCTTCATAACATCTCCATCAATCATTTTGAGCATTCAATTGAGCTAAATTCCAAGCCTAGCTCAACCTGAGCCCAAGTCTAGTCCAATATGCCCAAATGGACCAAAATCTCAAAATCTTTCAAATTGAGCTTCCAATTGAACACAAAATTACTTCAATCCTTCACCAAAAATGTTCATTACAATCATCTACACAATGTTGATCAATCAATTGGGCTTAAAGTCATGGCAATCTGATCCCTAGATACTGCTAATATGCACAGTATAACAATAATTCAGATTATATTTCACTTATATTTCCTTACTTTGCAACAAAACCAAAAACTTGATCCTGAAAAAAAAAAGAATTTAACTTTTAATTTATATATATCAGGATATTATTTTAAGTATACATATCGTTATCAAGTAATATAGGACTTTTTGTTCAAGACCTGAATATCGAACCCACATGGAGAATACGCAATATGCACTATTGAACAGCAAAATTTCTATTTTTAATAAAAAGATAATTATCTGAACTAAAGATATTATTGCAGTAATGAAAATTTAAATATTTTTGATATTTTAAATATTTTGATAGAATAATAACAATTTAAAAAGATAGCTAGAGTTTTTATAGAAGAAAAACACTAAATATGAAAATATCTTTCTTCTTGTTATGAATCAGTAATAAGTATATGAATTGTGTTGTGAAAGTATGCAAATTGTGTTGTGCCAAATAGGAATAATAATATTCTTTACCCTTACTAGAGATGCTATAAAGAATATTGACTAATTTAAAGTTTGAATAGTTTTGAAGACCGGCTAGATAGAGAAGATACTAGCTCTACTCTAGAGTTCCCTCGATTCCCTCTACCTGGGGACTAACATCTCATATCAGAACCTAAAATAATATATCAAGTTGGGGGCTTCAGCCTGTCACTTTAAATTCTTCTAACTCTACACCCTTCAATGAATATTTCCCTATTTATTTTCACTCAATCATATGAACAACATTCTCATTCATACAACCTCATGTGATTCTTTCCAACTGTTGACGGAGACAATACCAACCCGGTTCTTACATGTTCTCACAACAAATTTTAACATCTGGATTGGCCAAATCAAGAAGTAAATGAAGTGCATGGATTTAAATCATCACAACTTCTTCCATCATTGAAGATCAATACTTTCCACAACTTCTCTCTACAACTTAATTACTTATCATTTTGAGAAGAAATATTATGAAAACTACTCAGAATTCATGGAGAAAACAAAATCACATTTTAGTTTAAAAGAGGAATCATTATCAAACCAACAACAAGTTTCAATTAAAACCAAAAGTAGTCTCAAAACAAAAAGATAAAAGCTTATCTCAAGTCCTCCACCATTTCAATTAAAACCAAAAGTAGTCTAAAACAAAAGATAAAAACTTATCTCAAGTCCTCCACCAAGTTCATTTGATTCTCTTCTCTTTACAATCACTCAAAATAAAAAAACAAAAAGAATAAAATAAAAGTAAACATGATGCCTGAAAATATCTCTGAACTAACTCTCCAAATCAGAACTTTCAAAAATTTTCAATACTTTCAAGGCCCTTTTCAAAGTCCCAATCTTCTTTCTTTTATAATTTTCCAAAAGGTATCTTGGTTTCTCTTCAAAATATGTCTAGATTCGATGTATTTCCCCACGAGATGCATCCTTTCATATTATTTTTTGTCCATGGTGGTTATAACCACCTATTAAGCTAATGGGTGCCTTAAAAATCTCTTTAAAATTTGCAAAAACCAAATTTACTCGTCCAATAACTGCCACTGGCACTTAAGCGTGGGGCCTCTGGTGCTTAGGCGCGGCCTTCTCAGTTAAACCAGTGCTTAAGCACCGAATCTAGCTTAGGCACCAAAACTCTTTTGTACATTTTCACCTTTTTGCTCCAAATTTGATCCTTTCTCTCTCCTTTAAGCATTTTTCATGCTTATTTACTTGTATCTCCAAGAAAAATATAAAAATAACTTCCATTAAAGGGCAATATCTCAAAAATTGGTATAAAAATATGTCTAAAAATACAATGTATTTTAGGTGTATCACTAGCCTAACCCAAACCTAAGCTTTGGTCATTTGGATCCATATTGGACTCATGCACCAAAATTGACCTAGCCATGCCAAATTGGTCAAGGCAAAGCCACCACAGCCAAATTTTGGACCTACTTGACTAGGCTAAACCCCATGGAACCACCCAAATGAGCCATGGACCAAAGGATCCCCAAATCAAAGGATTTATTTCCAAAATTTCTTAAGCTTAAGGGAATTTTGCCAAAACTAAACACTTGCCCAAATAAATTGTTGTGATAGATTCCCCTAGCTCATCTGACCTCCTGGCCACCTCCCCTAACCTTGTCGGCCGGCCTAATTGTCGAAGGAGCCAAAATCATGAGCTATTCTCAAAAAATCCAAACCCAATTCAAACCTATAGGCCACCTCATCTCATTTTAAATTTGAAGCTTCTCTGCCCTCCACATAAGCATCATTTTACACCCCTTAGTTGGCCCGCAGAGCCACCTTAAGCCATTTTTATAAAAGCTCCACCTCCATGTCCATGAAGGTGTGCCGAAAAATTTCTTAAGGATAGCCTCTAAAATTACTCCCTAAGCTTCCTTGAGACCTCTACAGTGCAATCCAACAACTCCGTTGCCCTAATTCCCCTTGCCTGAGATCAATTTTGGAGCTCAAATTCTTATCTGAGATAGGACATTCTTTACCACACCTCCACAGTGCACCAAATCCAAATTAAACTCACCCACACCATCACTACATTGAACTAAGAAAAATCCCTATGAAATCTGCCTCATACAGAGCCTTTAAGATAGCTCAAGACCAACACCCAAATCTGGCCTTGATCAAATTTGGGTCTAGACCTTTCACCTTGACCAGAGGCTCGATCCTTAGCCTCCTTGGACCTCCAAGACGTACTGAGCACCTCTGATTGAAGCTTCCTTTCTTAGAGCAAAGGTATTGAACTTCCTCGCTTCTCGAGCCTATTTTGATTCTCCATTTGATTAGTTTTAGTTTACTGGCATGTTTACCCTATGGATAAGTTCTTTACACTTAGACGAGTCCATAGGATCAAACCCGAGGTCATTTGGTGGAGAAATGAGTGAGATCTTAGGGTTTTAGTGTTAACAGTCACGGGTTAGCCTATTTGGGGACGATGACGGGGAGCTGTCCGATCGCATGTTTATCTCATCAATGGACGAGATTTGGGTGGATGAAATCTCAGTGCGTGAATCGCGGGACACGCAGCTACCGAGTCGGATGGCAGCGCCGAACAAAAAGATGATGCGTGGAGCTTCGAAGAAGCCTAGGATGAGGTGGCGCCGTGCGTTTAAGTAGATAAATAGGGAATTAAATAAATCAAAAAATGATCCCTAACTTCAAAAATCTATATCTTGGTGTAGAAAAATCACAAAAATAAAATAAAAATTCACTCTTGCTTAATGAACAGAGGAGAACAATGTGGAAATAATTTAAAGTTTATGTGAGGCATATTTTATTTTTAGTTAATTAAACACAATTTGGAGTCTTTTGATTCTCCATGCATGTAGACATTTCACCATGGCTTGAAATTTTGGCATGTTGTTGCCTCTTTTTTAGCGAACATTCTCTTATTTTTCCAAAGTCAGGTGGAGATTTCTAGGCAGAGATACATATTTTTCAAGTTTATGTCTATTATTTGCATAAATTAATCATAATAATTAGCATCTTGCTTAGAAAATTCCAAGCTAATTTTGGAAGGTTTATTATGGCCAGAGAAACCTTTGGAAAATGTTTCATGATTGACAGCGACTCTATATATGCTTAAAAATACAAGTATTTAATACTGCTGCTAGAAGATTTAATTCCTCAACAACAGCACCAAAAGCTTGACAACGGTTATAGATTCGATAAAAATGTATATATAAAATATTCAATAATGGTAAAGTCACGCTTATCCACGCAAGTATATGTATCGCTCAAGAAATACAGGGCTCTAATGGAGTCCTAGATATCGATCCCACAGGGAGCAATATTACAGGCTACGAACTAAGATTTTAGAAAATCAATACCTAATCACAACAATATAGTTCAAATTGCTTATCTGTCACTAATCGGCAATTGAAATAGATATGTAATTTTAATAACCCTTAAATAACTAATTCTACTAATAAAGTTTTGAATGTGAAATTCAATATATAAGAAAGCATCATTCTCCTTGTCAAGAAATTAAAGTGAATGGAGAAAGTGAACCAGTTCAAATTGGACTGTGCCAAATAGAAGCATACTTATTCTTTACCCTTTGGTCCAGGAATAAAGAACATTGACTAATCATAAGCTTAGTTACTGAATCTGCGGCTAGGCTGGGAGGATACCGACTCTCACTTGGGAGCTCCCACATTCTTCTCGCCTGAGGGCTACATCTACACTTCCGAACCCAAACGACAGGACCAAATTGAGGATTTTAATCTGTCACTCTAAAATCTCTAATTATACGCTTGATAATTTTATTTCCCTATTTATTTGCACCCAACTTCTAAGGGCTTTGACCTCCCTGAATCTTGGNTTAACAATAAGTAAAAATTATTCAATTGTAACATAAAAATAAAAATGAAAGTACAAACACATATACATATATATCTATTACAAAAATTACAAAAATAAAAGTAAAAGTACATCAACTACTATCATATGTCAAAATCCCAAACTATGTCTTCGTCTCCCTGGTCAGCAGGTGGATTGGGTTGATACTGAGTATATCGAGGGCATTCAGGAAAAGTAACATCAGGCTCACCTTTGTAATGTCGGGCCTGAGCTTCATAGTAAGCTATCTCAAAGTCTGAATGCCTCCGTAGGTACTCAGTATCATAATCATATATACGTTTTAATCCCCCAATTCTTTCATTTATTAGCTCTATACTCTTTCGCTGCAAGGTCAACTCATTCATTAAATCAGTCAGAGCAAGGAGGATTTAGAAGGTGGAAGGTCATAACTTATAGAGGGGACATCTCTACTAGTAGAAGGTTCTTGACTTTCCAAGTTCTCCATTTTTCATGAGATTCATATGTCTTTAAATTAGCTTTACTGATGGGTTTCATAATAGTTCTCCATTTCTCATGGGATTCATAAGTCTTCAAATTAACTTTACTAATGGGTTTCATAGAGTTCTCCATTTCTCATGGAATTCATAAGTTTTCAAATTAACTTTACTAATGGGTTTCATAGGGTAAACCCATTCCTCATCTTTTCTCCATTTCTCATGGGATTCATAAGTCTTCAAATTAGCTTTACTAATGGGTTTCATAGGATAGGTCATAGCTTGTAGAGGGGACATCTCTACTAGTAGAAGGTTCTTGACTTCTACTTCCAGTTCTCCATTTAGGGATTTCTAGTAGAAGGTTCTTGACTCCTACTTCCAGTTCTCCATTTCTCATGGGATTCATAAGTTTTAGTCAGTCAGGGTAGGGGAACTAGAAGGTGGAAGGTCATAACTAGTAGAGGGGATATCTCTACTTGTAAAAGGGTAAGGGAACTAGAAGGTGGAAGGTCATAACTTGTAGAGGGGACATCTCTACTAGTAGAAGGCATAGGGGAACTAGAAGGTGGAAGGTCATAACTTGTAGAGGGGACATCTCTACTAGTAGAAGGTAGGGTACGGGAACTAGAAGGTGGAAGATCATAACTTGTAGAGGGAACATCTCTACTAGTAGAAGGTTCTATCTTCTACTCCCAGTTCTCCATTTCTCATGGGATTCATAAGTCTTCAAATTAGCTTTACTAATCTTCTACCCCCAGTTCTCCATTTCTCATGGGATTCATAAGTCTTCAAATTAGCCTTACTAATTTAGAAGGTGGAAGGTCATAACTTATAGAGGGGACATCTCTACTAGTAGAAGGTTCTTGACTTTCCAAGTTCTCCATTTTTCATGAGATTCATATGTCTTTAAATTAGCTTTACTGATGGGTTTCATAATAGTTCTCCATTTCTCATGGGATTCATAAGTCTTCAAATTAACTTTACTAATGGGTTTCATAGAGTTCTCCATTTCTCATGGAATTCATAAGTTTTCAAATTAACTTTACTAATGGGTTTCATAGGGTAAACCCATTCCTCATCTTTTCTCCATTTCTCATGGGATTCATAAGTCTTCAAATTAGCTTTACTAATGGGTTTCATAGGATTTTTTTCATGGGATTCATATGTCTTTAAATTAAATTCAATAATGGGTTTCATAGGGTAAACCCATTCTTCCTCATATCCAGCTTCCACTCCAGAAAGTTGGCAAAGTGCATAAATAAGGCCAGGATGTCCCAGACCTCCACTTGTCTCAGTCCTTGTTGTAGTCAATATATTCTTAAGAATTATTCTCTCCACATTTATATTTTTATTATTCTGAATACAGAATTTCAGAATAGCTCTATCTCTTGTTACTTCACATTGGTGATAGGCAGGTAACAGAGTAGAGGAAATAAAATTGTGTCAAGCTTTAAATGTGGCATTCAACATGGAAGCAGAAAAATTTACCCGTTCTCGTTGCTTTATCTTCCATGTTCCCTTCCCATCAGTGAGAAAGTTGATCACATCATTCAGCGGGCCTTCGATTGTACTGAAGGTTTCATAATGGCAGCTGTAGGAGAGCAGCACTAAATTCAACCAAAAATCCCTGCACTTGAATGATTCTGTCCTCAGAGCAGAACACATTGGCATAAATATCTTTCACAATATTTGCAGCAACCTTATTGGTGGTCTAATAGAAGTTTTCCCACCTCCTCTCGGTAATAACTTGTTCAATTTCTCCTCCCGAACTCTCAAAAATTGGATGTTGTATACATTTCTTCCCTTCAAATACTGAAGTAAATCTCGACTGAGCCTTCGCATTGACGAAGTCAGACTCGTCAAACTCAAGTCGCCTCTTTTGTCGCAGAGCCATTTCAATCTAATCAAAATTATAGAAAATTTTTAAAATATACTTCAAATATGCAAATAATGGCTTCTAAGAGTGACTCTAAGAGTTCAAAACAAAATTCCAAGAATTTCTTCCGATTATTTTCTTCACATTCTCCAATTCTTTGGATCTTCTCAATGTGGAAGAAATTCATGGTGAAAATCAAATTTTTTTAGTTTGAAGTGAAGCTCTTTCCTAGAGATGATCAAATCCGGTGTCTAAATGCTTTAAAATTGCCCCCAAATCCAAGATATTCAAGCCCTAGATCGAAATTTTTGTTTTTAAGAGGAAGGGGATGATGAATAGTGGCGGTTGACTGTTCAAAATCGCGGTTAAAGGTGATTTTTCAGGACCTCCCCATCGGCGGGGTCTTAGGCACCGTCAACAAGATCTATTGAATTAATATCCTAAGTCTCGAGAAAAGTCCACCATCGGCGGCGTTGAGGGCACCGTCGGCGAGCTCTATTGAATGATGTGATCAACTTTCTCAGATTTTTGTGATTTTGATCAATTTCAAGCCTCAACGTCATCCATTCAATCATTCTAAACATAAATTTTAAGTGATTAAATGGTGTACTAACACAAATAAACATTCACAACACAAAACATCACAATTATAATAAATTTCAAGGGTTACAATACACGTTACACAACACACCTAAGTTTGGTATTTTCTCAATCTTAACACATCAATTCAGCATCGCAATCCAAGCCACAACACTCAAAATGCTGAAACAAACATCCTATGCTCAATCTCAACTATACTGAGATCTAAAAGTAAAATTCCAAAGCAAAGCAAATACAAAGTTCAAACCAAATTACACACATAGACATACAGGTAGCAAGGTAAATCTACTAATCTTCCGGTTCAGTGCTTGATTCTTCTCTGAGATCACCCATTGATTGAACATGAACGAAGAGGTTATAGAAGGGTCGGTATGGAAATTCTTCAGAAGAGTCCTCTTCTATCAATCTCATCTTTCTCATCAATCGTATCAAAATATCTTTTATATGTCTAGATTGAGCAAATTATTCTTTCATCCTTCAGTCTAGATGATCAAAAAAATCAGAGGTATTGTTAACTGCATTCATAAAATTTTGTACCTCTTTCTCCAATTTCTTGATTTTGCGCAGGATCACTAGTGTCTTGTCCGGAACTAAAGGTGAATAGGCAGTGAATTCTGAGATAATTGATCCATGATAATAATCAAATCATTTTTATCTTCATTGGCTGGGAATCTCTCAGTTGGGTTCAAAGGCTTCTAAGGTAGAAGTACCTTTTCCTAATTCTCGTAAGATACTTGGAATTGACTGCAAAGTAAGAAAATTATGGAAGGGTGTCTGAGATCATAAGTTGATCCATGAACAATCAGGCCCAAAACAGACTTCACAATTATCGATCCAATATCAATTGACAATCCCATTTGGATGTAGTAATTCATAATAGCACTTTCCTCGGTAACTTTACTGATTCTCATCGTCGGTAACAGTTTTGTAGAAATTAAGAAGTGCCAGTGTTTAAAAATGGGGTTTAGAAGTGTCACAAAAAAACTAACATGCCCATTTTCTCTCATTTCCCAGTCTTCAGTTTCGTCCGTTAAATATTGGTAGATCTCATTCATCAGGGTTTTTTGTTGGGACGAAGTTGGAATAATGGAAGACAGGAACATTCTCGATCATATATAACTCATTGATCCATGCAGGAGTAAAAGTTATCCATCTGCCTTGTACATAGACAACTCCCGGGTTGATTCCATGCAAATTATCATAAAACTCCACCACAGGAACAACTACGACGACTGTAGTGTAGAACAACACTTCCCATCTTTATTGCACAATCATCTCTTCAATTACCGTCGAAGGATTATTCAATCCTCGATTCACAAATCCTCTTTCCTTGATTAATCTCTTCTTTGTCAGTACCTTGTTGAAGATTCGCTGCACCTCAGCAGTAATGAACTTTCTCCGGTTGAACACTTACAATCTATGTTTTTTTAGGGGAATTAGACGCCATATGGGTGAATATAGTGGAGTTTCAATTCATTTTTGGGGAAATATGAACTTAGGAATTGAAATTCAAAGTTTAAAATGAGTAACTCCCGCCTAAAACTGCCGAAAACGTCAATTCAAACTCCGGAAACCGCCATCCCGCCGGCCTCGCCTTCGCCGACATCGAGGGCGCCATCGGCGAGCCTTTAGAATTTATTGCCTGGAGTCTCGGGAAAAACCCGCCGTTGGCGGCATCGATGGCCCCGTTGGCGGCGTCGATGGCGCAGTCGGTGCCCAAGGCTAAAATTGCACAGCTTCGCTCTAGTCCGAATGCGTTCCAATTTTTCTATGGATCCAATTTTTATGATGATTCAAGGCTAAATATGAGTAGTAGAGCTTAATAATTCAAAAAACTAATGATAATTTCAAATAAAACTACTGTAATTGTAATCAAAATAAAGATAACAATGGGTTGCCTCCCATAAAGTGCTTGGTCTAATGTCGTCAGCCCGACCAATTTAAGTATTATTCAGTTTGACTGATCATTAGAACCTCTTTAAAATTTGGTCTTTTGCCCTTAAAATAAGGTTTTAATCTATGTACAATTACTTGAAATCTATTCCCATTCTTTTGATCTTCAATTTCAACAGCTACGTAAGTATAAAGTTGAGTCACAATAAAGGGTCCTAACCAACGAGACTTCAATTTCTCAGGAAATAACTTCAGCCTTGTATTGTAAAGCAAAACTTCTTGTCCTGGTTCAAAGGTCTTCTGGTTAATCATTCGATCATGCCATAACTTTAGTTTCTCCTTATAAATTTTGTCGTTATCATAAGATTCATTTCTTAATTCTTCCAATTCATTCAATTGTAACAATCTCTTCTCACCAGCATCTTTCAAATTATAATTAAATTCTTTAATTGCCTAATATGCTTTATGCTCCAATTCTACTCGTAAGTGAAAATTCTTTCCAAAAATCAGTTTGTAAGGAGTCATTCGAATAGGAGTTTTATAAGCAGTCCTGTAAGCCCATAATGTGGTATCCAGTCTAGTGGAACAATCTATTCTACTAGGGTTAACTGTCTTTTCAAGTATTTGTTTAATCTCTTCATTAGAAACTTCAGCTAACCCACTGGTTTGAGGGTGATAGGAAGTAGAGATTATATGAATATTAAACTTTTCTGCCTATCTTTTAATGTATTTATTCTTAAAATGGGATTCTCCGTCAGTGATAATCATTCTCGGCATTCCGTATGTAGTGAAAATATTTTTCATTAAAAATCTTGAAACACTTTTAGCGTCACAATGAGGTAAAGCTTGTGCTTCAATCCACTTTGAAATGTAGTTTACTGCAATTAATATGTATAAGTTCCCAAAGGAAGGAATAAATGGTCCCATGAAATCTAATCCCCAAATATCAAAGATCTCAACTTCTAACATGAAATTCAGAGGCATTTCATTTCTTCTAGATATATTGCTTACTCATTGGCATCGATCACAAGTTTTTATGTATCTATAAATATCTCTAAAGAGATTAGGCCAATATAATCTAGCTTATGAAATTTTATAAGCAGTTTTATCAATCTCAAAATGTCCTCCAAATTTAGAATCATGACATTTCTAAATGATTGCTCAGTTTCGTCATAAGGTACACATCTTTTCATAATAAGATCCTTACATTATTTATATAAATTAGGTTCATCCCAAGAATATGCTTTGGCATCATGAATGAAATTTTTTTGTTGTTTCAATGTCAGCATAGGTGGTAAAATATCACTTACAATATAATTAACAATATCAGCATACCATGNTAGAAGACTCCTTAAAGTCCCTCTAAATCTCTTCCTTTTTTACAGCACACAGAATTCTTCTTGGAAGCGGCAAGGAGGAAGAAATCTCTCACTTTCCCTCCACTCTTACAATACCTCAAAGAATTCCTCACAATCTAACCCTAAATTAAACTCTCTACACTCTACACGCTCTCCAAACTCTCCCAACACTTCCAACAACTTACCTATTTTCAGCCAAAATCTCCTCTTAAAGTTGTAGAAGAGTTTCTCCAAGAGTTGCCTAAGCATCCCTTCAAAAATTGTCCACATTCAATGCGCCTATTAGGATAACTACCGATCTCGTCATTGGTGGCCTTGAGGGTTCCGTTGGCGGGCCTTCTAAAATATTTGTGACGACTCTCAGAAAAATCTCGTCGTTGGCTCCGTTGGGCTCACCGTCGGCGCCCTAGTTTAAATCTTCATACTTTGGTCCTTTTCGCTCTAAATTCACTCCTTTTTGCATCTTTTTGCTCCAATGACCATAATTCATCATACCTACAACAAATCATCAAAAATGCTTTCTTTAAAGTGCAATATCATCAAAATAAGTGTAAAATAGGTATGAAAATCTGTACATATTTTCCTTTGGTCAAAATCCCCCAAACTTAACTATTACTTGTTCTCAAATAATTTTAGTACTACATAAAAGTTATGATCTACTGTAGTAAAGTTTTAATTCAGAAATACTATAAGTTTGTTTTAAGTAAATATAAAAGTGAGATTTTTAGAAAAAAAATTCAAGTATATAAATTAACTCTCTAAGTACAAGATTATCTAGTCATCAAGTTTAAGAGTTCTAATTTTCTACTCATTTCAAGAATGACTATATGTTGTAATATCAAGTCACTTAGAATATTCAAATGATAGGAATTTCATGAGAATACTACTAATAAAAATGCTAATCCATAGATATAAGTTCAGGAATATATTTAGGTTTTCCCTTTAGGTAGGTCCAATAAAACCAATTTTTTATTACGAATCTCCTCGAGCTTCTCCTCACTTTTTTATTTTTTTTCTTTCTTTTCTTTTCTCTTTTTCATTTGGATTGCTTTCAATCCTNTAAGTGGAGGAATGCTTTGGGCCTTTTGTGTGATAGAAAAGTACCGCTAAGACTGAAAGGAAANAGACATTTTTCAAAAAGAAAAAGTTCTAAAAGGACTAGTAAATGTTGTCTTTTCTTGATCTTCAAGAGCAATAAGAATTTGATGGTAACCAGTATATCCATCTAAAAAACAAAAATATTTGTGCCCAGCAAGTCTACAATAAAAATTTGATGGTAACCGGTATATCCATCTAAAAAATAAAAATATTTGTGCCCAGCAAGTCTATATCAGGAGCAATAGAAATTTGGTGGTAACCGGTATATCCATCTAAAAAGCAAAAATATTTGTGCCCAGCAAGTCTATTACTATTTGGTCTAAGAAAGGGAAAGGGAAGTGATCTTTCCTGGTGGCAGTGTTTAATTTTCTATAATCAATGCAAATATGTAAAGCGAAGTGATCTTTTCCAGTGGAAGTGTTTAATTTTCGATAATCAATGCAAATATGCCACCTAGTAACTTGTCTGATAAGTATTAATTCTTTATTTTCTTTTGTTGCAAATGTCACTCCTCCTTTCTTAGGAACACAATGAATTGGACTTACCCAAGAACTGTCTGAAATAAGATATATAATTTCAGTGTCCAACCATTTCAAAATTTCCTTTTCGACTTTTTATTTCATCATTGGGTTTAATCTCCTTTGTAGATCAACTCTTGGTTTATATTGTTCATCTAGTATAATTCTGTACATACAGATCGAAGGACTGAGTCCCTTAATATAAGCTAAGGTTCAACCAAAAGCTTTCTTATATCTTTTTAATGTATCCAAAAGTCTTTGCTCTTGCAAATCATTGTTCTGAAGATATAATAACAAGTAATGTAGATGAGTTTCCCAGAAACACATACTTTAATTGGTTAGGCAATATTTTCAACTCAAGTTCAGGTGGTTTTATAATTAATGGAACTAGATTTTTATCAGCATTTCCTGTAATATCTAGCATCTCAAATCTTCCCTGAACATAATATAATTTTTTATTTTCTATTTCGCCCAAAATAACTTCATCACTGTCTTCAAATTGTTCTTTCTCTTCAAAATATTCTTTAAAATGCTTGTTTAATAGATGTCACTAATTTCCATGCGAAAACATTCATTATCTCTTTCAACAGCAGGGTATTTCATAGATTTTGTAATGTTAAAAGTCACTTCTTGATCGTTAACTCTCATAGTTAATTCTCCCTTTTGAACATCTATCATAGTTTTTCTGGTAGCTAAAAAGTGTCTCCTTAAAATATAGGTATTTATTTATCTTCCTCCATATCTAAAATAATGAAATCCACAGGAAAGATAAATTTATCAACTTTTATTAACACATCTTCTATAACTCCCTTAGGATATGTAATTGAACGATTCGCTAACTGTAGAGTTACATTCCTCATTATCTAAAACAATGAAATCCACAGGAAAGATAAATTTGTCCACTTTTACTAACACATCTTCTCTTCCTCCATATCTAAAATAATGAAATCCACAGGAAAGATAAATTTGTCCACTTTTACTAACACATCTTCTATAAAGCAATGAAATCCACAGGAAAGATAAATTTATCCACTTTTACTAACACATCTTCTATAACTCCCGGAAAAGTAATTGAATGATCTGCTAACTGAAGAGTTACAAAAGTAGGTGAAACATCTCTTAATTAAAATCCACAAGAAAGATAAATTTATCAACTTTTACTAACACATCTTCTATAACTCCCTTAGGGTAATTGAACGATCCGCTAACAGAACAGTTACAAAAGTAGGTGAGACTTCTCCTAATCCTAATCTTTTGAAGATTGATAGAGGCATAAGATTAATGCTGGCTCCCAAATCACATAAAGCTCTTCCTTAAAATTTTTCACTAATAGCACACGATATAATGAAACTACCTGGATCTTTTAATTTTTCAGGAAGCTTTTTCTTAATAATTGCACTACACTCTTTACTAAGTGTAACAGTTTCATTAACAGTGAACTTTCTTTTCTTATTCAAAATATCTTTCATAAACTTCACATAATTGGGCATTTTCTCTAAAGTCTTTATGAAGGGAATATTTATCGTTAATTTCTTAAGAATTTCTAAAAACTTGGAAAATTGTTTATTCTTTTATGTTGTTTCAATCTTTGAGGAAACGGTGGTGGAGGTTTCTCCACAGTTATTTTCATTGGTGGAAGTGGATATTCTAAATCTGGGTATTCATGATCCTTTTATTTTTTTTATCCACTTTCTTTTTTTCAATTTTCATTTCTTTCTGCACTCTTGTTTCCAATTCTTTTCCACTTTGTAATTGTATCGCTTTTATTTTTTCTTTTCCTTGATCTTTAAGATTTGGTCCCACAATACTAGGAAAAGTTCTTAATCTTCGGTTACTAAGCGCAGTAGCAATATGCCCCAATTGATTTTTAATATTCTTGATAGCAGTTCCTTGATTTTATAATTGATTTCCTTGAATTTGTAATTGATTTCCTTGACTTTGCAATTTTTGACCCATGTTTAATATCATCTCTTCCATAGACAACTTATTTGGATGATTCTTCCAACTTGGGTTATAATAGTTACTGTTAAATCCTGGAGAATAAGAAGGTCTATAATTAACATTTCCTTGGTTGGATGAATTTCTTAATGGGTTCACTGGGTATGCCCATTGTTGATTTGTAGAAAAATTGTTATTCCAATTAAAATTTAGTTGATTCTTACAACCTGGGATATAATAGTTTGAATAAGGGTTGTTAGGTCTATTATTAATAGAATTTAAAGTCTCATACGAAGGTTGAACATCCACAAATTGTCTAGATGAATTCTCTTCCATCATTGTAAGTGTTGGAGATTAATTCATTCCATAATGATCTAATTTCTTTGATATTGCCACAATCTGTGAAGCTAACATAGATATTACATCAGAATCGTGGATACTAGCTACTCTTTTAGGTTTTACCCTTTCAGAGGGCCATTGAAAATTTTTGGTAGTCATCTCTTCTATTAACAAATAAGAATCATCAAAAGGTTTTGACATTAAAGAACCACCAGCTGCAGCATCTATAATTGATCTAAGTGATCCCACTAATCCATTATAAAAATTTTGAATTATCAACCAATCTGGTAACGAATGATGAGGGCATTTTCTAAGAAGATCTTTAAATCTCTCCCAAGCTTCATATATCCACTCTCCATAAATTTGACAAAACGATGTTATGTCATTTCTTAGAAATAGATATTCAACTCAAGTAAAGTAAAGATTTAACTCAAGTAAAGTGTATTAAAGATGAAAATCAAAAAGTACTTTTCTTAGAAATTAATATTCAACATAGGTGGGTGAGTTACTTTGATAAACGTTTTATTGAAGTTTCTGAAAATACGATCGACCTTAGTGATTTTAATATTGTGAATAATAATAAAACGTTTTTTACCGTCGTATTAACAAAAATGAAGTTGAGGAGGCTTTAAAGAAAACCAAGGGTGCAAAGTCTGTAGGACCTGATGATATCCCAATTGAAGTGTGGAATTATTTTGGAGATTTGGGAGTTTCTTGGCTTACTAAACTCTTTAATATTATTTTAAAAACTAAAAAGATTTGAGGAGTGGGGAAGAGTATTTAGATCCTCCATTTTTAAGAATAAAGGGGATGCACAAGAGGGTGCAAATTATAGAGGAATTAAGTTGATTCATTTTTAAGGATAAAGGGGACACACAAGAGTGTGCCAATTATAAAGGAATTAAGTTGACGTTGGGGAATAGTGGAGGAAGAGTATTTTGGTTCCCATTTTTAAGAATAAAGGGGATGCACAAGAGTGTGCGAGTAGAGAGGAAGAGTATTTAATCCCCATTTTTAAGAATAAAGGGGATGCACAAGAGTTAAATTATAGAGGAACTAAGTTGATGTGTCATACTTTAAAATTATGGGAGAGTGTAATTGAACATAGGTTAAGATGCATCACAAAAATTTCTCAAAATCAATTTAGATTTATGCCGAGCAGGTCTACTTTGGAAGCTATACATTTTTTGAGAGGTTTGATGGAGAAGTTCAGAGATAATAACGAGAATCTACATTTGATTTTTATTGATTTAGAAAAANGGATGGTTTGGTCATATTAAACATCGACCATTAGATGATCCGATTAGGAGAGTAGATGTTTTATTAGTCACATTAAACGTCGACCATCTGATGATCCGATTAGGAGAGTAGATGTTTTAGATTTGACTTTTGCGTTAAGAAAGGCAGAGGTAGACCTAGGAAGACTTGGGCTTATTGTATTAAAAATGATCTTAACTTATTATAACTAAATGAAAATTATGACCTAAATAGGACACAATGGAGAAAAAGGATTCATGTAGCCGACCCCACACAGTGGGATTAAGGCTTTGTTGTTGTTGACTCAATGGAGAAAAATGATTCATGTAGCCAACCCCATTAGTGGGATTAAGGCTTTGTTGTTGTTGTTTTTGTTCAAAGACGCAATAGAGAAAAAGGATTCATGTGGCCGGCCCCACGTAGAGGGATTAAGGCTTTGTTGTTCAATGGAGAAAAAGGATTCATGTAGCCGACCCTACGTAGTGGGAGTAAGGCTTTGTTGTTGTTGCATGGAGAAAAAGGATTCATGTGGCCGACCCCACGTAGTGGGATTAAGGCTTTGTTGTTGTTAGAGAAAAAGGATTCATGTGGCCGACCCCACGTAGTGGGCTTAAGGCTTTGTTGTTGTTGTTGTGAAAAAGGATTCATGTAGCCGACCCCACGTAGTGGGATTAAGGCTTTGTTGTTGTTGTTGTTTCTTATTCATATGGCCGACCAAAGTAAATGAAAATATGACACTAAATAGGACGCAATGGAGAAAAAGGATTCATGTAGCCGACCCCACATTAAAAATGATCTTAATTTATTAGAACTAAATGAAAATATGACACTAAATAGGACGCAATGGAGAAAAAGGATTCATGTGGCCGACCCCACGTAGTGGGGTTAAATCTTTGTTATTGTTGTTGTTGTTGTTGTATGCTTTAATATTTATTTTTTTAATCATATTATACGTTGTTGTTATTGTATGTTATGTCATTTCTAAGTTTAGCAGATTTGGGTGGAGGGAAATATTTGGATAGAAATTTTTGTGAAAGTTCTTTCCAAGTTCTAATAGATCTAGGTGCCAACAAATTTAGCCACATCTTAGCCTTATCCCTAAGTGAAAAAGGAAAAAAGTCTAAGTTTCACAGCATCATTCGAAACTCTGTCACATTTAAAGGTAGCACAAAGTTCTAAAACACTAGTGAGTGTAATCTAGGATCTTAATTGGGGGTACCTCCTAATTGATTGTTTTGTACCATTTGGATAATAACAGGTTTAAGCTCAAATGAATTAGCAACTACATCAAGATTTTGGATAGATAAATGAATTTCATCTGCTGTAGGATTTGCATAATCTCGTAGAGGTCTAAGTTGATTTTCATTTTCTATTCCTTGATTGTTCACGTTGTTTTCCATTGTGTCGGGATTACTAGGTTCTCTTCTTATTTTTCTAATTCTTCTAACAGTGTGTTCTAATTCCGAATCGTAGGGTATAAGATTTTTAGGTCCAAATTTACGCATACAACTGAAATCAGTACACAAAAAAATAGTTAACTAAATATAAAAATAAATTGCAATTCCAATAAAAATTTTTTGATAGTCCTAATTTGTCCATTATTCTAATTATGATTCTTATTTACTCCCTGGCAACGACGCAAAAAACTTGACAACAACTTTATATATGCTTAAAATTACAAGTATTTAATACTGCTACTAGAAGATTTAATTCTTCAGCAACGACACCAAAAACTTGACAACGGTTATAGATTCGATAAAGATGTATATATAAAATATTCAATAATGGAAGTCACACTTATCAACGCAAGTATACGTATCGCTCAAGTAATAATGGGCTCTAATGGAGTCATAGATATTGATCCCATTTCACACTTATCAACGCAAGTATACGTATCACTCAAGTAATATAGGGCTCTAATGGAGTCTTAGATATCTATCCCACAGGGAGTAGATTAGAAGCTTATCAATGCAAGTATACGCATCGCTCAAGTAATACAGGGCTCTAATGAAGTCCTAGATATCAATCCCATAGGGACTAATATTAGAGGCTACGAACTAAGAATTTAGAAAATCAATACTTAATCACAACAATATAGTTCAAATTGCTTATCAGTCACTAATAGGTAATTGAAATAGATATGTAATTTTAACAACTCTTAAATAACTAATTCTACTAATAAAGTTTCGAATGTGAAATTTAATATATAAGAAAGCATCCTTCTCCTTGTCAAGAAATTAAAGTGAATGGATAAAGTGAATCAGTTCTAATGAATTGTGTCAAATAGGAGCATACCTATTCTTTACCCTTTGATCCAGGTATAAAGAATATTGACTAATCCTATGCTTGGTTACTGAATCTGCGGCTAGGCTAGGAGGATACCTGCTCTCACTTCGGAGCTCCAACGTTCCCCTCACCTGAGGGCTAACTTCTATACTTTAGCACCCAAATGATAAAATCGAATTAGAATTTTAGTCTGTCACTCTAAAATCTCCAATTCTACACCCGATAATTTTATTTTCCTATTTTTTTGCACCCAACTTCGAAGGGTTTTGACCTCCCTGAATATTGGATGTAATTTTTACTTTAGTTGTAAAACTCAACATATTTTAACAAATCAATTGGCCAGATTGAAAGTAAATTAAGATCGAAGTGAAAAGATCATCACAACTTCTTTAACATTTTCAAGGCTCAACCAATTCAATCACCATTTCATAAAATCTCAAGACAAGGAGAAAGACAGAGAGAACTACTTAAAACTCATGGGGAAAATATGACAAAAGTCAGAATTTATATACAAAAGCAAAGTCATACAACCTACAACAAGTAAATAACACTAATCTCTAATTCCTCCCTAATTAAACTCCTCCAAGTTCCTCCGAATCTCTTCTTTTCTTTAAATCACAAAGAATTCTTCTTCGAAGCGGCAAAGAGGAAGAAATCTCTCACTTTCCCTCCACTCTTACAATCTCTCAAAGANGTTCAAGGACTTTGACCTCCCTGAATCTTGGACGTAATCTTCACTTTAGTTGTAAAACTCAACATATTTTAATAAATGAATTAGCCAGATTGAAAGTAAATTAAGATCAAAGTGAAAAGATCATCACAACTTCTTTAAATTTCTCAAGGCTCAAACAATTCAAATCACTATTTCACAAAATTTCAAGACAAGGAAAAAAACATAGAAAACTACCCAGAACTCATGGGAAAGATACGACAAAACTCGGAATTTATATATAAAAGCAAAGTCATAGAAACTACAATAAGTAAATGCAACTTATCTCTAAATTCTCCCCAAGCAAACTCTTCAAAGTTTCTCTGAATTTCTTCCTTTCTTCATAGTACATAGAATTCTTTTTCGAAGCGATAAGGAGGAAGAAATCTCTCACTTTCCCTCAACTCTTACAATCTCTCGAAGAATTCCTCACAGTCTAACCCTAAATTAAANGTCTACACACTCTCCAAACTCTCCCAACACTTCCAAAAACTCAGCTATTTTCGGCCAAAATCTCTTCTTAAAGTTATAGAAGAGTTTCTCCAAGAGTTGCCTAAGCATTCCTTCAAAAATCATCCACATTCAATGCACCTATTGAGGTAACCGCCGATCTCGCCGCCGGCGGCCTCGAGGGCGCTGTCGGTGGGCCTTCTAAAATATTTATCATGACNTTAAACTCTCTACACTCTACACACTCTCTACACACTCTTAACCCCTACTCTACACACACACACACACCTTTATTTTTTGCCAAAAGTTTCTCTTAAAGCTGTAGAAGAGTTTTCCCAAGAGTTTCCTAAGCATCCCCTAAAAAATTGTCCACATTCAATGCACCTGTTGAGATAACCGCCGATCTCACTGTCGGCGGCCTCGAGGTCACCGTCGGTGGCCTTCTGGAATATTTGATTCTGAACTCTCGGGAACAACCCACCGTCGGCACTGTTGGGCTTGCCGTCGGCGCCCTAGTTCAAATCTTTATATTTTGGTCCTTTTCGCTCCAAATTCGCTCCTTTTTACATCTTTTTGCTCCAATGACCATAATTCATCATACCTACAGCAAAACATCAAAAATACCATTATTTAAAGTTTAATATCATCAAAATCAGTGTAACATAGGTATGAAAATCTCAATATATTTTCCTTTGGTCAATTATCTAAGTCATTAAGAATGCACCTAATTTGCACAAACCCTAACATGCAAAGAAAGTTAATTTTGGGAAACACAAAAATTTAAGTGACTTGGCTTTTAATCTTCACTGTAATTTGAAGTTCAGAGAACTCCCCATAAAAATTTAAAAATATTTGGAGCTTATCTCATAACTCCAAATGATTTTCTAAGTTAAATGTCATTTTTAACACAAATAATTTCTTAACAATTAAAATATAACTCAAAAAGTTATAAAAATTTGTTTTGGTAGTTCTCTGTGATCAGAGGATTTTTCTAAGAATAAATTTGTAATTAAAATAAAAATTACCTTTTTAATCTTTTCTTTAATATTTAAATAATTAAAAAATAATAAAAATCACAAAAATAATAAAATTCATGGAAATGTTTTAAATTATTTCCTAAGAACTTAAGAACAATTAGAATATTTTTCCTGATTTTCTAAGTGAAGACATTGAATTTTGAAGCTTAAAATAATTTTTAAAGGCTAAAAATGGATTTTCACTCAAATAATTCTAAAAATTCAAAGAAAAATTAGAAAAATGTGAAATTTGCTTCTCTAGGTTCCTTGACCCTAAAAAGATTTAATAAAAGTGTGAAACTTAACTTTCCATATTTAAAATATTTTATAAATAATAAATACTCCAGAACTTGGAATAATTCTAATAAATAAAATAGAACTCAAAAAATCATGAAATTTGGCCCAAGTGTTTCATTGGTCTAAGTCTAACTCCAGAAAAAATTTCAAGGAACTAGGTTTTACCTTGGTCAAGTTAGGGATTTTCTTTAAAAACATTCTATTTCTTGAATATAAATAAATATATAAATTAAATTAAAATTTTAAAAATTACATTTTCTCCTCTGATGTCTTAATTGACCCATGAGTGAGGTGGGATGAAAATTCTAAATTCATTTGAAATAAATTTGATAAATTATGAAGTATTAGAGTCTTAGGGGCAAAGATATAATTTTGGAAATTTAGCCTTAATTAACATTTAGGTTCAATTTAAGAAAGGGAAATGGGCAACTTTTTTTCATCCTAATCACCATATTTGGATGATTGAAACACAAGAGACTAATTGGTAGGAACCAATCCCACTTCTTCCAATTACATGATAAATTTCTAATTTCCTTAAATTATTAAAGTTTGGAAGTCTAGTCAATTAAATAATCTTATACCTAGGGGTATGATTTTGGGTGTTGATAACTGACTAATTTAACACCTCTATTTTATATTTAAATGACTTTCAAAAAAATAAATCATCATCATTTAAAATTCAATCTCTTTCAAAATATAAATAAGAGATCTATCAAAAGTCTAAAGGGCTTAGTAGTGACCTAGGCTAAATCAAATTTAGTTAAGGGAGGATTAGAAAAGTGAACATAATTAAAAATTGAACATCTTTAAAACGCTACAGGCCCAAACTAAAATGTTGGCTAAGTGTCTTGACAACATTAACTTGCCCCTTTAAGGTTCTTTACCCACATAATCCTCAAATTAAATTATAAGTGATAATTACCCTTCTCGTAGGGATAATTGAAACATCAATGTTCATTGAGCATTAAGGGTATTGACGGCAGTGAGAGGGAAGCATGGACCTACTTCTTCTTCTATATCTAATGGATACCTCGGAGGTCTACTAAACTTAATATATTTTGTTTAAGAAAAAAAAATCATTCGCAATCAAATTTATAGGGACCCACCAAGATATGACCTAGGATTGGGTACATCAATAAAAACTTACTTTTCTACTTTATATAAAATACTCTCACACGCATTTTGAGTTTCAGATGGTGGAATGAGAAGACCATCAGGTACGCTTTTTATAGTTTACAGTATCGTCTTTCATCTACTTTCATACTGTACTTTTTATGCTTATAAAACTTGCATGCTAAACAACAATGTCACCCTGCATGAAAACGAAAACTATTAGGATAGCCACAAAACCAAAACCCAAAACCAAAATTAAAATCAACCAAGGTAAAAATCACCTCCACAAAATTCAAAATATAAAACAACTAAAAATTAAATCACAAACATCACAAAAACTACAACTACAACTAAATTAAGACTTCTCTATCAGATGATCGGGAATCCCTCAGAGGAGGTAACCTACGATTGCTAATGAGGCTTCCTACGGTCTAAGTGAAAGTGCAGAACTCATTAAGTTGAGTTTATTAAATTAATTTAGATTAAGTGAATCTAATAGAAAATAGTAGTGTCGGAACGAGGGAACCATATCATCCTAACCGGTGTCGCTCTAATCAACCTTAACATGCCCCATAATATTTAAAGAACTATAACCATAGGGTCATCTGATTTAACAACATAACTTGACACACTAGAAAACTTAAACTCGTCATGCTAAGGATCTTGAAGCTAGCATGGTGGGCAGCACAACCATCTTCAACAGCAAAACCAGTCTTCCCCAGCTAAACCATTTCCTTCCTTAGAATTAAACAACCAAGTCATAGGACTTCGAGGTTGTTTGCATATGCAACATAAATCCTCACCTCATATTTAGGCCTTTGTATAGCTCTGTTGTACAATATAAGCCCTATCTCGTCTTAGGATTATGAGGTTGTCGTTCGTCATGAACTAAATCCTCACATCTTCCAAGATATTTGTGTGATTGTTTCACACAATTGTAAGCCCTATACAAATAAAATTGCCGGGATAAATACCTAAATATTTCTCCTTAAAATTGAAGCCAAATAAAAAGATAAACTAGGAATTCACTAAGGTTCTCCTCCAGATTTATGACATCCCCTAGTTCTTCCTCCTTTAGATTCTATAACAATTATTCCAAATTTGAACCAATCCCTTTTCACACCTCTTTGTTTGATATCATTGAAAAGTCCTATCCTTTGACCATTTTGAAGATAATATTTCTTGATTTTTATCGAGAGTTTTCTTAGGTGGCTTTGATCATTTAAGATGTAATTAACTTTAGGGGCTTGCCCTTATAGGAAGCTCGTCCGAACCCAGCTTAATATAAACCCTATTTAATTCTTCATGTAAAATAGAGGAAATTGTTGGCAAATAAAATGGTTTTGCAAACAAAATAGATGTCATATATTTCTTAGTTTTTTTTATTGAGTCTCATCCTTAAGTCTTGTGTTTATCCTTTCGGTTAGATAAAGGGTTTGAGGTACAACACTCTTTCATTTAAACTATGAAAAATTTGGGGACAGTTTTTCTTCATATTTTTCAAAACATAAATCTATATGTAAATTAAAATGTCCTTCTAAAGCGGGCGATGGGATTTTGATTTCGGTGACCTACAACTTCTTACGGGCAACTCTTCAATGAAAAATAGTGTCGACAGCTTTCGGCAACTCCGGTATGGACAAGCTTTTATCTATATTTAAATAAGGAAATATTATCTTCACACATCGGTGATGTGTCCATGTCCCTCTTCGACTAAATTACTCTTCTTTCGTTGACATACTTTACCCATTTCTATCTTGAAAAAGTACGGTCAATTCTTTGGACTTCAGAACTATCTTTTCAATCACCTTTGAACTGAGGGGTTCAGAAGGCCATTAAGGACTCTTTAATCTTCATGTGGGGTCGGAACCCCAATAGTTGTGTTGGTGCACTAGTTCTACCTGAGCATTGTGTGTGAAAAATGGGTCCCGCACTGGGTCCTAAAACACTTCACATCTCCTTTTCGAGTTTGATTTGCTATTCTGCAAATTAAATCAAATAGTGTTGTGCTGCGTGGGCTTTAAAATTTTCTTATGTTAATTAAATTTTTTTACATTCAAATTACTTTTTTGCTGAAAATTTTAAAATCCCCATAACTAAGACTTACCCGGTCTACAGATCAGCCTATGTTAATTTTCACTTCTTGCACTAAGATTATAAGGTTTTGTCCATGTAGCTAACCCTATAGCTTTCTATTTTAAAGCTGTTGTTATGGTCTACCCGACACTGAATTTTTCTTGCAGCTTGCCGACAAGACATGAAGCCCGCAATGTCGCTCCTACCATTAAGTTTAGAGCTGGATTTGAAGACCTTGAGGTTATCCTCAGGAAGGCCCCATTCATCGTAATGAAAGTCACCGCTCCAGAATTTTAGGAGCCATCTATTGAATTTAACCTGAACTGTGTTCAAGACTTCCCTTCTTATAAGAAGGCCAAGACTATTGCTGCCGCCATGACAACTACCAAGTCTAATGTTCCTGCTGTTACTAAGGGGAAAGAAGTGATAATCATTAAAGATATGACTCAGGGATTAGCTGTCCTACCATCAGTACTTGAAATCGGATCTAGTCCAAGAACAACACCATTAACCCGAACTCAAAGGAGAAACCGCAATATGAGAGTTTGGCAGGCCATTAAAGCTTAGGCTCTTGAGGAGATACCCATTAAAGAAGGTCCTCACCAAGATGAATAAAAATTATTGGAAACATATCTACTTCTGCGAATATGAGAGTATCCAAAAAATCACCGCCGCATTTCCGACACTTCAGAGACAGGGTGTGGAGAAAAAGAAACCTAATCCTGTCGCCCGAGTCAGTTCAGTTTTTCAGAGACTAGCTACCAAAGAGGGCTACTTAGTTAATGAGTTACTTAAACGAGTGGGATATGCAATTTCCCCTTGTATGAAGAAAGAAATTTTAAGGCACGTCAAATCTGCCAGATGATCTCAGAATTCAACTGAAAATTGCTTGCTAGTATTCTCGTCTGGTTCCGCTTAGGATGCAGAGTTGGTACTGTTATTATTACCACAAATTCTACCGCCAACAAGACCATATGCTGTCGACCGGTTAAGTTAAGACTGGGTCCAAGAATCCTATCGATCACCCACTTCAAAGACATCCCTAAAATTTCAAAGGAAAAGATGAAGAAATTGCCCAGTACTGTAGTCGGTTTGCACCATGGGTAGCATACTTCCCTTAGACATACTGATACTTTTGCTAGGACACTTTATCCTGAGACATCATCATCAAAGAAAAAGGTGTGGATACCCAAGGTCACTGTACCGATACAGTCCAGTAAGCCTGTAGGGCAAGAACATGGAATGAAGCCAAGGTCTGAAGTATCTGACATTGCTGCAGCAATTGTCAGCAAGATGGAAGGGCAATAGGAGGAGGTCCAACATGGTCCTCCAGATCATAAGATAATCAAAGAATCAATAATTTAAGAAAAAGTAGAAAAGCTCAGAGTCGATATTTCTGAGTTATCCTGAGAACACGGAGTTTTCATCAATGATGATGATGAAGATTTTGACTCTAATGATTACCTCGAAGAAGATTTCATGGATGTCCATGTCATTGAAACCAGAGCCGCTACATCTGCTAGCGAGGCTTAACCTCTCGTCTAAGAGTACACTGTAGATGAGCTGTATAGGGCTATCCTCCTAAGGGATGAGCAAGTAAGCCAATTGGAGAAAAGAATAGAAGAAATGACCGCGACCATGACCTCCATGACCACCATTCAAGGGCAATCACAAGCACCACAATTAACCTCTCCAGAGGTCAACCAACCAGAAATCATACACATCACAGACGAAAGAAGAGAAGTTGCCATAACAAATAGGGATGAGCAACCAAAGAAGGATTCTCCATCGAGCGCCATGTCAGAGAAGGAATTTAAGCAAATGGTTGAGCAACTTTGGGAAGCCTTAACCCAATCTAAGGGTGGTGCATTGATTCTAAATGGTAGACCCTATCCGGAGGAATTCGATGTCATACCCTTCTCCAAGGGTTTTGTGTCCCGAAACTTTAAGATATATGATGGGACTGGAAATCACAGACAACATATAGCACACTTCTGAGCCAGTTGTGGCAACACAAGAAAAAGCGAAGCTTTACTCTTCCAACAGTTTGTCAGTAGCTTGTCAGGGATCGCCTTCAATCAGGATCCCATGGTTTTGTCGTCCATAGTCATTATGTTTGCGGTTTGATTAGCCACATGTGGCTAGAAGATATTTTGTTAGCAACCATAAGTTACCTCTTCCAAAATATATTCTTAAAGCGAATTGTATTTTTTGGTTCAAGTTTAAGTTTTAATGTTTTTTAACGTGAATTTTATGTCATTTGTGTTTATGTTGATGGGTTGATGAGTTGAATTTGTATGTCAATGAGTTAGATCATTCATTTTTAATTGATGGTCTCATTTATTTTAGGTTTGATGTCAATTTTAATTAATGCTTGATAGATTAGACAAAAGGTTTAGGTTCAATGTAGGTAGAACGTAAAGTTAAAGATTGTTTAAGTCTAATGTAGGTAAAACTTAAGGTTTAATATTCCTTAGGTTCAATTTGGATACAACCTATGGATTAAAATGGTTTAGGATTAATATAAGTAGAATCTAAGGATTAGAGATAGTTTTAGGTCCAATTTAGGTAGAACTCAAGGTATGACATGGTTTAGGTTCAATGTAGGTAGAAACTAAGGTTAAAGTAAGTTTAAGTCCAATGATGGTACGACTTAAGGTTTAAGTCCAATTTAGATAAGACTTAAAATTTGATTTATCTTAAGTTCAAAGTAGGTTGAACTTTAAATTTTAAGTTTGACTTAGATTCAATGTAAGTTGAACCTAAAGGTTTAGATTTTACTTAGATTCAATGTGAGTTAAATCTATGGGTTAGTTTAAGGACTAAGCCTTATTTGAGTAAGGCTTAATGGATGTTTTAAGGTTCTTTAGGGCTAATGCGATTAAGGCTTTAAGGATTAATTAAATCTAATTAGAATTAGACTTAATTAGGTGTTTAGGTTAACTTAAGTCTAATATAGTTCAGAATTAAGGGTTTACTTAAGTCTAATAAAGATTATACCTAATTAGGTTTGAAGGTTAATTAAACCTAATAAGGTAAAGTTTAATTAGATTAATATGATCTAATTAAGGTTAGTCCTAATTGGATTTTAGTGTTAATCAAACTTAATGTAAGTAAGGTTTAATTAAGTTAATTAGACCTAATTATGGTTTAAGATTAATTAAACCTAATGTAGTTGAGGTTTAACTAAGTAAATTAGGTCTTAATTTTGGTTGGACCTAATTAGGTTTAGGGTTAATTAAGTCTAATGTAAGTAAGGATTTATTTAATTAATTAGGTCTAAATTCGGTGTTAGACCTAATTGAAGTTTAGGATTAATTAAACCTAATGTAATTAAGGTTTAACTCACTTAATTTGGTCTGAATTTGAGTGAGACCTAATTAGGTCTGTGGTTAATTAAGCCTAAGGTAAGTAAGGCTTAATTCAATTAAATAGGTCTAAAGTTGGGGTTAGACCTAATTGGATTTAGGGTTAATTAAGCTTAATGTAAGTAAGTTTTAATTAAGTTAATTAAGTATAATTATGATTCAACCTAATTATGGCTTAAGATTAATTAAACCTAATGTAATTGAGATTTAACTAAGTTAATTAGGTCTAAATTTGGGATGACCTAATTAGGTTTAGGGTTACTTATGCCTAATGTAAGTAAGGCTCAATTTATTTAATTAGGTCTAAATTTCGGATTAAACCTACTTAGATTTTAGGCTTAATTAAACCTAATGTAATTAAGGTTTAACTAAATTTATTAGGTTTAAATGTGAGTTAAACCTAATTAAGTTTGGGGTTAATTTAGCCTAATGTATGTAAGGCTTAATTAATTTAATTAGGTCTTAATTCTGGGGTTAGAACTAATAGGGATTAGGGTTATTTAAGCCTAGCGTAAGCAAGGCTTAATTTAATTAATTATGTTTAAATTTTTTGTTAGACATAATTGGGTTTAGGATTAATTAAGCCTAATGTAATTAAAATTTAATTTAATTAATTAGGTCTAAATTTAGATTAAACCTAATTAGGTTTAATTAGTCTCAAATGTAATGTTGTTAAGTCTTAAGGTGGTTAATTAGGACTAATTGGGGTTTACACTTAATAATGGTTTAATTTGTCTTAAACGTAATGTTATTAAGGTTTAAGGTGATTAATTAGGTCTAATTTGGGTTTAGACCTAATTAACCTAAAACCAAATGTTGTTAAGGTTTAAGGTGGTTAATTAGGTATAATTGGGCTTTAGAACTAATTAGGGTTTTGGTTTGGGTTCACTTGGATTGATCCAAGATGTCTGAGTTTGATATGAACCTAGATGGAATTGGAATATTGTCTTAACTTAAGCCTATATAGGTATGATCTAAGTGTTAAGTTTGTCTGAACTCAAAACTTGATGTCTTGATTTTGAGTCTGTTTGGGTTAGACCCAATAGTCTTAAGGAGATGACTAAACCCAATCTTGGTTAGGGTTTAGGCTCACCTAGGTGTAATTTTCAAAGTTTGGCCTAAAGACTAAGATTTGGTCAATCCAACTGATCATTTAAGGACAATGTTCAAGCCTAGGAAATCCTAGGGTTTTAAATGTAAATTTGGGATTTTTAATTTTTCCCCTAAGTGATAAAAATGTCAATTTAAATTTTCCAAGGTCTAAAAATTATCATTTTAGGGTTTATGATTGTCACTCTAAATTTTCTAACCATTTTCAAATTTAGAAATTAGAAAATTGGACCCTAAGGAATTTTCCTAACCTTGCAAAAATCAAGGAATTCTCTCAAGGACATAAAGGTTGATCACTAAAAATTTCAAAATTTTTTTTTATTTATATATAATTTTTAATAATTAAATTACTCTAGAGAGTAATCAATTAATTAAAAATTTAATATAGTTTATTAATTTTTAATTTAAGTTTCATAATATTCTCCTCATTTTTCTGTATACAAGGGTATTTTTATCATATTTTTGTGATTTTTTTATGTCAGAATATGTATTTTTGAAGTTAAATAGGATTTTTTAGATTTAATTAAATCCTATTTAAACTAATTCCATGCAGGGACATGTCTTCATTGTACGCGTCGAATCCCCCACACGGCAGCTTCTAGTTAGCTGAATCATTTTCATGGCGGCGCTAATCCATTATTCTCCCCTCCACACAATGTCTGTATGCGTCAATTCCGCCATCCATTTTTGTTACACAGAAATGGATGACATCCGGGCGTCTTCCCCAGCCCGATATATCCCGCAGACCGTCCATGTTCAGGACATAAGGCCTCACTCAAATCTCTTTGAATTTTAGTGAAATTTGTTCTTCAACCTTCATCTCAAAGAGATGAACACATCCACATGGTGATGTAGGTTTTTTGAAATGGTCTACTTCGTAAAGGTCCAAACGCGAGAAAGAATTAGGTTAAAATGTCGATGCCTGGACTTGATGGAGTGTAGCCTCTATCAAGCTTGATAGAAACAGTCGCTAGGTCCTTGCAAAACTTCTCTTGTACTTAATTTGAAGTGAAATAGGTCAAGGTATGATTTTACTGAAATGGGTTCACGTTTGGACAGGATGGGTTAGAGCTTGCGAGAAGAGGCAATTCTAATTGTGAACATTTTTGTAAAGCTCAAGGATGGTGTTAGGATGGTTCAATTGGAGTTTGGAAAGATTTTATGTGAAATAAAAAATCTGTCTTATTTTTAGGGCATGAAATTGGTGCAGGACATTGGGTTTCAGGAGTTGAATCCAAGGGGAATCAATTCTAGAGGGTTTGAAGATTAAGTTTAGTGTTGAAGGATTTTAGAATTGGGGACTATATGTAGGTCTCTCTCTCTTTTTGGAGGCTCATAGGTTAGCTCCTTTTATAGTCATCAAAAGTGATTATGGAGCTTGGGAAATATTGGGGAAGGTTGGTGGTCGTGAAAGTAAGTTTAGATGGGATAAGGGAAGTGAATTCAAGCTGTGCATATCCATGTTCTCTATTCCCCATGGATTTTTGTCATGAGCTTGAAAATGGAGATATAGGATTGCCATGGTTTTTTCATTCCTCATTGGATGGCTCATGAGGTGGATAAGGCTTTTAAAATGAGCTCGATTGACCTTCCACACATAAGTTTACAAATCATTCAAAAGGCTTGAAATGAAATGACACATAAGCTTCCCCTTTCCTCACTTCCATGGCTAAGTCATGATGAGCTCAATTATGGTTAGGAGAATAACTTGGGTAAGCTTTCTTCTCCTATTGGATGGAGAGTGACGTGAGTGATGATCTCACAATGTCTTCTTTCCATGGTTTTATTTAGGAATGACACCTCCTCCCTCCCCTCACAATGGCCTCGTGATGATTTTTGTCTTGAGTCAAATATTATGGCTCATGGGTCTTTTAGGTGTCTTTTTCATGTATGATAAGCCTCATGAGTCATGGATGGTCCATTAGCAATTTTCATGAGTTGAATTTAGGGTTTAAGTGTAAAACATGAGTTTAGGGTTGTCATGGATTTGTTTTTCCATGGGATTAAACCATGATTTTAGAGGTAAATCCTAGATCTAATTATCTTTAATTACACTCGCTCTAATTAATTAAATGATTAATTAATGAAGAGAAGAATAATAATTTTATTAAAAGACCAAAATTTGACCAAAAATGGTAAAGTTGACCAATTTAGGTCCAAGGTTGACCAGGGTGACTTACTTGACCATGTCATGGTTGAGTTAGTCATGGGGTCATTAGATTTCATGGTATAGTTTAGGTTTGACCAAGGTTGACCAAAGTTGACCATAATGGTCAAATTGAGCATTTGGTGATGTCTTAACCATGTGATTATTTGGGTCATTATTATCCAAATGATTAAGTTTGACCAATTTGGTGTTTGGGTTAACCAAATGGTCTAGTTTGACCAATTTGGTGTTTGGATTGACCAAATGGTCCAGTTTGACCAATTTTCATCAAAATTGGGCATTTCGAAGTCTGACTGATTTTGACCAAATTTGACCATTTTGACCAAATTTGATCATGTTGACCAAGGTTGATCAATTGGATCTTAGGGTTGACCATTTGACCAAGTTTGACTAAGTGGGTATCAGTGTTGAGAAAATGGTTAATATAGTGTCCTAGGGTCCATATGATCCTCAATCAGGGTCTGTTGTCATTAATGTAACCACCCAAAAGTGTTATTAAAATTTGTGCTTAAAGAGCACATTAGGGTTTTACCCTATATTTAGGGACCCTTTATGAGATTCAAGGAGTCAATGTTGGTAGACTTCTTTCTCAAAATGAATCATAATTTTCATTCAAAATAGACTCTCACAAAAATGAGATCAACACATACCTTTTGTGCAAATAATTTAAACTTGGATACTTATAAAACAAAACATTAAGACATCTGGATAGATAATCAAAAGCAATGATGAAAAGAATAGTAGAGAGATGATCACCCTGTTTAATTCCTTTAAAAGCCTTAAAGAAATTACAATTAGTTCCATTTATCGTACCTTTCACAAAAGCAGATTTATTAGGATTGATAATATTATTAAGTTGAGGTTAAAACCATTTCACAAAAAAATTGGAAATGATTTTAGAAACCACTGTATATAGAATGATAGTTCTATAAGCATCCCAAGAATTAGCTTCTTGGTCTTTAAGAATCAAAATAATGGAAGTAGTTTTGAAATATCTAAGCAGATCCACAAATCTGAAGAAGTCTGGAATAATATTAACAACATCACCATTAATAATATCCCAATAATATTTATAGAATTCCACTGTGTACCCATCTGTTCTAGCAGTTTCCCATCTTCATTGTATTCTAGATATCCATAATTTCATCCAAAGAAGGCACAAAAGTGAGATTCTTATCCACGCCTGACCGCGACTTGATATATGCTTAAAAATATAAGATAAATATGGACGTAATAAATATTCAATAATTGTAAAGTCACACTTATCAANCATTGAACCAACCAATTTAACTATAAGTTTAGTAAAAATGGAGTCTGAGATGATTTTTAAGTCAACTTTGAACATTGCCTTCTCAAAAAATTATCTCGAGATTCATGTCACGCCTTGAAATCGGTGTTGGATAATAAAAATTTGTTGATGACATATTAATTGTCCCTTATTTTTTTACGAAGTTGATTTTGTCATTGAAAAATATAAAAAATTTGGATTTTTTTAATATATATGTATGTATGTATGTGTGTGTGTGTATTAATATATATCTATAAAAGGAATGATTGTAGGTCGAATCCTCCAACCTCCACATATATGTTTTTGCTACCACCACCAGATGGAGGACGGCGGGGACGGTGGAGAAAACAAATGACATGAGAGACACCTAGGAGGAGCACATTCACTGACACTCAGAGGGTGGGTCGGCTATCAGGCTATCCTGTTGTGCCTTGAAGCATACAATGCAGGTGGATGATGGCCTTATTTGTGCCCAAGAGCAGGATAATGCGGCTCGACTGCATAACCTGATGGGCTAGAGCAAGTTGTGTGGACATGTGTGGGTTGCATGTAGAACTGTAGGTGATAGCCGATGGGATTCATTAATTCTCTTGGTACTGATCGGATAGTGTGGTCTGTTTGTATGTAATGGATTTGATGATGCAGAAGGAGACCGTGTCAGCAATTCTATTTTTTTTTGTTGGGTTTATATAGAAGGCAACGAGTTGTAGGCATGAAAACGTGCTTCTGAATTGTTGATTATGTGAAATCAAAGAGTTCACATGGGGATCCATTGGCCAAACTGAAATTTGATAGTCTTTAGGTTTCTTTTTTTTAATTATTTGGCTTTTTAACCCAATAATAAAGCTAGAAAGGGGAGAAAGAATCAGAGTCTCTCAACCATGCAATATAAAGGGGATCTCACAGTTTCTCAACCATGTATTCCAGGAGATTCTTCATGGAGAAAAATTAGAGTTTCCCAGTCGCACATTCCAAAAGGGATTCTTTGTGCAGAAATATTATATTTTCTCTACCATGCATTTTGGGGGATTTTTCATGGAAAAATATTGGAGTCTACCCACCACGAACTACGAGTAGACTCTTTGTGGAGAAAAAATAGAGTTTCCCAACCACACAATCTGGATCTTCATTGAAAAAAATTGGACTCTGCCTGCCATGCATTCTTGAGAGAATTCCTTATGGAGAAAGTTAGAGTTTTTAACCACATATTTTAGATGGGATTCTTAATGGAGAAAAAATTAAGTCTCCCTGTCACGCATTCCAGGAGCGACTCTTTGTAGAGAAAAAATGGAGTCTTTTGTCATACATTCCATAAGGAATATTTTGTAGAGAAAAAAATTAGAGTATCCCTATTGTGCATTCCGGAGAGAATTCTTCATGGACAAAAATTAGAGTTTCCCAACAGCATATTCCAAAGGGTATTCTATGTAGAGAAAAATAGATTCTTCCCACCACACATTCAAGAGGGGATTCTTCATGTTGTGATATGTTGATATTTATGGAATTTTGCCTTGCTAAAAATTAGCATAAATCCTAGAATAATGATGATGAGATGCCAACACTTTTCAAAGATGAGTTGGCCCTTATTTTAGGGAATGAACATGAAAAGATCGATCACCTCTTGAGTGAGCATAAGAAGGTGAATAACTAATTAATCAAAATGCGAAGAATTTGCATGCTTTTGAAGTGTTTATATTGGTTATTGAAAAAGAAAACATAGATATTAGTACCCAAGATGGAGGAAGAGAATTTTTTTTTTATGTTTCCGGAAAATGGTTCATCAACTGTAGCATTGGAGTGCAACAGATCTCGAGGGCATGTCTTTTATCTCGAATCCCGAAGATCCCTCATCTAGCTCAAAAATGGATTTTAACTAAAAGTGACTTGTGTGATCTTTCTAATGCTAAGGAGGAATTTTTAGTAGATTAGTGCTCTGTTTCTGATGTCTTGTTGTAAATTTTATACCAGTTTGTGTTGGTCATTGTAGCTTTTTAGTTTCTCGATGTAACTTATGTGTAGTAATAGTGTGTTTGTCTATACATCTTTCTTTTACTTAATATTGTGATATTACATTTGTCTGTACAGACATGGGCTTGTTTGGTGTTTCAAAAATTGCTTAAATCACTTATGAGGTTGATTTAATCTTTCCTTTTGAGCTGATGTTGTCTGACTGCGACTTTATATATACTTAAAAATATAAGTATTTAATATTGCTGCTAAAAGATATACTTCCTCAACAACTGTACCAAATCCTTAATAACAGTTATAGATTCGATAAATATGAATGAAATAAATATTCAATAATTTTAAAGTCACACTTATCAACGCAAGTATACGTATCACTCAAGTAATATAAGGCTATAATGGAGTCCTAGATATCAATCCCACAGGGAGTAAGTTTAGAACTACGAACTAAGATTTTAGAAAAGTAATATTTTAATCACAAGAATAAAGTTTAATTGCTTATCTATCAATAATAGACAATTGAAATAATTACGTAATTTTAATAACTATTAAATAACTAATGATACTGATGAAGGTTTAAATGTGATATCTAATATATAAGAAAACATCCTTCTCCTTATTAAATAATTATAGTAAATGGATAAAGTGAATCACTTCAAATTATATTATGCCAAATAGGAGCATACTTATTCTTTACCCTTTGGTCCACACATAAAGAACATTGACTAATCCTACGCTTGTTTACTGAATCTTCGGCTAGACTGGGAGGATATCGGCTCTCACTTTGGAGTTCCCACGTTCCCCTCACCTGAGGGCTAACATCTACACTTCAGNATACATCCCTTCTTTAGCTTTAAAACAACAAAGCCATAGGAATTCGAGGTTGTTTGCCTAGTGCAACATAAATCCTCAAACATATTTTTTTAGGTCTTTATACAACCATATTGTACAATATAAGCCCTAAACTCGTCTTAGGATTCCGAGGTTGTCATTCATCATGACCTAAATCCTCAC